>JAPQWS010000033.1:12717500-13117500 GCA_028651295.1 Catharanthus roseus | reverse complement strand
CATAGTCCATTCATTAGGGTTGGGGATAATGGATGAAACCAATTAGAAGTGCAAATCGCGCAAGCGCAGTCGGGAAACAGACCGCAGCACAAGGTAGGACTCGTGTCGGAGGAGTTTTGAGCGTGAGCTATCACTCATGCAGCGGCAAGGACCCGCAACTCTCGAAGGGGCCACCAATCGCCCGAATCACTGTAGCAAACCCTCACTTTACTTAATGGATAGCACTTATTCTCTTTTAGTCAACAAAATGAGAAATGGGAGAGAAAGAAAAGAAGGAGGTCTTTATTGAAGAGGCTTTGCACCTGAAATAGGACTAATGCAGATCCAGAAGAATGGGTCTGGGCTTTCGAAAAGATGAAGATGCAAGGGGTAAAGAGACAGTCTTTTAAACAACCAACCTGACATAAGGCCGTTAAAGGCTCGCGCCCACTTAGAGCAGATGGAGATTCTGGGACAGGGAAAAGCGGCACTTGACATCTATTAAACAAGACCAAGAACAAAGCCATACCATGCAATCGGGAGAAACTAGTGATGATTGCCATGAATTGCCCTCGAGGATGTGTACAAGAAGGTCTTTGCCGATTCCTATCAACATGGTGCATCTCTTAGTAGAGAGGCGTGAAAAGGTCGTGGATACTTTGACTGAATGAATAGGGATCAATTGATAGACATTTTGATTGAGGAAGAGAATCCAGGAGAAACGCTTTTTTCATTCGCTATGCGCTAGCTGGATGCGTACTCGCGCGATCAATCGATAGACGGGGGAATTGCGTGAATGATGAGAGACCGACTTAACCTAAAGTAAAGGCTCTTCCCTCTCTTGATGGCGAATCTTGATTGACTGACACTAGGAACCGATTCGGAGAAATAAGAAGCAGGGCATGAGATAGGCGGCGGAAGAATTTCCGATAGCGAATTACTTGACTCGATGAATGGAGGGAGAGCCCTCCAACTCAAGCACGAAATCAATGTTGAGTCAACAATCATCGAGAGGGGTATCACCAAGCGAGATCGAGACAAGCCTCTTGTATAGTATAGGGCGTTAAGCACCTACAAATTAATTTTTTGGAAATTAAAGTCTTCGGATTTATTTTATTAGATTAACTTGCTTCTTGCCGGATTCCCAAATTATCAGCAGATAAAGTTATTATCAAATTAAACTTCTTTAATTATTATGCCTATCAAATCCATTATTATCTCTTTTTTTTAAATTAAATTTTTTAGATTTATTTTCGCATTTTTTCTCAATTTCGAAAATTAAAATTTTCACATTTATTTTTTTAATATTTTACTATTCTCTCTTTTTTAAAATCAATTTTTTTGGATTTATTTTCGTATTTTTTTGTTTTTCTCAATTTTGAATTTCTTTTTTAATATATTTAAAAAATATTTTAATTTTTTGGCTGCAAAATAATTTTTTTAGAAATTATAATTTTTGAATTTATTTTATTAATTTTTATTAGATTAAATTGCTTATTGCGGATTCTCAAATCATTACTAAATAAAGTTTTATTATCAAATTAAAACTCTTCAATTATCATTATAATAGAAAGAGAAAAGTAGAAGGTGTATACGTGGACTCCAAGTGGCGAGAGTAAGTCACGTAGATTTTTTTTTGTTTATATATATATATATATATAGATAAATAAATTTTGTTTATATATAGATAAATACAAAAATGAAGTTATTTTATAATTAATGTAATTTACATGTTTTACAAATATTTTCTCTATTCTAATTCTTTAGGCTATAAAATTAAAATATGAAATAAAAAAGAGAAAATCAGGCGACCAGTTCGGTTAAGTTTTGTTAGTTAACCTTTGGTGGTGATTGAAGTAATTTCGCACATTTTAGGGGCCTTTTGATAATTATTAGATATTGACAAAATCTCACTAGTCCAACTCTGTAATTAAGCAATTATCTAGACACCACGTATCTGAAAGAGACGAAGGAACGTGGAGAAGTGCCATTAATAAGAGAAGAAGGTCCGACCATAGACGCGATCTGAGATTGATTGCCATTCCCACAGTGGATTGGATCCGACGACGAATTTCACCTACAAAATGACGATGGATCACGCCGAACTCACTACCGACCAGGTACAAATATAATTAACACATGGATTTAATTGATTTTTACTTTTTATTTTTTGTTCATTGTTGTTGTGTTTATGGCTGCTGATCTGCTTTTAATTCAGTTTGAGCTTTTAAACTCAAAGCTTGATGCAATTCCGCTTGTAAAGTTGTAACCTTTGGTTGAATTTTTCTTCCATGCCGTGTGTATGTGGTATTTAAACTGTTAATGAAGTGATGTAGTTCTGAATTCTTTACCAAAGTAATCTTGAAGATAACAGATTCTTCCTGTAAACATCTGAATGGAATCTTCTGGTTGTATATGTGTAGGTGAAGTTTGATTAAATGGCGATAAGTTGAAATATTGATTGCTGAAAGTGAATGTTCTTTATAAACCGTGTATAAGTCTTTTGCTACATAGAGTTGTCAGAATTGGAGCAGAGCTTGTTGAAAGAGCGTCTAGGAACCTGCAATTACCTTCGTTTTGTTGCTAAGTTGCATATTTTTTGCAGTTATAAAATGATTTCTGATAATATGAGATGCTTCTGAAATGTCTGTGCGGGACGGATACTAATACTCAATATGTTTGGAGTTGGTATGTAGTTTTGCTACTGGCTTGAGGATTAGCATTTGTCAGATGGATTAGTTGTTGTGGTTACATGCCACTCGGTTAATCTAGTGGAAGACTTATATAATCAGTATCTCATGTGAACATGTAAAACATATGATCTTGTTTTTTCTTTGGGAACGAAGTTGAAGAAGTGTTATTATAACCTTTATGTTATTTTTTATGAATTTGGATTTTTAGTCATTTTTATGCATACATGATGGTTTTGCTGTATAAAACTGTGTTACTATCTGTTTAAACGGAATACGAGGAACTGAGGGCTGATACACCTTGTGCTCTATGAATTGTATAGATATAGAGGCGTATAAACTACATTTCTTTTCTTGCAACCTTAAACATAACATCCAATTATGAAAGCTACGAAAACAATTGCTAACAGTGGTGCTTTGCATTTTATTATCCACTCTCTATGTATCTTTCTCTTCTTCATTTATTTATTTCATAAAGAAAAAACCAGAATATTATTTGCCTTCCTAAAGTGTGAGCCTTTTCCTTAACCATATAGATGGAATGACTTTCATGTGCCTTATGTACTCCACATTTTATCACACCTACCTATATTCATGCTAGTCTTGTAAACAGTGCAACAGAACCCTTAACATTGTTCAATCATTCAGAAAATTTATCTTTTATCTTATGATACTATTGATCTATGTACTGAATGTATACTTGTTTACTATCCTTTCTAATGACTGTATGCCTTGTGTTTGCTTCTACTCCTTATCATGTGGGATATTAGGGAATTTCTGTATTTAGGGATTCTGACAAAATGTATCTCTTCAGAAATATTTATATGCAACTGCTTAGTTATTTAAAACTGCCTACCAAATTTTCTTTTAATGATGATCGTTGCTATGACTGTTGTAAGGTAAATTTATCGTAATAGTGGGCTAAGGACTTGTCTGATTTTTTTCCCAGGTTTTGAGGAGAGATATTCCATGGGAGACATACATGACAACTAAACTGATCACTGGAACTGGTCTGCAGCTGTTAAGGCGATATGATAAAAAAGCTGAAAGTTACAAAGCCCAATTGCTGGATGATGTAATTTTCATTTCTCTATTTTACCTAACCTCATATCACAATATTGCTTTTGATTTCTCTTTTTTCAGCTGATTTATTTTCACTTGAGCCAGAAATGATGCATCTTTTACAATTTTCAATGTCTGTACTTTTCACATAGTGTGCCATAGAAAGTTACTTAGAGAATGCCCTATAGTAAGTGATGGGGTAAATTTCCTCTTGCCCCAGGATTAGTTGAGAACCTTTTTCAGTTCCATTGGTGGCATATTTCTTATATTTGTTTAAGCTTTTGCAGTTGTTGTCCATCTTTAATTTTGTTATTTCAGGAGACTTAAAATTCCCTTGAATGACATCACATGATTTTAGGGGCTTGTATTGGTCACAGCCTAGTTGCCTCCAGGATTATTTAGTTTCCTTTCACTGTTCTAGGTGTTGTTTGTACAAGTAATCCTTTTTCAGAAGGCGTCTTACCTATTTGCAATAGAAGGTTCCATGAGGCCTCCTAGATGTGAATCTTGGAATAATTATGTTGACCTTGTGAAATGATTGCAATTTTTGCAGGATGGTCCATCTTACATTCACGTATTTGTCAGCATTTTACGGGACATATTCAAGGAAGAAACAGTAGAGTATGTTCTAGCTTTGATTGATGAGATGCTCACTGGTAAGGAAGCAACAGAGCTTCATGTAATAGTTTCATACTTTTGCTATCTTCAATAATTAATTGTTGCTATAATCTATTGTTTTAACTGATTTACTAATGTGGCCATTGTAGCTAACCCAAAAAGGGCAAGATTATTTCATGATAAGTCTCTTGCAAATGAAGACACATATGAACCATTCTTAAGGTAACTATTTAGTGTTAATACCTCTGGACTTTGTGATATTTTATAGAACTCTTTCCATTTGTAATTTCCCTCTAAATTAGCAACCTGTTGCATTTCATGCTATGCAATAATTTATTAATTTTGCAGAAGCGTATCGCCTCCTACATGAGACTCCTAAAGGTTCAGGATAAGTGTTTACTATCAAAGGCTTGTGATAGAATTATGAGAAAACGTATCTCTTTGAAAGATCATATGCTTTGATGAAACTGAAGCAAAAAAGTTGTCTAATGCACCATATATTTTCCTCTGGATAATTGATGTTCATAACTCTTGACATTATGTTCCAGAGATGTTCTGATTGGCTTACGTGATTCTATTCAAGTTATTGGTTTGTCGACATAACAGTTTCAGAAATGACAAAGAAATGCAAATGCTCTTATATTGGAGAAGTTACAATTATTACCACTGAAGATACAATGGGAATATATTTATGTAGACAAGCACTGTTGCTAAAATGTGGGAAACTCAGCAGTTGGCTTTGGTTTTTTGGATTTTCCTTTCTTAGAATTCAAAATTCTCTTTTCTTAAACATGTTGAAATATTGCTCCTGCATGGGTTCAGATTTCTCTCACCTTATTTATGAAATAGTTCAACAATGTCCTCAGTTAAGTGGTTTTTGTCCTTTTTCCTGAAAACATCAAAGCTCAAAACCACTTCTGTTTTGTTCTTGTAGACTGCTCTGGAAAGGTAACTGGTTTATACAAGAAAAGAGCTGTAAGATACTCTCTCTTATAGTGAGGTACCACCTGTGACCTATTCTGCATTAAGCATAAAATAATAAAAAAAAATTATCTCACTAGCTCTGCTGCTGTCTACTATTCCAGTGCTAGGCCAAAAGTTCAGGATGGTGTCACTGCGAATGGAGAAGCATCCGTTTCAAAAAAGACATCTACTTCCATTGACGATGTCTTGAAGGGCCTGGTGGAGTGGCTTTGTGCTCAGGTCTGTGCTGTATTTTCTTCTGTCATACTGGTTCTCTAATAGATTCATTATTTCCTTTGAGGGTTCTACTTTCCCCAGGAGAAGCCAGAATTGGATGGGTTGGGTGGAAGATATATGTCGAGAGCAGGATTAGGATGAAGTTCTGGTCTCTAGAATTCAACTTTAGGGTTAATTAAACCAATCTGTTATTTCAAGATCTACAAATTGGATGTTTAGACGGACCTTATTTCATTTAGTCTTCTCGCCTTATGGGCGCTGTTGAGAGTGGATCAGCAAATTGATTACCTTACATGCCTATTTAGTTCTATAATTATTTAATTTGGCAAACATAACTTTTACTTGGGTAAGTTCATCTGTTCCTCCCTGTTCTGGGTTTTATTTACTCAAACCGAAAGAAGAAAGTAAGGCAAGCATAGGATGAACCAATTCAAGTCCTAGGCCTTCTTCTCCTCAGTTCCTGGTCTTGCCTGTTTTTCCTTGTCATTGTCCATAAATGAACAACCTTCCACTGTTTAACCAGTCTCATCCCAAAGCTCGTTCATGAAAAACCCAAAACATATGGAGTTCATTGACTTATAAGAATTTTTTTGGTATGCTAAGAGTAGCCCTGGTTTAGTACTTTTGTTAGTTCACTTGAGACAATTTGAAATCAGATTCATATCAATTATGTTGCTTAGAGTATTGAAGCATAACGTCCTGAAATGGGCTGTGAATTTGGTTTTAATGTTGAGGTAAAAAGCCAGTTCCAAAAAGGAGAGGATCACCTTGGTACTTTTGACTGCTAGCTGCTGATGTTATCAGGGTTCAGTTGAGATGGGAAGGAAGGAGGGGAGAAAGAAGTGGAAAATGAAAAAGGAACAGGAGAGGAATAAAACACATTACTTCAATTGGCTCTATACTAACCTAACAAGGGTGGGCCTGTCAATAGGATATTTCAATAGGTGTCTGACAAGATAGGTCAGTTTAAGTAATCAAGGTGAAGTAATAATGTCAAATCTCTAGCGAGGCTTGTGTAATTGACCTTAAACTTTGGTTTTGAGCTAGCATTGTCAGATTTTGAGGAAGGTGGCTTTAGTTTTGCATCTGGTTGATATCTTCTTTAGTATCCTGAGTAAATGGAAGTAGAAATTTACTTGAGTTTATTCATTATGCCCAAACTGAAAATTATCTGGTACATGCTCTTGCAAAGTACTCTTAAACAAAGTCATGAAAGGTGGTGTCTTATCTTGAATAACCTATCTGGAACAGTTGCTTGATTTTATTGAAGATTTTCTTGTGAATAACAGTAGAGAAGGTGACACTGTTATCTAGGGTGTAGAATTACTTTGAAGAACCACCCCCCCGGTCCGAAAAAAGAAAAAAAGGAAGGCCATGGCTTTGGACAAAAGAATTTATATGTTGCATTTCAAATGGTTATCGTGTGGAATTGATCTAAGATTTGTACATGAAAGATATAAAGACACTGAAAAATGAATGATGCTGGTCCTGAAATAGATAAGGAATGGTTGGGTCTTGTTCCCTTGACCTCCTAACTGAGGGTAGTGTGGGTTAAGACATTAAGCCAATCTTGCTGCTGAGAAGAGTGGAAGGATAAATAAATCATAATAGTTTGGTTCTCTTTTAATGCGTTGGCTTAAGTAAACTGGAATACACTAATCCTGTTTGGGATGAAGACAGACAAAGTACAAGTTGCTTCACAAATCTCACCAATTAACCATGCTGCTGCTTCTGGATATAGAGGAAACCATGTTGTGTATCTGATTGTTTGAGTTGGTTCACTTGCTATAGGGCATCCCTTTGTGCTTGTCTCATTAATGATCTTAACTGTTTCTTCTCTTACTGTAGAGATTTTATCTGCAGTATTGGTAAAGAAGAAATAGAATGAAACTACCTTGGCTTGGAAGCAAAACTATTTCTGTTCTGAAAAACATAAACAAAACTCGAAATTTAAGCAATAAACACAACTGAAGTAATAATTCTGGCTATACACTAAAGGTGTTCAGATGCTATCTGCTGTTTCATTCTTTAACTAAACATGGTTGAATGAATAAATCCTAAGATTCATGCATTTGAGCAGCTGAAGAAGCCTTCTCATCCTATACGGGGCATTCCTAGTGCCATTAATTGCCTCGCAACTCTTCTTAGAGAGCCAATGGTTCGATCATCATTTGTTCAAGCAGATGGAGTGAAGTTGCTTGTTCCCCTAATATCACCAGCATCCACTCAGCAGTCCATCCAGGTATTGGTCTTTTGTCTATCATTATTGTTGAAAGTCATGATTAACGATTTTGTTTTATTTTTTCTTACCCACGCAATCAGGATCTTATGAATTGGGAATTATGTGGCATGCTTCTCATTCCGAGTGTCACAGATATTAAATTTGCTTTATGATTTTTATTTTCTTATTTGTGCATCATTCCATTCCGAACTGACCTTTTCAACACATCATTCTTATTTTTTGGAACAGCTCCTGTATGAAACATGTCTATGTGTATGGCTCTTATCTTACTATGAACCAGCAGTCGAGTATTTGGCTACTTCTAGGGCTCTACCGCGATTAACTGAAGTTGTAAAAGGTTCAACGAAGGAAAAAGTAAGTCCTTATCCTTCTTATCATACTAAATCAAATGCGACCAGCTTTAACAACTATCTTTTGGCCTTGCTGTTCCTTTTGGACCTTGCCAGTTCTCTTCATTTTTAGATTTCTTGATCTGCTTAGCCACACTTCAATATTTCACAGTGAATACTTTGTGGCGGTCTCTAATATGCTATCTGAAGATATTTGACGGGATCCCAGAGTTATGATGTATGGTTCATTGATTTCTGGTAGGTAGTCAGGGTTGTAATCTTAACTCTTAGAAACTTGCTCCAAAGGGGGAATTTTGGCGCTCAGATGGTGGATTTGGGACTTCTACAAATTGTTCAAAGTTTGAAAGCACAAGCGTGGAGTGATGAGGTACAAGAGTCTTCTTTTATAGTTGTTAGATGCAGATACTTTATTTGGTGTGGGCTCATACTTTTAAATTAGTTTATCATGCTTACGCCTACAGTTGCTAAATTTGAGAAGCATTACTAGGAATTGACTGCCCAAAAACCCTTTAAAAAGTGTCTAGGATGTAGTACTTGCGTCGAAAGAAATGTATCCCTCTGTATTAAAGTTTGATAACATGGATCACAAAGAGCAATTTCTGTACAAATGTCCCTAGATTCTTGGCTTGCTATTGGTATCAGCATTTCTTAAAGGGGCTGCATTTTCCAGTTTCTTTTCTTTATCTTATGTTGTTTGTCCCTTCTAATATTTCCTGCTTCTGCTTCTTTCACTAGACAGAAGCTCAAGTCATCTACTTCGTTTCAAAGCATTTTAATACTCTGGGCATAGAACTACCATAGAACTTGACCTACTGCCCCCTAATTTTTGGGGTCTCTTTTTCCATTTCATGAGAACTAACTCTCCTCAATTGGGCCCTGGTGTATGTTCTGGGGTAGTATCAGGAAGTGTGTCACGACTGTTTTGGTGGACGGGTGATGCGTTTGTTAATTGCCTAACTCGGTTATGATTGTCCTCAGGATTTATTGGAGGCTCTGAATCAACTGGAAGGAGGACTGAAAGAAAACATTAAGAAATTAAGTTCTTTCGACAAATACAAGCAGGAGATCCTTCTCGGGCATCTTGATTGGTCCCCTATGCACAAAGATCCTGTATTCTGGAGGGAGAATATTAACAACTTTGAAGAGAATGATTTCCAGGTGCATTTAACATTTCTTCTCTTTTTATTTGACTGTTGATGATTACTTTATTTAAATTGTTTATCTTTTCTTCTCTCAAACCCAAAAGTGATAAAGTCTGCTAAAGCATGCCCGCACTTACCTCTCTACGGATCTTCTTGGGCTCGTTTGGTATTGCATTGGATGAGTAATTCAATTTGTTTTCCTCTGTACTAATAATCCAATTGAGAAAGATATCTAATGGCTAGTTCATGGCGAATTTCACTGCAGATCCTTCGAGTCCTCCTCACGATTTTGGAGACATCCACTGATCCAAGAACACTGGCTGTTGCCTGCTTTGATCTCTCACAATTCATTCAAATCCATCCTGCTGGTCGGGTCATAGTGACCGATCTTAAAGCCAAGGAACGGGTGATGAAGTTAATGAACCATGAGAACTCAGAGGTTACAAAGAATGCCCTGCTTTGCATCCAAAGGCTTTTCCTAGGGGCCAAGTATGCCAGCTTTTTGCAGGTCTAAACTGTTGGAAGTTTTCGAGATTGACTGAAAATGGAAGCAGGCTGTGCAGTAATTCGCGGTATTAATTTGTTTCCAGTATTGTATCGTAAGGTGCATATTTTATTTGTCCGCTTGAGTTAAAAGAGTTATTTATCTTGGCATTATTTCCAAGTAAATAATTGTTTGAAAATCTACCCTTTTGTTTGGTTCTGCTCTATGGCCTAATAAGATGGAGGGGAAATCTTTGTCTGCCTTTCCTCAGTTGTCAGAGAATTATTTATTTTTGGAGAAATTCATTCATTTGTTATTGAATAATTGCTTTTCTGGATTTGTTTGTAAATGAGGATGATGAATTCAGATGCTACATAAGCTTTTTTTTTGTTCTTGGAATGGTAGAGAAAGGGCGAAGTGATAAATGCATTTACTTCCATTTTATTTGGTTTGAATAGAAGGAAAGTAAATTCACTCCATCCACACTGGGGGAGAATTGATTTCCTGACACGAAAGGGAGCGTGTTTGTTCCTCTAATAAGTGCCCGTATTAAGAGTACGATTGTAATTAATATGGGGACTGGAGTGTTTGCAAAACATAAATATCTGAGTACATTTTATATCTGGAACTTTTACTATATTAGAGATCAAATGTATCTAAGAAGCTATATTAGAGATCAAATCTATATACGAAGCTATTAATAGGGCGATAAAATAGGCTCCTAGTAGTTAAGCCATATGTTAAAATCTGACTGTTTTAACCAAAACTTTACCAACAAGCAAAACAGAAAATAAAACGACCAGAAAAACAACCCCTGTTATGTCAATACTCTTTCAATTAAAGAGCAACCAATCCATAAATGTTAAAACTTCCACAAAAGCTCCAAAAAGTTGGCCAACAATAGAGCCCAAGATTAGAGTCCATTGGGCTAGTCTATGTCAGCCCAAAAAACCATACAAGCTGAGGCCGTCGTACCTAGGGCATCCTTGTAGCTCCCTTGAGCGTCTTAGTGCCGCCGCCTCCTCGTCCAGAATCATCACAATACATTCCACCATTGTTACGCTGGTCAGAAAAAGAGAAGCCCCAGGACATCAGCAACGACACAAACCAGAAGAAAAACAACCTCTACACTATATACAAACAAGAACGGAAATAAAAAACTGAACTTCGTAAATCATGATTGATTACCGAAGATCAGGGCTCCAAATCGGAAAAAAAAACCGCCTCCAATCCGCCAGATCCGCGTCGCCCTTACAAGGGGACAAGTCAGTGATGCGCCTATACCGGACACAAGGGCAGCGTTTCTATGGGAATGAAGGGAGCTTGCCCGTTACCGTTCTCGAGTTTCACTGTATGGCGGACCTCTCCTGTATATTAATCACACTTTACCTCACTCTTATACCAAAAATTATAGCTCCTGTTAGTCCTTCGAATTTCTAACCCAATAGTCTATGTAGTGTGTCCTCTAAGATCATAGCTAAGGTGATAGCTTTGAAACTCAAACAAGTCGTTCCTTCTATTATTGGTCAAGAACATGGTGCTTTTTTTATCCTCGAGATCTATTACTAAAAATATAATGTTGGACATTGAAGCTTTTCACTGGATCAATAGACGCTGGGAGGTCAGTGGCAATTGATGGCTCTCAAATTAGATCTCAACAGAGCATATGATTAAGTGGAATGATCTTTTTTGAAGGCCATGATGGTAAAAATGGGGGTTTTCGCGCATTTTGTGGGGCTTATTGTTGATTGTGTTTGCTTAGATCCTTTCAAATTTTGGTCAACGGCCGTCTCCACACAAGGCAATTCTTATTCATTTCTTAGTATAAAAAAGCGAAATTTTTCGTTCACATGGTTTACACCAGACTGTCTGATGTAAATTATGGTTACTCAGCGGCGGACTTTGATACCAACTCTGTAGTTCCAGAACTAACTGAGCTACATCCATGTGGACAATTCTTTATTCCTTTTTTACTTTTGATATGTATTTATGCTTTTTCGGTCTTATTTGCAACAAAATGGAGTAAGGCTTGTGACAAGGAATTCGATTTGGGGGGCATGTCCCCTCTTTCTACCACCTTTTCTTTGTTGATGACGGTCTCCTGTTTTTAAATGCACTGGCCAAGCTTCGCATCTGGTGTTGGATGTATTACCACAATACCAGAACCTTTCGGGCAGTTAGTTAATTATTTAAAATCGATTGTCATGTTCTTCGAATGTAGCCACTCAGCCACCAACTTTCCCTGGCCAATATTTTGGGTATCTCTTACACGGAACATATGTATAGGAAGTATTTATGTATTCATTCTTTGGTTAGAAAATCTAAGAAATAGGTATTCTCGTACATAAAGGACTGGGTCAATAAGAAGGTTCGGGATGTGTGGAAAAGTTTCTTTTCTCGAGAGTTCTTATCAAAGTAGTGCTCCAAGCTATTCTGGTAACTTTAATACGAAAATTTTGGTGGAATAACAAGGGCAAGAAATCGACATCCTAGCTCAGTTGGAAGAAATTATGCTTACCAAATTTGAAGGTGGAATCAGACTCAAGAACTTGAAAGCAAATGGCCTTGCTTGCTAAACAAGCTTGGAATCTCTTGACTATCCCGGACACCTTGGCTAGAGTCTTTAAAGAAGGTACTTTTTGCATTCGCACCTTGTTCAAGCTTGCAATAATATTCGTTTGGGTGCTTATTTCTTTGAAAAAGCATGTGCTAGAGGATCCGACTCCTTCGACAGGGGTAAGATGGCGCATTGGTGACAAATGAACTGTCAATGTATGGAATGATCCCTGGCTTTCCAAACCTTTTACTTTCAAACCTTTGCCGTATGATAGGACCAATCCAAAATATTTTCAAGTAGCAGATCTCATTATGGATTAGCCTCGACAATGGAATATTTCGGTGCTTATACAATTCCTCGATCTAGTAGATGTTAGGGTTGTTCGGTGTATTTTATTTTGCGAAACGCCATGTTCGAATGCTATAGTTTGGCATTATACTCCCTTTGGGTATTTTCGATCTCATCCGCCTTTAGACTCGAGATGGGCAATAAACAATGGGATTTTGGTCAAGCTCCAATATCTTCATCTTCAGGACAAAAAGGTGATCTATGGAAGAAATTATGGGGCATTTCTACAATTTCTCGCATAAAAAATAATGTGTGAATGGATTTCAGGATCTCTCTCTATATGCAAGCAGCACTTGTATGAAGGAATATCACCAAAGACTGGAAGGACTCCCACTGTGCTTGAGGTCACAGCATTGTTGAAACTGAATCTCATCTTCTGTCATTTCCTTTTTGTTCAAAAAATTTGGAAGGCAACTGAGATGGATATATCTTAGGTCTCGTATCCTTGGGGCTCGGATAAGGAATTTTGGCGCAAATTAGAGACCGAACCCTCCAGATTAGACAATAAAGGCTTTGAAAGGTGGCAGAGGTTTTATTGTCCATTTGGAAAGCTACAAACGCCTTGGTGTTTGTAAATTTCAAGCAACAACCTAAGTAGATTGCTTCATTGCTTGGTCTCTGGGTCTCACGTGGATATTATGCATCAAGCTTCACTGCCCGAATACCCAGTACCGAGCGACCGTATTATCAAGCTTTGAGCATAGTCACTAGCAACCTCCCCATGTTTGGATACTTATAAGGTAAATATGGATGCCAGACTCAAGAAACATTAAATTGTTGTTGGGGTGGTGATTAGGAATCATGCCAGTACGATTTTAGCCTATGCTGCTTACCTTCTATCGGTGATGGCTCCAGCTTTTAGGCCTATACTGACAGGCATCGATCTTGCTTATCAGGTTGGGGTACATACAAAACATTATTGTTGAGTTTGATTGTCTGGATACCTGCCAACGAGTGGTGAAAGTAGGTTGGAGGGTCAACCACAGTGCGACTGGCATTTAGTAATCACAAGGCTAATGTTATAGCACATAGAATGACTAAATCAAGTTTAAGTTTTGTTACCCAAAGATTAGGTTTTTTGATATAATTAGTCCTGTTTTAAAATATAGGTACTAAAGTAGCCAACAATTTTTTTTATCCCTGAACGGGCCATAACGAACAATGGTTGTACGTTATGACTTGAGATAACGCACAATCACTGTGCGTTATCAATAATAACCATTTTAAACCGAGCACTAATCTTGTTTACTGACGTGATGAGGACGTGGCAACAAGCTGGTTGAGTTTGGTATTGAGTTGGGTGATAACGCACAATCAGTATGCGTTATTGTCACTGATAACACATAGTGTGTATGCGTTATTATCTATTATAACGCACAATGGCTGTGCGTTATCATGTTATAGAAATCCTTTACCCTAGCCACAACTCCTATTTCTCTTTCATTTTTCTTTAATCTTCCAGGGCCGCCGCCGCTGCTCCTCATTTCACACCACCATTTCCATCATTGCCGCCGCTTCTTATTTTTCTTTCATCTTTAATCTTCCTACGTCGTCGTTTCTCCTCATTTCATACCACCATTTCCGTCATTGCCGCCGCTTCTCATTTTTGTTTCACCTTCATCCCGCGCTGCCGTTGCTCCTCATTTCAGACCACCATTTCCGCCGTTTCTCTTTTCGACAAGGTATGCCTCCTTCCTCCTTCTCTTGTTCTCTCCCTCTTCTTTTGTTCCTCTTCTTCTTTACTTATATTTTTGAATTTTTACAATTTAAATTTCTCACATTTCCTTGTATTTTATAATTTTACAATCAATTTATTACAAGTTCGATTTCTGAAACTCAAGTTTGGTCGGCCATCTGATTTAGAGTACGAAGGTTTTTTGAGTTTTGGAGTGGAGAATGGTAGAGAAAGCTCAACCAAATAACCAGATAACGCTAAATTCAATTTATTCAAATTTTTGGGTAAATGTCTTATGTTTATAATTGTTTTAAATTTTTTGTGTACTATGTTTTAATTTTTATTATTGTTTACCTGAAAACTGTTGTTTATTGTGGTTTGTGAATTATTTTTATGATTTTTTTTGATTATTTTTAGGGTTTTATTCTTGTAATGTGCATTTAGGGTTTAGGGTTTAAAGTTGTTATTGAATTTTATTTGGATAATTGATCAAATTTTTGTAGTTTATTTTTCTAATTAGGGTTTTTATGATTATGTTAGAGTTGCTATTGATAAATTTGTATATATTTTGATTATACTATTAATCTATTTGTTTATATTGGAAATGTGATTTTTTGAAATGTTTGGGTTTCATTATGCTATTAATTTATTTTTATTTTTTTCATAAATCATGATTGTTTATTTTTGTAAAATATTGCTAGCATGTTTGTATTGTTCCATTAATTTCATATAATGTTGTACTATTAACATTTATATAATTTCATGTTATTAGAGTTTAAGTTCATGAAGACTTTTATTTTTTAAAAAAAAAAGATAGGGATAGGGTAAACCCTAATCCGTAAAACCCTATCTTGAATTCATAAACCCTAAAACCTTATATTGAATTCATAAATCGTAAAACTCTAAAATCCTAATATTGAATTTCTAAAGTGTAAACCCTACACTATAAAATATATTATTTATATAATTAAAACCCTAAAGGGTGTACAATATAAAATATAGTATTTACATGATTAAATCTCTAAAACCCTTATTGGTAAATTTTGGAAAGTTTATAATTCAAACTGTAAATAATGTAGATGGAAGAAGTCTCAGCATACATGCATCCGGGTCCCATAGTCCCTGATGTTTTGACGAGGTAGCACGAGTATAGGTCTGGGTTGATATGGAGTGGGGACCATGCGACGTGTATCATTGATCTTCATTGTAGACGTTTCAGTCGCAATCTATTTCAGGCTTATATTTCAGCTCCCCATAAGTTGGTTGATATTATTAATGGGACAGGTTTATGTTGAGTTTTTATATACGGTTACATTGGTCTCGACCATGCACTTATTACTGCATTAGTTGACCGTTGGAGGCCTGAGACTCACACATTTCACATGACTTGTGGTGAGTTTACAGTTACTCTTCAGGATGTGCACGTGTTATGTGGTTTACGGATAGAGGGATTGCCTGTTACGGGTCCCAGTTTGAGTGTTCATCAAAAGCAGCATTGGATTGAGATGATTGAGAGACTTATTGGGGTGCAGTTGTCTCTTACTTTTCAGGATATAAGGTTAAAAAGGAACCTCTAGAAGCCTGGATCTTGAGAAAGTTTACTGATTCAGAGACCGATGATGATCTAATCTTGCGTGCCCGTGGATTCGTTTTCTTATTTCTTAGAGGTCATATGCTCTCTGATTTCTTGGGCAGCTTGGTTCACGTCTGTTACTTTAGTTTGTTGGATGATTTTGAGGCCATCAACACTTACAGTTGGGTAGTTTCGTATTGGGTTTTTTATACAGGTATCTGTACACGGTAGCTTTAGGGGGTGCACGACAGATAGGGGGATCCTTAGTCCTACTTCAGATTTGGGCTTGGTCGTATATTCCTGTATTGCGGCCTCAGCTACTCCAGCATGTTCAGCAAGACTCTCTTGCTCCACTTGGTGCGATGTGGTGCATATCATTTGACTGCAGCCAGCTGCCCACTCACGTACTTCTTACGTATAGAGACCAGTTGATTTCATGTCATCCGATCATGTTTGACTTTAAAATTTTTTGTATTACGCGCTTATTAAATTTTATAAATGATTTTTTAAATATTTTAATTTGTTGAACAGTTTGTATGGCTGCCTTATCATGACTGTGGGGTGGTTCCATTTGAGCTGTGGCGGGCAGAGGTCCTACTTATATTTTACGAGATAGTGGAATATCACCCTCCCGGGTGTGTGATGCGTCAGTTTGCACGTAATTAACCTATATCGGCTACATGTGATACTCGACTTGATCTGCATCGAGTACAACTTAGAGGAAATGATTCCACATATTAAGGGATGCAGCATGCTAGCCATGTAGAGGTTTGGCATCAGTAGAGACAGCATATTAGGGTGACCCTATATTGGCAGTTGAGGATTTATCATCCACCAGTGACGAGTACTTTAGATGGTATCGAGATATCACACGAGTCTATATCGCAATTCAGCAAATCGTGATACTCGTACAGTTGGATACCAACCTGCTGGGATCGACAGACGGATGATGGTACATTTTTTTAAAAATTTTTTTAGGGTTTTTGAGTTATATTTACATATAACTGACACCTAACTATTCTTCTTTTTAGACTTCTATGCTGCATGAGGTAGATAACATGGCTACAGGGGTGATATAGGGACCACCATCATCTCCGATACAGATAGCTAGTTTTGCAAAGAAAGTCCAGACTATCATCTACTAGGTGCATGGTTTCTATTGGCAGTATATTGGGTTGCACTCCATCTCAGCATGATATTCAGCAGACATTTCTAGTGCAGCCATCGCGTCGCCGTCCCCAGGAGCCCGTACCAGACCATGGTGCTCGTGGAGTTAAGAGAGGTGCTTGTAGATTGCCTGGTGATGGGGCACGTGGAGGCTACGCTCCTACCCCTCCTCATCCGGGCAGATGAGGACATGCAGACCCCGGATGTGGAAGAGAGAGGTGAGGGATCTAGAGGAATGGACATGCAGCCCCTTCTGATCATGGTGACCCGTTTGATAGCCAGATATAGATATACAATCTTTTAATTTGGGTTTGACGCCACCTGTCCAATCCCATCTAGGTGGATTGGGCATATCATAGGCCCTCCCCCTTCGGGTTTAGGGTTTTCTTCATTTCAGTCACCTCACCCTTCGGGTTTAGGGTTTTCTTCATTTCAAGCACCCCCTCCTCTGGGCACAGTGAGTTCTTCATTTCAGGCACTTTCTCCTCCGAGCACGGTGAGTTCATCTATACCGTATATGCCTATATCAGATGCATCTTCATCCGATTCAGATAAACATGATGATGAGCGGACGAATGTCGTGACACCGGCACAGTAGCTTGGATTTGGTCATCATGTTGGAAAGAAGACTACCAAGTTCACTCCATCTGATTGGTTCTCGATTTAGGGTTTTTTGATTTTTTAGGGTTTTGTAAATTATATTTAACTTCATAGTTTGTAATTTTATGTATTTTGGGTTTATTTTCTTTAAGTTGTACATTTGTTTTATATAATGAAATTATTTCTTCATTTAATGTTTTTATTTTATGTATTTAGGATTTTATTTATTTAACTTTAACTTTAGTGTTTTCATTTTATGTATTCAGGATTTTATTTATTTAACTTTAAGGTTTTCATTGTCCGTAATTAGGGTTTCATTTCTTTAACATTAGGGTTTTCATTTTGCATAATTAGTGTTTCATTTATTTAACATTAGGGTTTTTATTTTTTATAATTAGGATTTCATTTCTTTAACATTAGGATTATCGATTTCCTTAATTAGGGTTTCATTTCTTTACCATTAGGGTTTTCATTTTCCATAATTTGAGTTTCATTTCTTTAGCTTTAGGGTTTTCATTTTCCATAATTAGGGTTTCATTTTTTTTAACCTTTCTTGTTTTTCATTTCTATAACTTTAGGGTTTTCATTTTCCGTAATTAAGGTTTTATTTCTTTAACATTAAGGTTTTCATTTTCCATACTTAGGGTTTCATTTCTTTGACATTAGGGTTATCATTTTCCTTAATTATTGTTTCATTTCTTTAACATTAGAGTTTTCATTTTTCATAATTAGAGTTTCATTTATTTAATTTTAGGGTTTTCATTTTCCATAATTAGGGTGTCATTTCTTTAATCCTTCTTGGTTTTCATTTCTATAACTTTAGGGTTTTCATTTTCCGTAATTAGGGTTTCATTTCTTTAACATTAGAGTTTTCATTTTCCTTAATTAGGATTTCATTTCTTTAGCATTAGGGTTTTAATTTTCCACAATTAGGATTTCATTCCTTTAACATTAGGGTTATTATTTTCCTTAATTAGGGTTTCATTTCTTCCCGACATGTCCATGTGGTTTCTTTGACTCGGCAATAATTCAAGACACCTCATTTTTTTGGTGTTGTCATGTCAATTTATTTATTTCAAAACTTTAATATGCTTCCGAACATGCCCATGTGCGTGAATTTGACAACACGAAATTAATAAATCTTTCATTTTTGTCCCATGCTTGACAAGCCTATGTGGGTGAATGTGACAACTCGGATAAAATCTTGTCAATTTCATTTGTCCTCTTCCCGACATGCCCATGTGGGTGAAAGTGACAACTCTGAATTAATAATTCAAAAGTTTTGTCCTCCTCCTGACAAGCCCATGTCGGTTATGTTGAATTATTGATAAACACACATGTGATGAATGGACGGGTCATAATATACCCGTTTCTAAATACCCTAAAACCCCTATATATACGTAAATCCTAAACCCAACTTTGGCCATCACAATTTCAAACCTTCAACTTTCCTTCCTATTCTATTTCAGGCATTCCTTAACTTCATAACTTCACAACTTCATATCTACATCTATTACAAACAATTAGATATGGATGCAACTCACCCAGTTAGAGTTGTATTATTTTGGGATTCAGAGATTGCAAGAGATGTGTATAGTCCTTATTTCACTGGATTGGTGCAGAAAACTTGGACATTCCACCGAATAGTATCACATGCCGAACTCGTAAGAGAAATATTAAAATATCGAGATATAGATCCTAATCTTTGGAGCGTTCGAATGACAATAAGGGTGTCTTCATTCTTCGAAGAACATCATATGTTTTACTTTACTTTATACATCATGAACAATGATAACGAAATGCGTTATCTTTGGACCATTGCAACCAACTTAGCGAAAGAAGGGATTCATGTACTCGTTCAATTCATTCCGATCCAACAACTGACTATTTCAATTACGAATGAACACAAATATCATAGACATGACAGAACATGTCACAACAATAACAAGATGGTTTCTGATGAACTGTCTATGTTATGCCTAACTGTTGATAATGACGAGGATGAAAATGACCATTCGGACGAAGAATATGTCGTATCTAGTGAATCTGAATCAAATGATAACAATGACGCTGAGGAAGAAGAGTTATGAATTTCTATAAACCTGGTCACTGAAAACACAGTGACTCAATGGGATAGTAGCCAATGGTTCAGCAGCACAAGATATGATTACACACAATTTGGAGCATTCCTAGATATGGGCTCAGATTCTCCGATAGATGACCTTATCGAATCTGGTACCCTAAGATTGCTCAATTGGAACCTGACTTTCAATTAGGCATGAGATTCATTAACAAAGTGCAAGCTATAAGTGCGGTTCAGAAGTGGTCAATCCAGATAGACCAAGAATATAGAGTTGTGAAAAATAAAAGTGATAAATGGATTGCAAAATATTACCATCACAGTGACCCTGTTCATGGTACATCCGCATAAAAAAGAAAGCAAAGCGCTGTCATTGAAAAATAACCAGATTTGTCAAGGAACACACATGTCTTGTATAGATTCAACAAAACAAACACCGAAATATTTATGCAAAATTTATTTCAATATCAGTATCGCACCTTGTTACCAACGATCTAGAGATACCTGTCTCAAACATCATCGAAGAAGTGCAAGTATTACTTCAAACGGGTTGAATGTACAAGAGGGCATAGTATGCTCGAAAATTTGCAGTAGAGTGGGTCTTCGGTAGTTGGGAGACAACTTTTAATATTCTACCAAAATATTTACAAGCTATGCAAGATTCAAACTCGGGAACTGTCTACGAGTTTTTGCATCACAGAACGAGCAGTCCCCCTAACTATGTTTTCAAATTTCTTTTTTGGTGTTTCTCGCCTTATGAAGATGGATTTCAATATTGTCGGCCGGTGAATTTTGTGGATAGCACACACCTACGAGGACCATATAAGGGCGTACTGTTAATTGCAAGTACGTGGGATGTCAATAATCATTTGTTCCCACTTGCTTTTGCAATTGTTGATAAGGAGTCGTCAGAGAGTTGGAATTGAGTCCTCAAACATCTACGAGAACATGTTGTCAAAGATCGCCATGTATGTCTTATTTCCGATCGCCACAAAGGGATTTTATCTGCTATTCAAAATCAATCTTTATGGCAACCTCCATTTGCAGTTCACAAGTTTTGTTCACGCCACATTCGAGCAAATTTCAACAAGACCTTCAAGAACACCTAATTAAAAAACTTAATGTGATAGGCCAAAATGGAATCAAAGCAGTGAAAATTTGACCGTGTTATGCGTGAGATCCAAGATAGAAATATGGATGCTTACATTTATTTGGTGAAGATAGATTTAGACAAATAGACACTGTTGCATGATGACGGGCACAGACACGGAGTCATGACAACTAATATTTCGGAAGAACTTAATAGTGTGTTGAAGAAAACTAGGGTCTTACCTTTAAAAGTGCTAGTTGAATTAATATTCAACAAACTTGTAAGGTACTTCAACCAACACCGTGAAGAAGACTAAAATTGTGTGCAACAATTTCCTACCAGAGTTTTTGACAAGTTCTTGCGGATTGGACTAAAATCAAGATACCACAAAGTTACAATTTACAATCCGCGAGAAGAAATATACATGGTCAGATATCCGATTCATGTTGATGGTACCGAAAATAACGTCTGTGCTTTACGAATGAATAATAAATTATATAGTTGCGGTAAATGGCAAGCATATACATTGCCTTGTTCTCATGCTCTTGCAGTTTGTAGTGAAAATGGTACGAGAGCAGATACTTATGTGCGGGATATATATTCGCGAGAAACGTACAGAAGAATATACTATTTGATCTAGTCGCGCATGAGAACATTTGGAGGGATGTTCCTTATAATTTAACATTTTATCATCCAAACATGAACAACGAATGGGGTAAGAAACAGGGCATGCGGTTTCGGGGGAATGGATTATCGAAATCCAGATTCTCCCCTAAGATGTGGCAGATGTCGCATGCCGGGACATAATAGAAAAAATTATAATAACCCCGATTTAAGCAATGTATAAATTTGTTTTCTTGAAGGTGTTGTAATATTTTAGGGTTTCTTTAATGAAATTTTTCATTGAATTTCTTCTAACTACTTCTTCATTGCTCTAAATTTTGACAGTAAGATTTACAATACTTTTAAATTACTTTTTCATATTTTTTTAATAAATGGTTACAAGTTAAACATATTTTCTTTAAAAATGGTTATAAATATTATCATGAAAAATACACCAAAATAGGTTAAATAAAGAAATACAGTCTTTTTAAAAAAATTATATAACTATAAGTTTTGAAAAAAAATATGAAGAAATTTTGAGTTCTTAAAAAAAAAAAAAGACACTGATGTGCGTTATTACTAGGTTTATAACGCATGGTTATTGTGCGTTATCTGCCACATCAACGATTCATGCTGGAAATCTGCAATTAAGTGATAACACACAGCAGTTGTGTGTTACGGCATTAATAAAAAAAAATTGGCCAAGTTAATGGCCTTTTTAGAAAACATGGCTAAGAAAAGAAAAAAAAAAAAAAACCCAAAGATTATGACTTCACGAAGTTCCTCATCATGTGTACCCCTCGTTGTTAAAGATTTACAGTAATAAAATGATGAGCTCCCTAAAAAAAAAAGAAATTTCCGTAGATAATTTTCTAATACCGGTTAGATAAATCACCTGTATGATGCTTTAATTCACTTCTTTCTGGCAGAACTAATGCTAGATTAATTGCAAGCAGGGAAGATGGTTTAACTAACATTTGCAAGAGAGGGAAATATTTTATGTATAGACTAGAAAGATTATAAAAAAATGTTAAAACTCCTATTTGCCAAGAGTACTTAGGATTGAAAATTTCCAATAGCAGCACTACAAAAAACTGTAGAAGATGTTGGATTTGCATTATCAGGAGTTGTAAGGCAGGTCTCATACATATGATCATCTTTCTGCTCCTCTTTTGGCTTGAAGAACATGAAATCACTCTCTTTCATCCTCTGATTCCCGGCCGATGAATGGACCAAACTATTGATTCTTGAATGATTATTGGAGTTAAAGCTACTACCTACAGCCACATTTGTTGATCTTCGAATACTCATAGGAACAGCCATGGGAAATTCTGGCATAACTGGAGCTGAAATGCAGGATGTGTGAGTTTCATGACTTCCACTGGAGTTCATAACATAATGGCTATAAGGCATATGATGACTTTGCATTAGGGGAAACTTCATTTGATAAATAGAGGAAGCTGCTCCAAGTTTAATATCACTGACTAAATCCCCAAGCAAATCGGGTTGCGAAAAATCATTTGGTTTCATTTGATAATGAAGTGAAAGATCTTGAACTTGTATTTCTGGATTTGAGGAATTGGAATTTCTAGGCAATGTCAGGATTGAATGAGGATCTGATATATTTGGAGGCGAATTTCCTATACTTGCTTGACCAATATTAGTTTTTGCTGTAGGAACTTCATGGTTATGTTTTCCTTCATATGTCGTAATCACAGATTTTATATCCTCAGAAGCTCTTTCCACATGCTTTCTCACTGGGCATCCAGCACTTGTGCATTTGTAATAGCTCCTGTGTGAAGCAAGACTATGTTTAAATTTCTCGCTTATATATATATACTTGATTGAAACTCTGGAGTTCTTTTCATAAATACTTACCTAGGATTTGGATTTCCTTTTACAACTTTTTGTCCATACTTTCTCCAACGATATCCATCATCCAATACATCTATCTCACTTTCAATTTGGAGAATGATTCGAGGCTCACGGGTAGACCTTGAAGGCAAATATGCTTCAGCTGAGAAGATTTCTTTCTTCCTAATATAAACAAGAAATTAATCATAAGAAATGTGCTCAAATTGTCGCAAGAAAACAATATAGAATGAACCTCAAAAAGCGTAAAATAGGACTTTACCTCTTTTTTGGCTCAGATTCATCTCCATCAGCATCATCACAAGGAGATGAGCTTCCTTGAGTTGCCCCATCTTCATCTTCACCTTCATTATTGGCAATTGAGGAACCGAGCTCTGGATTTTCAACTGATCCAAACACACTTCTAGATTTTCCTTGACTGGCTGCAATTGGATCAGAAATCTCATTCATATAAGATATTGAAGAGGTTCTTTCAAGATCAAAGGCTCTCCAATCGGAATTAACTCTAAAATCTTTAGATTTCAGTTGATTATATCTCCAACCTGCACCACCACCTTCTACTCTGGGAAAAGATCCAATACCATCAACAGTCTCCAACAATTCCCCGGTTGAAGTTTGGCGTCCCAAATTTAACCGAGGTTGAGGCTTTGGATGATTATGAGCACCCTTGTAAATGATTTCTGTTATTTCACCATCAGGAGACCGTTCAACCTTCTTCTTAACAGGGCAATTTGAGTTATTACATTTATAGTAGCTTCTTGGATATTCACTCCCTTTAACATGTTTTTGCCCATATTTTCTCCAGCAGTAGCCATCTTCTGCATTTCTTGTAAGTCCAGCAGTAGATACACTTGTCCCTTTTTGCAGATCCTCTCCTATTCCTGTTTCCTTTTTGATACATTCTCTTTCTCTAAGTCGCGGCATTTGAGTGTCTAATCTATCACTATTACATGGTTTCATATCAATGTCACTACCATTCTGCCGTGTCATATTTACACCTCTGTTGGATTTGCTCATATCACAGCTGATCCTCTCAAAAACTTCCTTCCCACACTCTGCTGGAGATTTAGAATTCTGCGGTGCCTGGACAAGAATTAGCTCTTAAAACTTATAGTTATAACCAGCCAGATCATACATTCAAACTTCTTGAAAAGAATTGTGTTCCTCATGATCTTTTGTTGGGGGTGTGTGTTGGATCTCCATAATGTTCTGATTTTGTTTCTTTTTTCTTATATAATGTTCATGATCCCACTTCAACAGTGTCAGTAAATGAGGAAATTACCTGATTTTCTACACCGGAAGAACAAGGGATTTGAGTAGTAGGATGATGGTCATGGCCAGGATGCTTGAACTTGGCAAAAGAATCATTCCCAGTACTCTCTTTACCCTCATCTGCCCCAGAAGAAGCTAATGGAAGGGTTCCAGTAGTAGGAGATGGCTGTACCCCAAAAACAATATAATTCAATTCAATATTCATATTAACTAATGATTCAAGATTCACATTGCAAATTACAATTCATGTTCTGTTCCAAAGAAATAATTCAATTTGGTCAAATATCAACAGATCCAAAGTAGGGGAAAAAAATGGGAAATGAAGAACGTACCTGAGAATTAGAGAGCATAACCGGAGATTCAAGCAAAGCAGCAGGGCTAAGACCAGCAGGTATAGTGAAAAAAGGTGAACCAGAATTAGGTGAAGATGAAGGAGGAGGATGAGGATGGGGAGGACTACTACTATTTCTATCATTATTATTACTATTATTATTATTATTATTATTATTATTATTATTATTATTATTATCATTATTATTACTAGAACTGCTGCAAATCTTGAACTGAGAAACATTAATCCTTGAAGCATCAAAACCAAATTTAGCAGCTCTTCTTTCAGCAATACTACTTCCTCCTCTTCTAAAATTATCCATTTCTGGTGATTGTGAAGAAGATTCCATTGACTGATTATCCAAATCCATAAATCCACTCACATCATGATCATCAAAATCATTGTTATTATTATCATTATTATTATTACTATTATCAACCAAATTAGGCCCCCAATCATGATCAAATGGCCTCCTCCTATTCTCGTCCTCATCCATCTCCCTCAACAACAGCAAATAATCAAATCAAATCAAAATTCCCCCAACAAATCAACAATAATCAATCAATCAAGAACTGATCTAATTAAATTCCTCTCTACATTATCAGTACTGTACTCAAACAAACACAGTATCAACCAAAGAAACCCTAGCTAATTAATTACTAGGGTTTGGGTGCCTCTGATTGATACTGTGTTCCGTTGCTGCTGCCAAAATTTCAAAAAAACCCGAAAAATCTCTCCTTTTTTTTTTTCAAACTTCAGCTGGCCAACAACAACAGATTCAATTCAACCAAACGATGAGAGAATTAATTGAGGGAGGGTATCGGAAGCTAATTAACAGTACATTGGAGTCGTAAATTGTACGAAATTTCCGTATAAACAAACGGTTTCCGCATAAAAACACTAAGGATGGGATGGGATGGATGGGTACTTGATAAAATAAATTTTACTAAATGGTTTTAAATCTGATGATTTTATATAAGATGATGCACATAATTAGCGATGAAGATGCAATTTCTGTGGCAGGCCGGGAATGTTTGAGAAGAGGTTTAAAAGATGCACAAACCAATTTAAAATAGCACAGAATCTACGGCACATGTATGATTAGCTTCCTAAATTTCGGTTCTTGTTGCAAAAAAGGGATCCTATTATATTACTACTATAATCTACTATAAATAGATGAACAACTTATCATGATCCTTTAATCTAATTAAGATTTTTCCAAAAAACAAAAAAGAAAAAGAATCTAATTACTTTTTTAAGAAAAAAATTATACATCATTTAATATCAACCGAAATAGAAATAGAATGTACATATAACTTTTCAAAAAGAATAGAGTATATTAGTGAAAATGTTTCTAATCTTAGTAAAAAATAATCCTAATTAAGAAATGGACTGGATTGTTGCTGGATCGATGCAGAGAAATCAGCTGGAAATAAATTTATACTGTTAAGAAATCAGAAGTTAATTTTAAAGTTAGAGAGATTATAAGTGTAATGAAAGAGACTATTAACAATAATTAGTGAATCATCCACGACTACCATTATGAATCAGCAACGCGCCGGATCCAGGCTTTTCTAAACTCAAGATGGACACACCATGTCCACAAGGCTCAAAGAGTACAAAGAAAGCAGTGGAAATCTTATTCATTCAAAGGAAGTTCAAAAGATGAACAAAACATAGAGTAGATGTAGTTCTATTAACAATATAACAAAATTTAAAACAATTTTCTTTTCACGAGTCCCCCAAGCTCATGCTTAATTTCCTTCGGCTCGATTGCACTTAGAATCAACTTGTACTAGAAGAATAAATGGAGTGAGTACGATGACTCAATAAACGAAGAACAAACTATAATTTCCGGGATTAAACATGAGTTTACCAATTATCCTTACTTAATCAAATAAATCGTCCCTTTGAAGTCTAAAATACTTTTTGGGCAAAATTATAATTTTAAGAAATTCAAAAATGATCTGGACCTTGAAATAGTATGTTTACAAAGTTTAGGGATTAAAATATAAAATTCAAAAACATGTTTTCCAATAAATGATTTCTTATATTTTCAAATATCCTTTAAAACGGTTTTCCAAAACGATATTTTCCAAACATATCTTAACTATGATTAGATATTTCTCAAACAATTCTCATATGTTCAGACATTTTAGAACGATCTCAAAACAATACTCTTTAGATCATAATTTTACCATTGAGCTCAAGACAGTACTGAGGATAATAATGAGTTAGATACGTGATATCACGCTTGGGTGTTTATCCCCCACGTAAGCCAAACATATAGGGTGGAGCTTTTTTTCCTTGCCCAAGGAATTCATACATAAGGTAGGACATGTCTCCCCATGATTAATCTAGAGATAATCAGAAGTTCAATATCCAAGTCAAATATCATATGTTAAAACAAATATGAAAGGTTCATTTCCCAAATTGAATACATTTAGCAAATTCTTCATTACTTTCATACAAAACTCATTCAAATATCAATTTAACAAAAATATCACTTGTTCAATCCAGTTATTATATTAAATTAAAATATAGTCAAATTTTTATAATTAATAAATAGTTACAGAGTTAAGATTCATTATCTACTTACCTCAACATGAAGATAAACTCCAAATAGTTACATAGTTAAAGTTTCGAAACCTTCCTCAATACTTTCTATCATAAACTAAATAAAATTTCTAAATTAAATGAGGTTCTGACTATTATATCTTAAAATCATAAATACAAAACCTAAACTATTTCCAACTAAAGCATATGCTAAATAAAGAAAGAAGATGAGAATAAAATAAAAACTTACCTAAGCTACTTCAGTAGTCTTGAGATTGAAAAGAAAAGAAACAAAAATCCCATACAAAGTCTATTATGGTATATACATAAGGGAGGAGAGAGGCGGTCAGTGGCATTTTTTAAAAAATAAATAGTTTGAGAGCCATTTTTCCAAATAAATATTACATGAGTCAATTGTGTTCATTATCTAGTTGGATTTAAGCCTTGAGAAGAGACTTTCTTTTCCTTCTTAAAAAGTTCTTGCCATTTCTGTTAGTGAAGTGTTAGACTGATAGTATTAGGAAATGTGTGCTTTTTATTCTTGATGTTTGTGAAAATTATTCTTTGAAGAAAATGTCACTCACAATAAAATAATAAAATGAAAAGGAAAAAATTTTTTCCCTAACTTAGAAACTACACAAGTGGAGCCTAAAATAGGACCGTGGTAGTGTGCATGGCTTTCTATGATCTCCAAGTGATTAGACTCTTCTTTCAAATTCTGTAAGACCCACAAAAAGTGACACCAAACCATAAGAATATCTTGAAGCTGAAATCAAACGTAGAGGAATAGTTTGAAGCTCAAAACAAACATAGAAGAATAACTTAAAACTGAATTTCTCATTGAACCATAAAAAAAGTGCCAGTTCCACATAGTTTCTTCTTCTAATGTAGTAACAAATCAATATAAAACTGTCAAAATTCCAGTGTTCAACAAAAATCAATATGAAGTTAACATCCTCAAAAGCGTAGTCAAAACTAGTACACTACAAGACCCACTTTACTAAACATTTACACACAAATAATATCCCACAAAACAAGTTCCTTAGTTGCTCCAACATCAATCAATCTTCTTTTATAATTTGTCAAAGTAGCTAATCTTCGGATGTATGAATGTCCTTCATCATTGTACACTTTGCTTTATTATGGCCAGCTTGATGACAATAACTACATCTTTGTGGTATTCTTATCTTCTTTTTCTTGGATTGAATATAAGTTGAAAGGATGACGAGTAAGAATTAAATTCACAAGGTGTTAAATAAAACATTGAAATGCAAATGATAGAAAATTGCAATAACTCTTCTATGCTAGGTTGGACAACCCGGACCACATGAATTCTGCTGGAATGGTTTGGACCACATGAGTTGATGATGGGTTGGAATGCAAATGAGGTTTTACTAGGCTTTCAGTTAGATTCTGGGTTGTTTCTTGGTTGGCATGCTCATCAATTTCTGTTGGGATTAGGTTTAAGTACTGGTTTTTGTCTGTGGCTGCAGAAGGTGGACTCTTTATAATTGCTGGGGCTGGACTTCTTTTGCAACTTCTCTTGTTGTGCCCCAACTCACTACACTTGCTGAGATTTTGCCCATAAGTTGTTTGAGCAGCTTCATTAACTGTCGGGGTACTTCTTTAAGGGCATTTTCTGACATTGTGGCCTATTTTGTCACATTTCCTGCATTTAAAACTAGAAAATTCAGCCCTATATATTCTCTTAACCCCATCTGCAGATACTTTGTACCCATTCTCATCAGGCTCTAACCTTCTTTTTCCTTTTGGCCTTCCAGATAGTCTTATCTTTTGAGGTGCTTGTAATTTTGGCCTTGAAGATTTTGGCCAATTGTTTGGCCCGTTTGTAGGGCAGATTATGGGCTCATAAGCCCTTTTATATGCTGCGATACTATATGCATCATTTACATAATCTTCTGGATTCTCCCCTTCAAACCCTAAGGCTGTCAAGGCATGAATACAAGGAATACCACTCACATCCCACTTGCGGCAAGTGCATGTTCTATTTTGTGTATCTACTGCAAATTGTTTCGTGTCCATCTGGGTCGCTGAAATTTTCTTTCTCCACTATATGATGCGTAGCACATGGCTGAGGCATTCTTTAACTTCTCTAATCTCTTCATTATATAAAGGCATATTCTTTTCTTTTGCCTTGATATCCACTGTCTTTGCTTCTGCAATCTAAGCATCAAATACATCCTTATTCCCTCTAGCAGCTCCAGAATGGACTTCTATCTTGCTGCAAATATATTCTTGTTGAAGACTTCACTATGGTTGTCGAGCAATATATCACACTTGGTGTCTTCTGTAAAATAACTTCTACTCCAGTGCTCAGGACTGGTAGAAGATTGAAGCCAATTATAAGGGCTCTCATCAAAACCTCTTGAGTTTTTCAGCTCAGCTTCAAACTTCTTGCAGTTAGTTGTCTTTTCACACTTCCACATCTTTGATTGCATCTCCGGGGTAGACACGTTTGAGGTTGTTGTGTGGATGGCACACACAAAATCTATGTTCAGAATAAGGAATTAACTCCTCAATAGCAGACAACAACCCCTATAAATTTTTTAAAACCAGATTTCAATTAATTAAATGGAGAAATTAAAGTCGAATATCAATTTGCTATTCTATTAAACGCAGAAATTAAACTAAATTTCACTTTGCTACCAGGTATTAAATGCAGAAATTAAAATTAAATTTCAGTTTGCTACCAGGTATTAATCCAAAAATTAAAACCATGTTTTAGTTTTAAAAAAAAAAAAAGTACCCAATAAAATCAGATTTGTTGTCAATAACCAAGTAATATCAACGATAAAAAATGCTCAAGTATGAGATTCATATACCTTTTGTCTATCTAAAATGATACACCAACCCTCCTCTTTGTCAGTCTCAAGGTCAGCTACCAATCGTTCAATAAACCATCTCCAAGTTGATTTATTTTCAGTTTCCACAACATAATATGCAATGGGATAAATTTCATTATTTGCATCAGCCAACAGCAGTGAGAATAACTTCCGGATGGGGACCTTTCAAAAAAGCTCCATAAAGTCTTATCACTTTTCTACATCCAGCTTTAAAACCAACCTTCAAAGCATACAAACACACAATCTTTTAAATGTAGCTACTCCACCTTCTTCATTCTGACTATAGTGCATACGTAGAGTTGTTCCAGGATTACTCCTCTGTAATTCTTCACAATAATTCCAAAACAACTTGTATTGCTCTTTATAGTTACCCTTTATAGTTACCCTTTATAATTGCCATGGCCTCAAATTTTGTCCTATAAATCTTTGACTGACTAACATCAACAAGCAGTTCCCTATGAATTTTGTTTTGAAATTCCTGCACATCCACACCTTTGACAGATCTAAAGTCTTCCAAGTATCTTGTAGCTAGGTACTTGGCTGTGACCCGCTTATGACTCAAAGATCTTCCACAACTATGATCTAGTCTTATGAACTGAAATTTTGCTGATTCTGAGCTGATGCTCTTCTTTACATTTGAGTTTAGCTATTTATAGAAAGAAAGTGAATTTACATTTGTCTTGAATCTGCATTTCATTTGAATCTCATTTGAATTTGAATTTACTTTGGAATCTTCAGGTACAATAATTGCTTGAATAATAGAGACGTGGGTCCCTCCACGTGTTATTGTCTTGAATAATGGCGTGTGGATCCCGCCATATTGTCTTGTCGGTTGTTGATGAATAGATGTGTTTGTCTTGTAGTGTCGGCTGGTATTGAAATACTATACAATAATTTTACATACTAATTTACTAAATTACATACTATAAAATATTTTTACAATCTTGAGACGGATACTTAACCATAAAACTGTATCTCTAACTAGGAACAGTGGGACCACCAGACCGGGAACACCCTTATGCAGACGGGCTTACCAACGGATTTACAGGTTGACCAATCACTTTACCAATAGGTCGAGTTGCAGAGTGATGGAGATGTAAACCGCTATTAAAACTTTGAAATTTAAAAATCAAAAGGATCCTGTCCTCCTATAGGATCCGCACCGAGAGGCTCGGTAGAGGAATCCTGGGAAGGCGTAGGACTATGAGTAGTGTGTTGTTTGAGTTGTTGCTGGAATGCTTTGAAGCGTAGAAATTCTTGAAATTGAGCCGCTTCATCGGCATCTTCGGTGGTGATCTTTGAACTGGAGGAATCAGGTTTGAGTGGTGAAGGAGTGGTAGGAGCAGAGGGTCTGGCAGGAGCAGACGGTTGAATAGATGCTTTTGAGTTTCCTGCATCTTTAGACAATTGTTGAATACTGTGTTGAATTAGATAACTGTTTTGAATAAATTGGAGAACTGCTGCTTGTGAACATAGTTCGACTGAATAAGCTGTCCACCATTTGATTTTGAATTCTCGAATGACTGACATTGGAAATTCTTTTGAATAAACTTGATCAACTTTGTAACTCCAGCAGAAGATCCATGGAACTCGGAGTTCTGCATAAAAGTGTAATGGAATAGCATGTGCTGGGCCTGTCATCTTCTTGACCCATGTTTGAAATCCTAGTTTAGGAATAGGAGGTAATATGTCTGGTAGACTTCCAAAATTGAAAAACCTTAGAGGGGGGTGAATAAGGTTTTTGGATAATTTTAAAAATTATTTTGTATGATTTGAAAGATAAAACTCCAATTTGTTTGTGAAAGATTTCTAAAAATTCTTTATAATAGGAATCCACACAAAACACAATTTAATAGTATAGACAATTAAGAAGGGAATAGGCACAACAATTTATAGTGGTTCACTCTCTCAAAAGAGTTACATCCACTACCTTGAGATTCAACCCAAGGATTTCACAAATTCACTAACTTCAAAGAAGGTTACACAAATACACAATGAGGTTCACCCTTCAAGGGTTTTACACCAAAACCTCAAGCACAACAATACAATTAATTAATCAAAGGATCACCCAAAGGGTTTTCCACAAACCTTTGATCACAATAAAAGGTAAAAGGAGTTAGGAGTAATGTTACCAATTTTGCTTGAGAAGAGTAAGATTACAACTCAATGGTATACTTCTACAAGCACCTCTTTTCTTCTTCTTTGATGGATGATCAATTATGAAGCTCAAGAAGATTTTGTTTGGGATTGAAAATAATTTTCAATAAATGAATTTTTTAAGCTCTTTAAATGTCTTGAAAGTTCTCAATGAATAATTCCCAAAACTTCTTGAATTTATGGCTGATAAATGAGTGCATATATAGGATTTTTTAAGCTCAAAACCGTTGCCTAAGAAATAGGCTGTCAAATTTCAGAAATGACCGTTGCTTCAGTGCAACGGTAATATTTTTTACATCGATGACTAAAAACGGACGACCGGTTCCGTAAAACGGACTTCGGTTCTTTGAAACAGAAAAGATTCGGACTTGAGTTTTCTAAAAAGCGGACTGCCGAATTAAAAATTCGGACGACCGGTTAAAAATTCGGACTGCCGAATTTCTGAACAGAAAGATTCGGACTTGGTTTTTCTGAAAAACGGACTGCCGAATTAAAAATTCGGACGACCGGTTAAAAATTCGGACTGCCGAATTTCTGAACAGAAAGATTCGGACTTGGTTTTTCGAAAAAGCGGATTTCGTCGAATTTTATGCAATGAAAAAAACGGACGATCGGTTTTAAAAACGGACTTCGAATTTCTGTTTTCCTCAGCCCAAGTTTTTGAACAAAACTTTCTTCCAAGTTTCAAAGGCATTCTTCACAATTTTTAAAGAGAAGAAAAACTATTCAAAACATCTTTAGTCAAGAATACTTGGATTTAATCAAAGGATTATATTTTGGAAAATCAAGAGAAGAGCTTCATGTATGATCAATGAATCAAAAACTAAGACTAGAGAGTTTTACAAGATAGTACCTAATTCACAAATACAATGTCTACAATTTGATTTGATCTTGGTATGGCTTGATCTCTTCTTCTCTATTTTGCCCTCATCAACAAGATCTTTTGCTTGAGACTTTGAGACTTCATATGTTCTTCTTTTGTTCTATGGAGGGTTAGCTAACATACTCACACAAACACATGTTAATCATAATCAAAACACAAGTAATAATGCCCTTAGGGCTAACAAAAATGAATCCACCATTCATAAAACCAGGTTGGAAAATCTTTTGAACAATGTTGATGAAATATAAAGAACCATGAATGATCAAAAGGGCGTTTGAAAAATGTTCGATACCAAGCCATGCGATAGTCTTGGTATGTGTATCATTTAGGAATAAAATTAACAGAAAAATATTTGGTAGTCCAAATGGAAGTCCATTCGGAAGATGTCAAAACCTTTTTAATAACACATTTGGAATAAGCAATTCTTTGAGGATTTTGCTTATCGGGTGTATGAGAAATTTCAACAGATTTTGAATCAACAAGAATGAGTTCATAAAATGTTTGAGTTTTTTGTGGATCATCGGGTAGCCAATGGCAGCCCGGAGGAAGGATTCTTTGAAGTAAACTTTGAAGAGCTTTGAAATCGGGGGTTTCAGTAAAAGAAGTGAGGAATAAGTTTTCTATATTGGGTTTTAGGAAATATTGAGTATTTGCAGAGGATACATTTTGTGTAGAGGATTGAGTAGAGGATTTTTGTAATTTGAATGAAGGGGTTTCAGCAGCCATTGAATAACTTAAAGGTGGATAATCTCTAAGAGATTGAAATCGATTTGGTGTTTGAATGGTAGAGGAAGAAGGAATAGTAGTTTTGATTTCGTAATCCTTGGCACTTTGAATCTGCAATCTTTGAGTTTTTTCTTTGTCCTTGAGTTTACTCATGCTGAGGAGTTGTAAGGAATTCTCTTGTCAGATAATCAGGTAAAGAATTTTGAGTGTCTTTGATATATTCAATATCAAAATCAAAAGTAGATAAAATAGCCTGCCATCGTGCAAAAATTTGTTTTGAAACAAGATTTTGAACATCTTTTTGTAAAATTTCTTTTGCAGATTTGCAATCAATTCTTAAAAGAAAATGTTTATTGTATAAATCATCTTGAAATTTGAAATACATAAAACAATACTTAAAATTTCTTTTTTGACAGTTGAATAATTTTTTTGTGGTCCGAGCCAAAGACCACTATGATATCGAACTAGATGCTCATGCGATGAATGATTGAACTTTTGTTTCAAGATGCCACCATATCCTAGATCTGATGCATCTGTTTCTACTATCATGAATGCAGATGGATGAGGAATAGAAATGCAAGGCAATGTTTTTGCTTTTTCTTTGAGCATGCGTACAATTTGAGTATGTGAATGAGTCCATGCAGGAGGATTTTTTTGTAATCGTTGGTATAAAGGGGCACAAATTTGACGTAATTTGGGAAAGAAATCTGAAAGATAGTTTAAACATCCAAGAAATCGTTGTAGTTGATTTGTTTCTTTGATTTCATTAGGAAATTTATCAGCAAACTCTAGAGCACGATGAATAGGAGTAATAGTACCTTTGTAAATATGATGACCTAAAAAACGTATTTGAGTTTGAAATAATTTAAGTTTAGGTGCAGAAACAACTAAACCGTTTCGTTTGACAACTTGAAGAAATGTTTGTAAATGTTTAAAATGTTGATCAAGTGATTCAGAAAATAACAAGACATCATCAATATAAACAATAATGAATGTAGTATAAGGATTGAAGATATCATTCATAATATGTTGAAATTCAGATGGAGCATTTTTGAGCCCAAAAGGCATAACGTTCCATTCGTAATGCCCAAAGGGAACGGTGAAAGCGGTTTTGTAACGTTCTTGTTCGGCAATTTGAATCTGCCAAAAGCCAGATTTCATATCGAATTTTGAAAATATTTGTGCATTATATAGCCGTTTTAATAAATCCTTTTTATTTGGAATGAGATACCTGATCCATTGGAGAACGTTGTTTAGTGGTTTGTAATTGATGACGAGTCGAGGAACACCGCGTTCCTTCTCTACTTGATTCATGACATAAAAGGCTGCGCAACTCCATGGTGATTTGGAGGGGCGAATTAATTTTTTTGCGAGTAATTCTTGAATTTCCTTTTTACAGACTTCTAGTAATTCGTGATTCATTTGAATAGGGCGTGCTTTTGTAGGAATATTTTTTTCAGAAAAATCCTTTTCATAGGGAAGAGAAACAATATGTTTTTTTCGATCCCAAAAAGCATTTGGAATTGTTGCACAAACTTCTTTTGTAAGTAAGTTTTGAAATTCTGAAATTTTTTGTTGAATTTGAGAATTTTGCAATTGTTCTTTAATTCTTTCATAAGAAAGATCTTCTTTCAAAAAATTAATTTTATTCTGAAATCGTTGAATAGTATTGATTTGTTTGTAAATAGAATTTTCTTGTAACAGAAATAATTCTTTTTGTTTGACAGGGTTTAAAAATTTGAAAATAACAGTGTTGCCCATGATTTTGGTACCTAAACCATGGTGATTGACCCAAAAGGGATAAATTTGAGTAAGAAAAGGAGTGCCCAAAATAATATCAGTATTTAAATCTTTAACAACAATGAATTGGTGTTTGAAACAATAATGATCATTGCAAATGGCTGTTTTGACGAGTTTACCTTTGACCTGTAGAGGCATACCGTTTGCAGTGACTAATGATTCGTTTGTTGAGACGTAAAATTTTGTAGGAATTAATCCATCCTTGATGCAGCTTTGATCAGCGCCACTGTCAAGCATAGCTGTGAATGTAGCTTTGAAAGTACCAATTGAAATTGTAACATATATGTTCCATTTTTGAAATGTAATTTTGTCGATAATAGAAATAAACTTAGAATCCTGCGGGTTTGTACCTGGCATAGGAATTTCAGCGAGTGGAAAATCTGGAATAAATGAATTGGAAAGAACTTCCTTACCTTTAGAAGTTCGTGATTGTAATAGTGTGATTTGAGTATCTAATTCCAAATTCTTGGTTTCCACAGAAAATACTCTTTCTTTGAGTTCCTTGACTTGAGCCTTTAATGAACAAATTTCTGTTTGTAATTCGGTTGTATTGTGTTGACGTATTGGAGGGTTTAAATTTGGGTAACGATCAAACATTTTGGAAATACTGAAAGGTTCTATTAAGCGGGCAGAACTGGATTCTTCCCGAAGAATGAGGGCTTTGAGTTTTTCAAGTTGTTTTTTCTGAGCTTCTGGAGGAAGGTCTTGAATGATGTCAAAAATGAGTTCTTTTTGATCTTTAACAGTGTTGTCTGAATGTTTGATCATATTAATAACTTTGCAAGTACAAGGAGAGGATATATTACCTTCGTCTGTACTGCTGAAGTCTTGGAAATCATCAGGTTGATAATCGGAAGAGGAATCAATTTGAACTAAGGAGATACTTAACTTCTCTTTTAATTCCTTGTCTATTTCAGGAAATTGATCAAGGATCTCATTAATCTTCTTACTGCGGCAGACGTTTGCTTTGTGACCTGGTTTGCCACATTTGTAACAAGTAATTTTGTTGAAACTGGGTTTTCTGTAACTAGTTTTTCTTGGAGGTTTGTAAAACTCTGGAGAAGATGGTTTGAAGCGACGAGAATATGTACGTCTTCTTGAATACCGAGGTGGTTTTTGGAACGATCGTCGTTTGAGTTGAGCAGAAGGAGCCTTAATACCTGTGATTCCAAAAGCTTCGCAAAAGGAACCTAACTCACGACGCTCACTGCCGTATTTAGCTTGAAATTTCAATTCTTGGCAAGCAGATAAAGCTTCTTGTTTGATGAATGCAAAAAGTTGACCATAAGTCATTATGTTGAAATCAATTTGATCTAAACCCATTTCTTTTTTGAGATTTGTAATAATTCTTTGAGAAAATAAAGTTGGTAATCCAGTAATGAATTTTTCTTTCCAAAATGGTGCATTGCAATCAGGTCTTTTGAGTACATAAGTTAAAAACATATCTTTGTACCATCAAAAGTCTGTCAAAGTTGGGCATCGTAGATTTGTTAAAAATACTTTGGCAGAAGATAATTCTTCCTTTGGGTTTCCAACAAAATGCATTGAAATAGTAACAAGTAAAAAATCATATGCATCATTTTGTAATGAAATATTACCTTGCTCGTCGTCTATTTCAATTGTATGGTCAAGAATGGCGAGTTTTTCTTCAATGGTCAATGAATTATCCCATCAATATTTTAATTGCGCTGTAAATCCTGCAATTAAAAATAGTGCTGCCTGTTTCTCTGGTATATTATGAACTTTGTAAGCAATTTTTGCCATGCCCATTTCTTGTAATGTGTTGAGAATTTCGTATTCACTTTTACCGTCAATGTTCCAATTTGAAATAGAATTACCATCATAATGAGACGTATGAAACTTTGCACGCTCTTCATATTGAATATCTGGAGGTGTTGGTCGTGGATAATAATTCCTGGTTTCAGCTGTTTTCCATCGAGGATTTGAAGACCGATGAAATCTTGAATGACGAATTTTGTTAACAGTAGTGGGTGCTATTTCAGTGGGCTCTAAGAATGAATTTTCGACTTGATGTATTTTTGAAATAAATTCATTGTCTGATAGGATACTACTGGTAGAACTGGAATAATCATGGTCTTCCAGGTATTAATTTTGGATGAACTGGGAAGATTTGAATTGATTTTGTCTAAGGTTTGAGATATCTTGTGTAGTAATGGAGAAGAAGGTGATAAGGAGGAGGATGTTGGTCGAATAAGTTGTGCTTCTTGATCTTTGGATAGAGTACTTGGTTGAAAATGAGGAGAGGAATAACTTGCAGGAAATCTGGAGGTATTAGACTTAGGAATAGATTTAATCTCAGAAGATAAAGAATCAACTTGAGTAGCAATAGTATGTAAAATCTGATTGGAATAATTATTCTGATGATAGATCTTTCTAATATCATCCATTCTGATGGAGTCATCACTATCTTTACCTTTTTTGAATGGTGCAGCAATAATCTCGCCCTCAGGAGTCTCTAGACGAAGAGATTGAAGTGGCGGATGAATTTGAGTAACAATATTGCCATCGGGTAATTTTCATTTTTTCGCTAAACTTGTATGAACATTGATATGAGATATTTTGAAAAAATTTGTTTCTTCAAAACCCTTTTTGATTAAAAAATATTCTAACCAACAGAAAAAATCAAAAGGAGTATTTAACCGATTAATATCAGAAATCCATTCTTTTTTTATTTTGTCTTGATAAAAGGAATCCAATTGAAAAAACCAGTTTCTTTTTTCATTATTTTCTGGATAAAAAATATCTTGTTCTAATGAATTAAAATCAATGTTTGTAACTTTATGAATAACATCGATCTCACCTTTCATCTGTGATGCAGTGGGAGATAAGGGAGGAGATGTAGATACCTCTGGGATTGGTACTGTATGATGTACATGAATTGAATTGGGCATTCTGAATGATTGTTCAGATGCTTCCGTAAAAGAACGCCTTTGAGTGTGTGCAAATGAATGCCGACTTGGTTCTATAGGAATGGTAGAACTTGATCCTTGTTCTCTCATGGAATTGAAGCGTATGAGAATATTACCATTAGGCTCTTCTATAATTTGAGAAATTTCTGTTTGTTCGAGATGAGGAGGAGGTTGAGCATTTTCGATTTGAAATTCTTCTGGAATCGTAATCTCATGCCATTTTAATCGTTTGGGAGTAAACGTTTTTTACTGTTCAGCCTCGATGTGGAGTAGGACGGTCTCGTCTCGTGATGTTGGAATCAGTTTGAAACGGGGATTTAATTGTGAACTTAATAATCGATAATAGACTCTATACATAACAACAAACTGTTCGGTGAGTTTTTCAAATTCATCACCTTGTAAATGAATGTCTAAAACTAATGAATTCATAATCAAAGGATCTGTTAAAGAAACAGAATAATTGGGTGCACAATTGAAATAAATCGGTCCATTGCAAATATTCGTTTGAATCATAGCAAGTAATGAAGGTTTGTAACGTTTTAATCGTTTATCACGCAAAGCCAAATAAATAGGAGCATCAACTCCAATATGAACTAAAGGTTTAACAGCAACTTGAATTAAACCATAATGAATATAACGAAATCCTTTTTCAAGATATTTATTCAAAGATGTTTTTGATAATAAAGGAGTAGTTTGAAATTTTTCTTGAATGTTCATCGTCTCTTCATGAGTTTTAACTGAAAAAGCAGTTTTGAAATCAAATATTCCTATTTTGTAAATAGTTTCAATTTGTTCTTCAGGAATAGTCCAGTCATTGAAATTGTATTGAATATGTTCTTCCTTACTATGAATGATGTTTCTGGAATCTAGATGAGAGCTTGAAGAAAACATTTTTCTAACAAAATTTGCCATCTTTAATGCATAGAAATCATGGTATGCGCCTAATGCAATTCTATATGGGAACAACGGGACCACCTTACCGGGAACACCCTTATGCAGACGGGCTTACCAACGGATTTATAGGCTGACCAAACGTCTTACCAAGCACACAGAAATGATAAACACACAGAATGATATGCATGCAATTGAGATATGCAAATGATGTGAAGATGAAATGCTTGTAATTCTGGCCTTGAAGATTTTGGCCAATTGTTTGGCCCGTTTGTAGGGCAGATTATGGGCTCATAAGCCCTTTTATATGCTGCGATACTATATGCATCATTTACATAATCTTCTGGATTCTCCCCTTCAAACCCTAAGGCTGTCAAGGCATGAATACAAGGAATACCACTCACATCCCACTTGCGGCAAGTGCATGTTCTATTTTGTGTATCTACTGCAAATTGTTTCGTGTCCATCTGGGTCGCTGAAATTTTCTTTCTCCACTATATGATGCGTAGCACATGGCTGAGGCATTCTTTAACTTCTCTAATCTCTTCATTATATAAAGGCATATTCTTTTCTTTTTGCCTTGATATCCACCTGTCTTTGCTTACGCAATCTAAGCATCAAATACATCCTTATTCCCTCTAGCGACTCCAGAATGGACTTCTATCTTGCTTTGCAAATATATTCTTGTTGAAGACTTCACTATGGTTGTCGAGCAATATATCACACTTGGTGTCTTACAGCAAAATAACTTCTACTCCGAGTGCTCGGGGATCGGTAGAAGATTGAAGCCAATTATAAGGGCTCTCATCAAAACCTCTTGAGTTTTTCAAACTCGACTTCAAACTTCTTGCAGTTAGTTGTCTTTTCACACTTCCACATCTTTGATTGCATCTCCGGGGTAGACACGTTTGAGGTTGTTGTGTGGATGGCACACACAAAATCTATGTTCAGAATAAGGAATTAACTCCTCAATAGCAGACAACAACCCCTATAAATTTTTTAAAACCAGATTTCAATTAATTAAATGGAGAAATTAAAGTCGAATATCAATTTGCTATTCTATTAAACGCAGAAATTAAACTAAATTTCACTTTGCTACCAGGTATTAAATGCAGAAATTAAAATTAAATTTCAGTTTGCTACCAGGTATTAATCCAAAAATTAAAACCATGTTTTAGTTTTAAAAAAAAAAAAAGTACCCAATAAAATCAGATTTGTTGTCAATAACCAAGTAATATCAACGATAAAAAATGCTCAAGTATGAGATTCATATACCTTTTGTCTATCTAAAATGATACACCAACCCTCCTCTTTGTCAGTCTCAAGGTCAGCTACCAATCGTTCAATAAACCATCTCCAAGTTGATTTATTTTCAGTTTCCACAACATAATATGCAATGGGATAAATTTCATTATTTGCATCAGCCAACAGCAGTGAGAATAACTTCCGGATGGGGACCTTTCAAAAAAGCTCCATAAAGTCTTATCACTTTTCTACATCCAGCTTTAAAACCAACCTTCAAAGCATACAAACACACAATCTTTTAAATGTAGCTACTCCACCTTCTTCATTCTGACTATAGTGCATACGTAGAGTTGTTCCAGGATTACTCCTCTGTAATTCTTCACAATAATTCCAAAACAACTTGTATTGCTCTTTATAGTTACCCTTTATAGTTACCCTTTATAATTGCCATGGCCTCAAATTTTGTCCTATAAATCTTTGACTGACTAACATCAACAAGCAGTTCCCTATGAATTTTGTTTTGAAATTCCTGCACATCCACACCTTTGACAGATCTAAAGTCTTCCAAGTATCTTGTAGCTAGGTACTTGGCTGTGACCCGCTTATGACTCAAAGATCTTCCACAACTATTATATAGTTGTAGGGTCCTAATCAAGTAATTTTGAGTACCATCCATTCTCCTCCCATACGCAGTCCAAGAACAATTAGCACCTTTACAACGAGCTCTAATTCTAAGTGTTAGCCCTAAGGGCATTATTGCATACGATTTTGATTATGATTACCATATGTTTGTGTGATGAAATATTAAGCATAGTTTTAATAGAACAAAAGAAGCATATTTGTAGTCTCAAGACTATCCTCTTAAAAGCAAAAGATCTTGGTGATCAAGGCGAAATGAAGGAGAAAATGTCAAACTATTGAAGACCTTGAAGACTTATGTCTTAGTTAGGGATGTGCTAAAGTATTTTTGTAAAACTCCCTAACTCTCATATTTCTTTGTTGATAAAGTGTGAAGCTCCTTGGATGAATTTCTTTCTATAAACTTTTCTTGTTTTTAATGCCTTTGAAAGTTTTCTTATTTCTAAACGAGTATCAAGAATACATGTTTTTGAAATAGGAAGGAAAGCTCTTTTCTTGTTAAAAAATGACTGTAAAATCTTTTCCCAAAACCGGTCATCCGATTTTAAAACCAGTCATCCCATTTTTCAGAAGAAAAAAAAAATCGGACGTCCTATTTTAAAACCGGTCGTCCGATTTTTCTAGCCTTAGAAAAATCGGTCGCCCGATTTTTGTAGGATGTCGTTCGATTCTTTCTATTTCAAAACCGGTCTTCCTATTTTAAAAAACTCCTCATCCGATTTCTCTTTTATAAGGAAATTGGACGTCCAACTTCTGAAACTGGTCGTCCGGTTTTCAGTTTTTACCATTGAAATATTACCGTTACAGAACAGTAACGGTCACTTGCTCCCTCTTCTATAAATTGAGTTTTTCAATTGCAGTAAATGCATAGAAATTGGTGAAAATTTTATTGAGATTATTTAAGAACATTTAAAGAGCTTCAAAGTTCATTCTTCAAATATATTTTATCTCACAAAAAATGTTCTTGGAGTTTCATTATTGATCATCTATCAAATAAGAAGTAAAGCGGAGATTGTAGAAGTATCTTTCCTTCTCAAGCTCACTTGGTAACATTGTTCTTTACTCATCTCTTTTTCTATTGATATCAAAGGTTTGTGTTGAAAAACCCATTGGGTTATCCTTTGATTGCAATTGTGCTTCTGTTGATATCAAATGTTTGTGTTAAAAAATCTCTTGGGTTATCCTTTGATTGTAATTGTGTTATGGATTGAGGTTGCTTGTAAAACACTTGGTGGGTGATCCTCAAACTTGTGATTGTTATAGACTTTGATATAGTGGATTTGAAAAATCCTTAGGTGTTGACTCAAGGTAGTGGATGTAACTCTTTGAGAGAGTGAACCACTATAAATTGTTGTGCATCTTTATTCTATGCTTTTTACTTAATTGTTATAACTGTAAGATTTTATTTGATTTGAATTTTTATTAAAAAGTGTTTTAGTATTCCTTCTCAATTAAATTGGAGGTTTATCTTTTAATCACACAAAAGATTTTTTAAATATTAGCCAAAAACCTTATTTACTCCCCTCCTCAAGGTTTTTCACTAAGTACATCATTCTTTTTAAACATAACTTCTTTTCCATGGCACTACACAAAATGTTAACTAGGGAAGGTTTCTTTGCAACGGTTTTTAAAACCTCCACTAAATGCTTTAATTTGTGGCAATTTTATAACCGCCACTAAATAATCCATTTAGCGGCAGTTTACTTGTGGTGGTTTTGTAAACCGCTACTAAATGCTTTGATTAGCAGCGGTTTGAACCTCCACTAAATCTTAAAAGAAATTTTTTAAATTGGTTTTGTTTTAATAATTTTTTCTTTATAATTTTATGTTGATTTTATAATAAATATATAAAAAATATTTATGAATATTTAAAAAGAAATATTTATTTTTATTTTTGTGCTATTTTACATTCATATAGAAGATATATGTTGATTCCCTTAATTTACATAAGTACTCTTTCATACTTCTTCCTAATTTAGACAAAAGTACTAGCGACGACATAGAGACGAATCATTAATGGTGGTTATATTCTCTTAAAATTGATTTTAGATAGAGACAAATATTTGTGGTCTCAACCATAGTTCTCCAAATCAGAGACTGTTATATATCCATATGGTGATCTCTATATATAGTGTCGTAATAGAGACCAATGTGTCGAGCTATGTATCGTATATAACATTATCATCGTGGTATATATATATAAGCAGGTTCCATCTCAAGATTGTAAAGCTCAAGTAGAATCTATAACTTACGTCTCTAAACACTACAAGAGAGCCTCAATATAGAGCGGGAATTTTAGAGGTGAAGCACTTTCTTCTCTAGATAGAGACAGGATAGAGTCGCACTTGAGACCAAACAAAAAGAAAAGGCTCTAAAATAAAATATTAGAGACTTATTCAAGACGAAACTTGGCCGACTCTAAATTATGGTCTCGATTTCGTCTCAACTATGATCGATACTATTATGTAGAGACTAATTGGTTACCACATAAAATTCGTCTCTAAATTTAGAGACGAAATATCTACAAAGAGGTTTAGTCTATGACTTTAGAGCTGAAATCTTGACCACAATTATAATGTCTCTGTTTTCCTTCTCTATGGAGTCTAAATGGAGACGATGTATGTCGTCTCCATATATGCATTATTTCGATTTGTAGACATTAGTGGTCCCTCGAAATAGAGACCAAATCATTGCCTATATTCGGTTGCTACATAGCTATTGAATAGAGTCCAATTTCCTTATCTCTGTCTTACTTTAATATTAGAGTTGCATTAGAGACAAAAATTGTGTCTCGATATTTTAGAGACCACTTGGATTTGATATGTCGTCTCAATTTTTTAAATAGAGTTCATATATTTGTTGTTAATTTGTCTTGTTTTGATCTCAATTTTAGAGTCAGATAAATTTCATCTCTATTTCGACTTAAAGTTTGTATTACATTTAATCGTATTTTATTAATTTGAGAAATTAACCGTTTGATATAACTATTTTATAAGATTGATCTTATTGACTTGTTTTCTTCTAAATCAGAATTGTTTATCTATGCAATTATTTACATAAACATCAGTAATCCAAAGTAAATGACTTGATTTAGGACCTCAATTGTCTATCAAATTCAATTAATCATCTACAAAATATCATCAACTAGGTTACAAATGGTAGTATTTGATACCTAACAGTTGGATTGAGGGGTTAAGGTGGTATAGATTCCATAAATTATAAGAAGATTAATAGTTCATGTGACATGCACAAGTTTCTTTGATTGATGTGAAAAAAAAAATTTTAAAAAAAGAATAATATATTTGAGACAAAAGTGTGTATCTATGTTAGTATACTTTAATAAATTTTCATTTTATTAGTGATAATTTTTGCATATTTCAGTTATATATATTATAAATAATTTTTAGTGAATAAAGTTGACATTTATTTAATATAAAAATGATATTTGGTAAACTAATGTATGAAGGAAATAGGACTGAAAACATTATAAAAAATATTTTAATAAGATATGTAAATACATATTTTTTGTTCTTTAAAAAAATATATTTTTATGATTAACGTATTAAATATTTTACTATCCCTAATAAAAGAAAATTAGAAGTTTTTAAATAAACTGACTTGACTTTATTGACGTTATGGAGTAGAAACCCCTCTATATCTTCTTTCTTCTTCCCCTTCTCCTTACCCGCGCTGCAGTAGGGGTATAAACAGATCCACACTCTCAGAGTACTCTCAAATCCAAACCAAGACTCTTATAGTAAAACATGGACTCAAATCCAAATCTAGACCGTTCGAGTATAAAATTTATGGATCCAATGTCTAGAGTAGGACATTTCTAATTCAAATGATTAAAAAATCTGAGTATCATTATACCCTACTCAAACATATTTAATAGAATCTATATAGTACGAGTCAAATTTAAACCTTACCCACTATAAACAAGTATAGATCCGCACAAGGCATTGGGCTGCCCCTCTCGCCTCTCCCCGTTTATAGATCCGTGCAAGGGAGTTGCCCCGTCCCTCTCGCCTCTCCTCACCTCCTTCCTCTTCATTGACTCTTCTCTCCCTCCTCTCTTCTCTTCTCCCTTGTCTTCTCTCGTTTCTCCACCTAATCCCACCGCCCCACCTCCTTCCTCTTCATTGACTCTTCTCTCCCTCCTCTCTTCTCTTTTCCATTGTCTTCTCTCGTTTCTCCACCTAACCCCGCCGCCCGTGGCCTGTGCATACCAGTGAAGCAGCCCCTTTCTCTTCCTTTGCATATCCTTCTTCCAACTCATGGCGATTGCCGACGACAAAGCTACGTCGGATGGCAAAGTGTGGGGACCTCTTTAAGCTACCTTTTCGAAACTCGAACTTGAGCCCTGCTTCTCATTATCACAGTCCGTAATAGCATCTTGATGGATCAAATTCTCAAAATAACAGCAGTGCCAGCTCAGTTTCCTCGGTTATGAGATCTCTTCTTCCTACGAGGCGTCGTTTGAAGCTTGATCCCTCAAATAAGCTCTATTTTCCATGTAAGTAATCACTTTATTTGAAAGTTTCCAGTGGGAAAAACAATCTTATGTTTTCTGTCTCATTAATGTGAGAATAGTGTACAATTTATAGATTTGTCCAAGTGACAAATCCTAAGCAGATTAGAAGTAGAAGTCCTAACTAAATACAACTAGGAAACACAATTATACACAGTTTAGGATTAATAGTAATCCTATTTTAAATATATGTCTAACACTCCCCCTCAAGTTAGAGCATGAAGGTCAGAAATGCCCAACTTGGAAGCTAATCGATGAAGTGCTTTAGTAAGAATATCAGCAGGTTGCTCTTCACTTCGAATATAGGCAGGATAGATAAAACCATCTTGAAAAGCATCACGAACAAAATGACAATCTATTTCAATGTGTTTAGTGCGTTCATGGAAAACAGGATTTTCAGCGATATGAAGAGCAGCCTGGTTATCACAATGCAACGGAATGGGGCGAGTGACAGGGACATGAGGATCTCGCAGGAGAATAGATAACCATTTAAGTTCACATAAAGTCATAGCCATAGAGTGATATTCAGCTTCGGCAGATGAACGAGAAACATTATATTGTTTCTTTGTCTTCCAAGAAATAGGGGACCCACCAAGAGAGATAAAATAACCAGTGAGAGAGCGTCAAGTTATCGGGCAGGTGGCCCAATCGGAGTCACAATATGCAGTTAACGAAAGAGGAGAGTTAGAGGAAAGAAAAATGCCACGTCCAGGACTCCCTTTTAGATAACGTACAACTCGGATAGCAGCATTCCAATGAGCATGACGAGGGGCGTGCATAAATTGAACAAGTGTATGTACAGCATATGCAAGTTCGGGCCAAGTGAGTGTGAGATATATTAGCTTGCCTATGAGTCTTCGGTAGCGATCTGGGTTGTCAAACAATGATCCAGATGTTTTTGCCAGCTGATGATTAGGTTCCATAAGAGTAGATGCCGGCTTGGCACCTAATAAACCCATTTCAGAGAGAATTTTCAATGTGTATTTTCGTTGGGATAAAAATAATCCCGTGGAGTTTCTCGCAATTTCTATGCCCAAAAAATATTTGAGCGACCCCAAATCCTTCATGTGAAAGCACTTGTGTAATGAAGCTTTGAATTTTTCAAGTGTGGATAGGGAATTTCCAGTAATGAGTAAATCAACCACATAAGAACACATAGATAAATATTCCCTCGAGAATATGTGAAAAGAGAGTAATCTGCATAAGACTGAGAAAAACCATACCTACGGAGAGCGATGGTGAGTTTGGAAAACCAACATCGAGGGGCGTGGCGAAGACCATATAAAGACTTCTTTAAACGACAGACTTGTCCTTTGTAACAGGTACGAAATCCTGGAGGTGGTCGCATATATACTTCTTCTTGTAAATCTCCATGCAAAAATGCGTTGTGAACATCTATTTGATGGATAAGCCAGTTGCGAGCAGTGGCAACGGAAAGGAGAGTACGAACGGTGACCATTTTAGCAACGGGAGCAAAGGTGTCTGTGAAATCAATACCTGCCATTTGTGTATTTCCCAAAATTACCAAGCGGGCTTTATATCGCTCGATGGTGCCATTGGCTTTGTACTTTATTTGGTAGACCCATTTACTCCCCAGTGCATGTTTTCCAGGAGGCAAGGAGGTTAAAGTCCATGTACTATTTTGTTCAAGAGCATCAATCTCTTGACGCAGAGCAGTGCGCCAGAGAGGATTAGAGACTGCCTCAGAATAAGTGGTAGGCTCGGATTCCGTTGCTACAGATACTAAAAATTGCCTGTGTGTATTAGAAAATTTACTATAGTCCACAAAATTTGTGATAGGATAAAGGGACGTACCTGAGAGGTCCGAAGAGGGTGAGAGAGCAGAGGAGGAATGGGATATAGAGGACTTCCATATGGCATTGCAATCATAATCTTGGAGCCGAGTCAGAATATGTTTAATTCGAGTGCTTCGTCTTAGGGCATTAATTTGCGGATTGTCTTGTGGCAAGATGGCAGGATTATCAGCCGGAATTGGGCTATAAGTTGGCTCAATGGTTGGTTCGTCGCAAGAAGGCGGATGTGGATTGCTATTTGGACTAGTTTGGAGTGGGGCGGCTGGAGAGGTTGGTGGTGGGCTTTGCTGAACTGGGCTTCGGGGTTGTGGGTATGGATCAGGATGTGAAAGTGGAGATGGGCTGTGGGAAGGGTATAGTGGAGCTGGGCCGTGGGTTAGTGGGCTGCGGGAAGAGGTTGGTGGATCTGGGTTTGCAGGTGGGCTGTGGGTAGGATTTATTTGATTTGGGCTAGGTGTATTATGTGCTAAACTCCCCCTCTCTTGCATACTATGTTGCTTGGAGCCCAAAACTTGTTCTCCAAAATTGTAAGATTGTGTGAAGTCTGTAGAAATAGAAGTACCTGATTTTTCGTGGAATGGAAACTTTGTTTCATCAAAAATCACATCTCGGGACACAAGGAATTTTTCTATTTGCAAGTCATAAAATCTCCATCATTTCTTATGAAGAGGGTAGCCAAGGAAGACACACAGCTTGCTGCGGGCTCGAAATTTATCTTTTGGGATATCGTGGTTATGAACATAAGCTAAGCACTCAAAAGTTTTGATGTGAGAGTAGGATGGTTTCTCATCGTATAGCAATTCATAAGGAGTCTTACCTTGTAACAATTTTGAGGGAGTTCGATTAATGAGATAGCCAGCCGTCAAAATGCATTCTCCCCAAAACTTTATAGGTAAATTTGCTTGAAATCGTAATGCCCGAGCTACATTTAAGATATGGCGATGCTTGCGTTCAACTCTTCCATTTTGTTGTAGTGTGCCAGCAATAGTAGTTTGGTGGATTATGCCATGGTTAGCAAGATACGACTTTAGGGGTGCAAATTCTGTCCCATTATCGCTATGGATTGTCTTGACGGTTTTGTGAAATTGGGTTTTGATCATGGTAAGGTAATCTTGAAGAATAGAGGCAACCTCACTTTTCTCTAATAGTAAATATATCCAAATAGCCCTAGAATAATCATCTAAGATAGTAAGAAAATATGAAGCACCTATAGTAGATTTGGATTTATATGGGCCCCATAGATCACAATGAATTAGGTCAAAAATTGTAGATGCTTTATTGATGCTAAGAGGAAAACAATCACGAGTTTGTTTGGCATGTAGACAAATATTACAAGGTGATGTTCTAGTTGTAGAATCTTTAGAATTACCCAAAAAATGATTGACGACATAATCTGAAGGATGTCCCAACCGTATATGCCATAGTGTGCTTGAATCAAGGACTGTGCTAGAAAAGGTGTATAATTCCTTCAATTCCATAGGTTTGTAGAAGAAGATCCCATTCCTTTGCTCACCCACTCCAATCGGCCTCATCGAGATACGGTCATGTATAAGACAAAATTTGACAGAGAGTATGATAAAGCATTGCAAATCTCTTTCCAATTGAGACAAAGAAATTAAATTGTATGTCAGTTCAGGAATTAGCAACACTGTGGAGTTGTAATGTAGGACTTAAAGTGACCATTCCTTCGTGCACAGCAAAAGTTTTGACACCGTTAGGTAATCCAATAATATGCGGACAGATAGGATGTATATTTTGTAAAAAAAATTTCCTACCAGTCATATGGTTAGAACATCTTGAATCTAAAATCCAAAAATTTTTCATACCAGATAACTTGTCAGATTGCATATTATTTGAGGTTTGGAGGGCAGTCAACAGGGTTGACCACTGGTCAACAGTCAAAGCTGGTAAGGGGCCCGGGCCCGGCCCGTTTCTGCTAGAGCTCGGCCAGATGCCCGGCCCGGTACTGTAGATCGGCCCGCGGTCTTCTTCTTCTCCAGCGCGCCGACGACTGCTGGGAGTGTCCGCCGCCGCGGTTGTTGCAGAATAGGCCTACGCCTGGGTCGATCTTCCTCCATCGCACGGTCTGGGCATCGCCGGTGGCTGCCTGCCGCCTCGCCCAGGCCCAGACCTACCTCCTCGCCAAGAGCCATGATTCGCCGGTGAGAAGCCGCGGCCGGCGAGTTTGGGAGGATTCCGAGGCCACCAATCCGGATAGCCAACAAACTGGAAACATCCAGTGACATCGTGGCCGGCGCGTCTGCAGTGGGAGCAGAAATTTGATGAAGAAAAATTTCTGGAAATTTTTTCGGTTCGGGCGGCGGCGGCGGCTCCGACGGTGGCGAAGGCGGCGCCATCTCCAGAATAATCTTATTTTCGTGTCGAATTTTTGTGCTGTTCTTCTTTATAGATTTGAGCAAGAATAGTACGTAATTTGGGCATAGGTTCTTGTTGGATCATATGGGAACGAACAGTGCCATAAATTGCACTATTTAATCCCATTAAAAATTGGAAAACCTTCTCGTTTTCTCTTTCTTTTATGATAAAATTCAACAGATCTGTGTCTGTGCTGGGCGGAAGTTCAGTATAGTTTTCTAGTTCGTCCTATACCTTTTTTAGACGTGAAAAATACACGTGTACTGAATCACCGCCTTGCTTACAATTTGCCAATGCTGCTTTTAATTCATATATTCGTGGGCTGGTGCCAACTAGAAATTGTTCCTTCAAGTCTATCCATAATTCATCAGCTCTCTCTGAATGATATATGGTGGATCGGAGAGAGGGTTCGATAGTATTGAGAATCCAAGAATTTACAAGATTATTGATCTCCCACCATTCTTCTTCTTTATCTGGATCACCTTCAAGAATTGGAATTATTCCATCAATGAATCCCAATTTCTTCTTCGATGTCAAGACCATGTGCATGGCTCTTGCCCATTCTGCATAATTATTATCTGTTTCTGTCTCTTTCAACTGGACCGTTGTTAGAATCAATCCAGGTCCATCAGTGGATGCCACATAATAAGCATCTTTCTTTATTCTGTGAACATGGCTTTCTTCCACCATATCATTATCAACATTGCCAATATTGTCGTTACTCATTTTGAGAAATTTCAGACAATTGGCTCTGATACCATGAAAGTTTTCAGTGGGGAAAACAATCTTATGTTTTCTGTCTCATTAATGTGAGAATAGTGTACAATTTATAGATTTGTCCAAGTGACAAATCCTAAGCATATTAGAAGTAGAAGTCCTAACTAAATACAACTAGGAAATACAATTATACACAGTTTAGGATTAATAGTAATCCTATTTTAAATATATGTCTAACATTATTTATTACATGACTGGATATGATATGAAAGCTCTATGTGGATATTATTTGCTTCTCTAAAATTGTTTTATCTTCTTAATCATTTTTTTCTAGTGGTTTTTGTGCATTTTATGCGTGATCCGCGCGAATTGAGACTGATGCGGTGCATTCTTCTTTCTCTGCTAGCATTGAATTTTGCTTTTCTAGATGATCTTCCTCTGACTTGTTTAAAACTCGTAATAATTAGATTTTTTTTACTTTAACTGTTTGTCAGTGGTGGTATTTTGTTTGTAGTCCGATGCACTATAGTTGATGTGCTTGCTTAGTAGTTGCTTGATTTTTCTAATCGCTTGAGCTAGGTAGAGGTTATCAAGGTACAAGGCAAGAAGAATTCAAGCGTGAGGACTGTAAATTTAGACTTTGAAACTCAATGACCGTGTCTCTTGTCCTTTCAGGATTTACAAGCTCCAAAACTAAGACATGTAGTGCTTGATATAGATTTTGTGATGCTGAAGAGTGGAATTAGATTTTTTAAGTTTTTCATTTTCTTTCCCATTTTCCTGAGCATCCATGATTCAACCTGTGGCAAACTCGATGAAATGGCAGATTTAGCATATAGTATAAACGACTGGCAAATTAAAATAGTATTAAAATTGCTGAAATTACAGCTTATTGCTGCAATTCATGATGACAAGTTCCCAAGGAATTATAAATAGTAGGAGTATTTAGTGGGACTAAATTAGAAACAGTTGGAATGCTAGATTCATTATAAACCACTTACATATTGGCTATCATGAAGTCAAACAAGCTATTGCCTAAAGCATTTTTCTTGTTAATTTGATTCAGTTATTGAATTAACGTAGTCTATAGTCTAAAATGAATGAAGGAAGAGCCCAATCTTTTTCCACATTCTACACAAATGATCTATTTTTTGTTACTTTTTTAGAATACTCTCCTCTTAATAAGAAGTTAAAATAATCGATGGACATGGCATACAATAGAGACTACTAGACAACTAGTGACTGTACTGTTGGAATTCGTAGACAAAAACATAAGAAAAAAACTACGAAAAACCACCAACAAGATCCGCATATACCAAAAAAACTGATTGGTAAGAAAATTACCTCAATATTTTAGAAGCCACTAGGTTTGGAAGTGCTGCTGTTTATGCTTCGCCCTCTACCAGAATCCACGCGACGACCTCCTCTGCAAGCGAACGGGATGTTAGCTCCTCGGTGTTCCAAAAACTATTCACAACGGACCATAACTACTTGGTAATGATTTGGAATTTAGAGAGAGAGAGAGAGAGAGAGAGAGAGAGAGAGAGAGAGAGAGAGAGGCAAGACACAATTCTTGCCGTTCTAGGGTTAAAGGTTTTTTCTTTTATCAGAGGAAGACTACTGCGAAAAAAGGTTAACATAACCTTTTACAACTGTCCGCATCAGAACCCTAATTGTCATTTAATGATAATTTAATCTCGTTCGTCTATTCCTATAATCATCCAACGGTTGGATGTATATTATTAAGTAATTAATTTTATTTATTTGATAGATAAATTAGTTACTTATTTAACTTACCAAATATATATACAACACGGAATGTGGTAACTTTTTGTATGCGTTCAACGAATTTGGACACGATCTAAATTCATTGAACGTGGACATCGTGTCACAAGATCGACTATGCGTGTGACCTTGCAGGTTCACTTAACATTGCAAGGAGATGGAAGTAGCAATGATAAGAGTCAATATCATTGAAGATAGTGGGCTATAATGACAAGGTTCATGAGTGGGTTGAATCGGTGTATAACTCACACATTGGAGCTACAAGCATATACGGAATTGGAAGAGATGGTTCACAAGGCCATGAAGATTGAGAAACAATTGAAGAGCAAAACGTCCTTCAAAAATCCTTTTACTACTTCCAAGCCAGTTGCATTAACATACAAATCTAATCCTTTGAGAAAGGATGATACACCCAAGGTCGCATTCAAGGAAGGCTCTAAGGGGAAGGAAGAGAACAAGGATAAGAGCAAGGTGGAGGGGGCACCTAGTCAGGCTAGAGATGTTTAATACTTTAAGTGCAAGGAGTATGGGAACTATGCTAGTAATTGGCCCACCTAGAAGGTCATGATCATTAGGCCAAATGGAGAGGTCATTTCCAAAGATGAGGCCGGAGTTGAACAAGAGCTTGAAGAATCGGATGAAGAGTCTCTATATGAGGGAGAGACCTTAGGTGGTCTTGAGGGCTCTTAGCTCACAAGCCTTTGAAGATGGGTCAAGCGAACAAAGAGATAACATTTTTCACACAAGGTGTAACACTGAAAACAAGGCTTGCAACGTCATCATTGATAGTGGAAGTTGCACCAATGTAGCTAGCATTTACTTGGTGGAAAATTGAGTTTGTACCAAACACCCTAGACCATATCGGATGCAATGGCTAAATATAGTGGGGAAGTGAGAATGACAAGGCAAGTATTAGTGACCTTTGCTATTGGGAGGTACAAGGATGAGGTCCTTTACGGCGTGGTGTCTATGCAAGCCGGACACATTTTGCTTTGGAAGACCATGGCAATTCGATAGAAGAGCCATTCATGACGAGTACAAGAATACCTATTCCTTTGAAAATGATGGTGTTAAGATTTGTCTCAAACCCTTTACTCCATTCCAAGTATACCAAGACCAAGTGAAAATGAAGGAAAAAGAATTGGAAAATAAAAGAAGAACATAAAGGAAGGGAAGAAAGTAGAGGAAAAAGACAAGAAATGAGAGACTCAAGAGAGTGAGAAAGTTCAATTGAGAATAAAGAAGAATGGAATGGTAATAAACGAGGGAAAATGGGAGGCTAGGTTGAGTTTCCTTTCTAAGGAGAGTGAGATTTGTAAGGCCATTGATGGGGGAAAACCATCTTATTCCTTACGTACAAAGGAGCTTACTTGTCTTCTAATAATGAAATTGTTTCTTCTTTGTCTCATGCTATTGTAAGTGTCATCAAGGAGTTTAAAGACATTTTCCTGGAGGAGATGCCTGGAGGGTTGCCACCCTTGACAGGCATAGAGCACCAAATTAATTTTGTTACCGGAGTCGTTTTGTCAAACCGACCCACATATAGGAGCTCACCCGAAGAGACTAAGGAACTTCAACGACAAGTGGAGGAGCTTCTTGCCAAGGACTACATCTGAGAGAGTCTTAGCCCGTGTACAGTACTGGTACTTCTAGTCCCTAAAAAGGATGGTAGTTGACGTATGTGTGTTGATTGTAGGGCAATTAATAACATAACAGTTAAATATCGTCATCTCATTCCTAGGCTAGATGATTTGCTTAATAACTTCCATGGTTCCATGATTTTCTCTAAAATTGATTTGAAATTGGGTTATCATCAAATCCGAATGAAAGAAGGAGATGAATGGAAAATCACTTTTAAAACTAAGTTTGGTCTTTACGAGTGACTTGTTATGCCTTTTGGTCTTACTAATGCTCCTAGCACATTTATTAGATTGATGCATCATATTTTGCGTGAATTTATTGGTAAAGTTTTTTTGTATTTTGATGATATTTTAGTCTATAGCAAAACATATGAAGATCATTCGCCTCATATTAGACAAGTTTGCTTGGTGCTTATGAGAGGACAATTATATGCCAATTTGGGGAAATATGAATTTTGTTTAGAAAAGATAACCTTTCTTGGCTATGTTGTTCGTTCCAAAGGTTTACAAGTGGATCATGACAAAGTGAAGGCGATAGAGGATTGGCCAACGCCCAAGAGTGCTACCAAAGTTAGAATTTCCATTGGTTGGCTAGTTTCTACCCGAAGTTTATAAAAGACTTTAGCACTATTGCTAGTCCTCTCACTCACTGAGGTCATCAAGAAGACTAATGAATATAATTGGGGAGAAGCTTAAGAGCTGCATTCAAGGCCTTGAAGGAAAAACTATGCAACGCTCCACTCCTCACCTTACCCAACTTTGACAAGATATTTGAGATCGAGTGCGATGCATTTGGTGTAGGGATTGGAGGGGTTCTAATGCAAGAGAAGAAACACATTGCTTATTTTAGCAAAAAGAAAACCCGGCGTTGATTTTGGTAGTACCTTTGATGCATGCTTGATTGCTCCTTGTGATAAATTTTATGTGAATGATGGATTTTCATTTAAAGAAGGGAAACTTTGCATTCCTAGTGGATCTATTAAGCATTTGCTTGTTAAAGCGGCTCATGGGGTCTATCTTATGGGTCATTTTGGTATAGCAAAGCCCTATAACATTTTGCATGAGCATTTCTTTTGGCCTAAAATGAAAAGAAATGTTGAAAAATTTGTGGGTAACTGCTTGGATTATAAACGTGCAAATCATCATCATTACCTCATGATTTATACGCTTCTTTACCGGTTGCCAGGGCTCTTTGGGAGGATGTCTCTATGGACTTTATTTTGGGACTCCCAAGAACTTCTTTCGAAAAGGATTCTATGTTTATTGTTGTTGCTCGTTTTTAAAAAATGTCGCATTTCATTGCTTCTTGAAAAACAGATGACCCATCTCATATTGCTAGTCTATTCTTTAAAGAAGTTGTGAGATTGCATGGCATGCCTACAACTATAGTGTCGGACCAAGATACCAAGTTTGTTAGTCACTTTTGGAAAGTATTATGGAAGAAACTATGGACTAACTAACTTTACTTCACTTCTTGTCATCCTCAAACGGATATTCAAACCGAGGTAGTTAATAAGAGTATAGGACAACTTCTTGGGGCTATTCTCAAAAAGCATATTAACAAGTAGGAAGAATGTTTGCCATTCATTGAATTTGCTTATAATAGGGCTTGTCATTCTACTACTTTGTTTTCTCCGTTTGAAGTTGTCTATAGCTTTAATCCACTAACCCTTTTAGATTTGATTGCTTTGTCGATTGACCATCAATTGAGTTTGGATGGTAAAAGAAAGGCCAAAGTCATTCGATTATTCATGCCAAGGTTCATGAACACATTGAAAGGAAGAATCAATGACACAAGAAGGTGACCCTTGAGCTCGGAGATTGGGTTTGGGTACATTTACGAAAATAATGGTTTCCTAACCTCCACAAGGGCAAATTGGATGCAAGAGGCGATGGAACATTTCAAGTCCTTGAAAAGATTAACGATAATGTATACAAGATTCATCTTTCCGATGAGTATAACGTTAGTGCTACATTCAATGTTTCTTACTTATCTCCCTTTGATGCAGATAAGGATTTGAGGATAAATCATTTCAAAGGAGGGGCGGATGGTATGACCCGAGATGCACAAGAGGCGGTAGACTTGTTCCAGGGGCCAACCACAAGGGCAAGGGCCAAGAAGATGGAAGACAAACAAAATGGGTTGACAAGTTATTTGAGAAGAGGTTTAGCGTCTCTTGGCATATACTAGAAGAGCAAGGAGAGGACCTTAGAGGAGCTAAAACCTTCCTAGTATTCAAGGTGCAAATAGAAGAATCCAAGTAAGCAAGTTTGAGGATTTTATACCTTTAAAATTGAAGGAAGATGATTTTTCTGGACCCTACTGCCGAAGGTAGGGTACTGTCCGTGGTGGGAAGGAATTCAAACAGCCTACTGCCGAGGTAGGTTCCACCCTACCATCGACAGTAGGGTTCAAGATAAGGAGGGAATGGTTCAGCCTTACCTACCGCGGACGGTAGGTCAGGACCTACCATTATCGGTAGGTCTTGGTTGAAGGAGGAATTGAGGAGCTTTTAACTTCCTTAACTATTTATTTTGGTTGTAAACTTGTTTTGACTTATACTTAAGTGGTCTAAGTATCTTTTAAACTCTTTTAAGTTAGTCAAATACCTAGAGTTAGCAATTAATTGTAAAGACCACTATATATACTCTTATGTTTCAGTTATTGGGGGCAAGCCTCATATATTGAAAAATTCAAAAAAGAGAAACTAGGGTTATTGAGATTTCTTCTTCATTGTAATTTAAGTATTTCTATTGTATAATTTCTTGACAAGAAACTTCTTGAATCATTAAATTCAAGAGTTCAAGTCTAATTTCAAATCCTATTAATCTCTTAAGGTGCCAACTTTCAATTGGTGTTGCTTGGGTCTTAGGTACTTCTTAGAGTATGGAGGATAGGTGAAGCTTTCTTTGATTCTCCCCTTCATATACAAAGGTTTACTTGTTATATTCTTGTTTGTTATTCCTGCTATTGTGTGTTTGTGTTCTTCAAATTCTCTAAAAACATCCATCAAAAGGAACCTCTAGAAGGGAGTCTATCTTGGGAGTAAATGATCTTCAAAGGGAGCTTGGGAGGATTATACCACAAAACCAATAGTTAAAGATTATGATTACTAGGGTTGTAAATGGGGCGGGTCTTACTTGTACCCGTTCGAGTCTGCACCCATTTATAGTGGGTAAGTTTAAAATTTTTTATACCCGCAGACTTGTACCCATATAGGTTGTATTAAATAGGTCTGGACAGGGTATGATGATACCCAAACCCGTATATCCATTATAATAAAATAATAATATATATTTATATATTATATTATTTTTATATTTTTTATTAATACATACTTTACGCAATATTATTTCTCACTCTTCTTCACTCTCACTCTCTCATTTCATTTCCTCAATTACAAGAATCATCAAGTGAAAAAAAAAAATAAAAACCCACAAAGAAAAAAATGGCAAGAATTCAAGAAAACACCATTTTTGGTGATGGGGTTAGTGTTTCATCTTCTCTACTCATCTAATCCTAAACGGGGTCAATTCTGATGTAGAAGTTGCTGTAGAAGAGTTTATGATTAATTGGGAGAAGAAGAAAAGAAGAATGAAGAAACAGTGAGGAACACGGGCAGCAACATGATCAGTAACACGATCACTACTGAACGTGTCACTGATCGTGTTCTCTTCTGTTTCGAGCATTTTTATTTAATTTTTTTCAACTTTTAACTATTTATTATTTTATTAGTTGTGGGCATTTTTGTCTTTTACTTATTTGGGTCATTAGGACTTTGGTTAAACTATAGATAGCCACATTTTTTATTGTTGAGGGGATTATTATATTTTCTATTCAATTACAGACCTTTTTGTTTCTAATTTAAGAATTCACACTTGAAATTCCTTGTTGAACGTTTTACGTTGCGTCAATTGGTATCAAAGCTTGAATTCTATTCGTACCAATGATGTCCGGTGGAAACGGTGATATCCAGAACGTCGTTAAGGATATTGAAGCCTTGCGAGATAGGATGGATGCTCAAGAGGCGGCAATCAGAACCTTAGAAGTAAATCTAAATCAATGATTCCGGCGTTTAGATCAACGCTTTGATGAGATGATTAACAGATTTGACGCTCTTGGGTTGAATGCCAACAGAAATAGGAATGATGGAGGACAATGACCGAGAGATCAGCTTGCTCGAGGCGGTGTTGCCAACTTACCTGTAGCTGCTAATATCCAAAACCAGGTTGCTGGTTATAATTCCATTAACGAAGAGGAGGATCTAATTTTGGCTGAAAATCAAAACAGACCTGCTAGGAGAGGCGGTGGCAGGTATAATAATAATTATAACATTCAGAATAATAATGACCATTACGGTGGTAATTTTAGATTGAAGGTGGATATTCCTAGTTTTTATGGTAATCTAGGCATAGAGGACTCTGTCTACTGAATTGCCGAAATTGATCATTTTTTTGAATATATGGATATTCCACAAGAGAAGAGAGTGAAGTTAGTGGCATGTAGATTGAAGGGTGGAGCATCTGCCTGGTGGGGGAGGCTGCTACATAGACGACAGAGAGGGTAAACAGCCTGTTCGGACGTGGTTCAGAATGAAACAGTTGCTGCAAAGTGAATTTCTGCCTCCAAACTATGATCAGATCCTATTTCAGCAGTATCAACGTTGTCAGCAGAATCAGAGATCTGTACAGGAATATACAGCAAACTTTATGAGGTTGGCAGAGAGGAATGATTTGCAGGAGAGTGAGGTGCATCAGGTCAGTCGTTACTTGGATGGTCTGAAACTGTAGATTCGAGATAGAATTGGGGTACAGGTTATAAAGAGTGTAACGGAGGCAAAAGACTTGGCGATTAAAGCCAAGTTAATGATTCGAGATAGAGGTGGAAGTAGGATTGAAGGTAATAGGCGAACGTACGGCAATGATAATTTTCAGATGAGTAGTGGTGAAGAGACATCGAGGAGTTTTGCAGATAGGAATAAAGCTGCACAGGAATGGAATCAGGGTACTGAACAGAAGGAAGATAAGGGGCCTGGGAAGAAGGTTGTCGAATTAAAGGAGGGGCAAAAGGCAACCACTAATCCTTATGCAAAACTTATTCTAGGCAAGTGTTATCGTTGTGGACAACCTGGGCACAGATCAAATGAATGTCCTACTAGAAAACCTGTTAATGTAGTTGAACAAGACGAAGAAGAGGTGTTTTGTGGTCCTGATGGAGAAGATGATGATTATGAGGCATATGCAGAAGAGGAAGAGCAAAATTGTGTGATACGCAAATTGATGTTAACTCCTAAAATAAAAGATAGAAGTCAGAGAACAAGTTGTTTCGGACCAGGTGTACTATAAATGGTCGGGTGTTTGAGTTGATCATAGATAGCGGGAGTTGTGAAAACATCATTAGTAGGGGTGCGACTGAGTCATTGAAACTGAAGATGGAGAAGCATCCCAGTCCATACTCTATAGACTGAATTAAGGCAACAGAGAAGGTTCAGGTGACAGAACGATGTAAGGTACCATTCTCTATAGGTACTTACAAAGATGAAGTGTATTGTGATGTTGTGGATATGGATGCATGTCATCTGTTGTTTGGACGACCTTGGCAGTTTGATATTAATGCACAGCATGCGGGTAGAGATAATATATACAGGCTAGAAAAATATGGGGTGAAGATTAATCTACTTCCTATGAAGGCGAGTCACCGTGCCAAAGCTTCTAAAGTGGAGGAACGGTCTTTCCTAACAATTACACAATCTTAGCATGAAATGGAGGAAGTTCTTAAGGAATCACAAGTGGTGCATGCTTTGGTGGTAAGGGAAGTCTTTGCAGCTGATGAGAAGAAGCAGATTGATGAAGTACCAGAACAGGTAAAACCATTACTGGAGGAATTTGTTGAGATTATGCCAGAGGAGCTTCTTGTTGAATTACCTCCTATGAGAGATATTCAACATCATATTGATCTGATCCCTGGAGCTAGCTTGCCAAATCTTCCACATTACAGGATGAGTACGAAAGTGAGTGAGATTTTGCAGGAGAATGTGCAGGAGTTGCTGGAGAAAGAGCATATTAGGGAGAGCATGAGTCTATGTGTTGTTCCTACTTTATTGACGCCTAAGAAGGATGGAAGCTACAGAATGTGTGTTGATAGTAGAGCAATCAACAGGATTACAATTGGGTACAAATTTCCCATTCCTCGTTTGGAAGATATGCTGGATAGACTGAGTGGGGCTAAAGTATTCACAAAGATCGATTTGCGGAGTGGATACCACCAAATTCGTATTAGGATGGGAGATGAATGGAAGACAGCGTTCAAGACGAAGGATGGTCTTTATGAGTGGCTGGTAATGCCTTTCGGATTATCTAATGCCCCTAGCACTTTTATGCGACTTATGAATCAGGTACTTAAGCCATTCAGTGGTAAATTTGTGGTAGTTTATTTTGATGATATCCTGATTTATAGTAGTTCAGAGGAGGAGCATTAGATCATTTGAGGAGTGTGTTAACTGTCCTGCATGAAAATAAATTATATGTGAAACCTGAAGAAGTGTAGTTTTATGTCTAGGAAGTTGTTGTTTCTTGGGTTTGTTGTTAGTGCAGATGGTATTCAGGTAGATGAGAAAGTTCGGGCAATTAGAGAATGGTTAGCCCCAAGAACAGTATCTGAGTTGAGGAGTTTCTTGGGTTTGGCTAGTTCCTATAGGCATTTCATTAAGCAGTTTAGTAGTATTGCAGCCCCTTTAACTGAGTGTTTGAAGAAGGGCAAGTTTGATTGGAGTGACAAAACTGAGTTAGCATTTGCTCTGTTGAAAGAGAAGTTATGTATAGCCCCTGTTTTAGCTTTGCCAATTTTACTAGGCTGTTTGAGGTGGACTGTGATGCGAGTAGAGTTGGAATTGATGCAGTTTTGTCGCAAGATAAACGACCTGTAGCATTCTTTAATGAGAAGCTTAGTGATGCTAGACTTAAGTGGAGTACTTATGACAAAAAATTCTATTCTGTTGTGCGTGTTTTACGGACTTGGGAACATTATCTGGTTGGGCAGGAATTTGTTCTGTATTCTGATTGTGATGCACTAAGACATCTAAATAGTCAGAGTCGAATTAGTAAAGATATTCATGCTAGGTGGATTCAATTTTTGCAGAAGTTTCCTTTTAAGTTGAAGTATAAGGCAGGAGTTCAGAATAAAGTAACTGATGCTTTGAGTAGAAGGGTTACTTTACTGGTCACTTTGAGTAATGAGATTATGGGTTTCGAGTGTTTAAAAGAGTTGTACTCTGGAGATGCAGAGTTTGGACAGATTTGGGAGAAATGGAATGAAAGGCAGCCTTGTGATGATTTTTATATTCATGATGGATTTTTTATGAAGAATAATCAGCTTTGTATTCTTGTTTATTCTTTGAAGGAGAAGGTAATTCGTAGTTTACATGGCGGAGTATTAGCTAGTCATTTGGGCAGGGATAAAACTATTGTTGTTGTCATGGAGCATTTTTATTGGCCACATTTACGTAAGGATATGAACAAGATTGTGCAAAGATGTTACGTCTGTCAGACAGCTAAGGGACATTCGCAGAATACTGGTCTATACACATCTTTACCAGTGCCAAAGGACATTTGGGAGGATGTGTCAATGGATTTTGTTCTTGGCTTACCTCGTACTCAGCGGGGTTCAGATTCTGTTTTTGTTGTTGTTGACCGTTTTTCAAAAATGGTCCATTTTATTCCTTGCAGGAAAGTTCATGATGCTCGGAGTATTGCCAAGCTGAATTTTGAACAGGTGGTTCGATTTGCATGGGGTGCCCAAGTATATTACATCATATCGTGATAGCAAGTTTCTCAGTCATTTCTGGAGATCACTTTGGCACAGATTTGATTCTTCTTTGAATTACAGCAATACAGCTCATCCACAAACTGATGGACAGACAGAGGTTATCAACAGATCATTAGGCAATTTGATTCGCAGTATTTGTTGGTGATCAACCAAGGAAGTGGGATGCTGCTTTGGCGCAGGCTGAGTTTGCTTACAACAGTTCCGTCCATCATACTAACGGTATGACGCCTTTTTCTGTAGTGTATCATAAAGAACCTGCACTTTGGATCTGCTTAAGCTGCCTAAGGTGCAAGATAATAGTGTAGCAGCTAAGCATATGGCAGAGAATTGGCAATCTACTACAGAAGCTGTTCGTAAGAAAATTGAAGAGTCCAATGCAAAGTACAAACAAGCAGCTGACAAGCATCACAAGGAGAAGATTTTTGCTGTTAGTGATCAGGTTATGGTAAAAAAGTTGGTGATAAGGTTATGGTGTTCTTGCGAAGGGAGAGATTTCCAGTTGGCCAGTATAGAAAGTTACAATCCAAGAAATATGGACCATATTCGATTGTGAAGAAGATTAATGATAATGTCTATGTTGTTAGTCTGCCAGATATTATGGGGATATACAAAACATTTAATGTGGCAAATATTTTTCCATTTTATCCCAATGATGAGCTTCTGTATTCAGAAAACTCGCGAACGAGTTTTTCTCAGGTGTGAGAGAATGATGTAGAAGTTATTGCAGAAGAGTTTATGATCAATTGGGAGAAGAAGAAAAGAAGAATGAAGAAACAATGAGAAACATGGGCAGCAATATAATCAGTAACATAATCACTACTAAACGTGTCACTGATCGTATTCTTTTCTGTTTCGGACATTTTTATTTAATTGTTTTCAACTTTTAACTATTTATTTATTTTATTAATTGCGGACATTTTTGTCTTGTACTTATTTGGGTCATTAGGGTTTTAGTTAAACTATAAATAGCCACATTTTTTATTGTTGAGGGGATTATTATATTTTTTATTCAATTACAGACCTTTCACACTTGAAATTCCTTGTTGAATGTTTTACGCTGCGTCAAATTCCAACACTTTAAATTCAATCTTTTTTTACTTCCAATAACCAAATTTCAGTTCAAACTCTGTTTTTGAGCCATTAGGTTCATCAGTTTATCTAAAACGAAGAGATATGCTACAAAAATTCAGTGAAGAAAACATAGCAATCCCTTCAATTTCAAGAACTTGTATGAAAAAAAACAACTGCCTTTTTAAGAATTCAACAAATTTTCTTAATCTATCCAAGAAAAAGTTATACAGAGGAGTTAGACAAAGTCATTGGGGAAAATGGGTAGCAGAAATAAGACTTCCATATAATAGAATGAGAGTTTGGCATGGAACTTATGAAACAGCAGAAGCTGCTGCTTATGCTTTTGATAGAGTTGCTTATAAACTTAGAGGAGAATATGGAAGATTGAAATTTCCTTTTTTTAAATAAATTCTTGAAATTGAAAATTTTTATTTTAGGATTATACATTGTTTTATATATTTTTTTATTTAACAGGAAAAAAATAAAAAAATGTCATAAAGGCATGGGTATACCCAGACCCTAGACCAAGGAGGTCGGGTCTGGGTCCATAAATTTTATACTCAGAACGTCTGGGTCTGAGTCCATGTTTTGCTATAAGGGTATGGATTTGGGTCCGGGAGTACCCAGAAAATCTAGACCCGTTTATACCCCTAATGATTACTCCAAGATCACACTATATAAAGGTATCTACTAATGGATTCACCTGCAATGAATAAAAATAAAACAAAAACATTAAGAAACATATTTGAGAAACAAAAACATTAAGAAACATATTTGAGAATAAAAGTGTTGAAACTAAGATAAAAGTTTAAATTCATCTCAATATAAGTAGAAGAAAGTAGTAATATATTTTTCTTTAGAAATACGAGATATTGAATTGTTCTTTTGAAGCCTTATATCAAGTTGAACTTTAGACAAAAGAGATTTATTCAAACAAAGTTAAGGTAAACAACCATTTTTAAAAATAATTTAAGCGCTCTCAACATTAATTAAACAAAGTTTACACATAGGAGATAAGCTAATATTTTTAGCCAACATTTCATGACTAATAGGAAGTCTATCATGTTACAAAAGCAATAGAAATTACTTTATTTGATCAAAGTAACTATTTTTAGTTCCAAGTGACATTAGTCAAAAAGCTCTCACAAGACCAAAAGTAAAGGGTACAAGGACGACTGAGGCTAATAAAATCGTCAAAGGGGTTGAAATAAGAACAAATAACTTCAATAAACACTAGAAAATTTTGCTGCCAAGAAAATATGTACTGAATAAGAGATAAAATAGCAGCCAGGTGCAATAAAAAAGGTTAAAAGATAAGACCTATGTTTTAAAAGAGTAGCACAAGAAAAGGGAGAAACGCAAGATAAACAATGGATGCTTGAAGAAGCTAATTAGTGAAATCAGAATATAAGGTCAGAATTCTACAAAGAGGAGCAAAGATGACAAATTTTAAATTTTCCAGTGTTGAATACTCTTGACACGACAAAAAAAACCAGTGAACAAGACAGAGCACCAATATTGATATAATAGTGAAGGATGATAATGCCTCTTATATAACAGAGCACCAATATAAGATGGTGATGTCTCAGGCACAACAGAGTTTTCACAAATTTTCTCATCAATTTCCTTCTCCAATTCTAGCTTTTTCCCCTCATTATTCTGCACTTCCTGCTTAGTATTTTTCTTTTTTGCCAGACACTTAAAGAAATTAACCAAGACAGCTACAACAACAACAAGCAAAATCACCAATACACCATAATTGAACCAGCCATGTACTCAAACCAGAAACTAAAAAGCGCAGCAAGAAATACACACAACAAGCCGGAAATTTTGCAGTAATAAACACCAAACAACCAATGGGCCATAGTGCAACCAACAAATCAATATAAATTTAGGGTCACTGCTCAAAAAAACATACCAGAAATCCAAATGAAGAAATTGAATAAACAGGAATGAAAAATGGCTTTGACCAGAAAATACAGCAACTCCAAGCAGAGGAGGACGATGGCAGACCTCCAGTAGTTAAAAAACAGAAGCCACACTTGAAAAGAAAGAATAAACAGCTCCCAGAATCCACCACCATCGGCCCTCTACAGCCGACCCCCACCGTCAATGACTCTTCGGCCCTCTACAGCCGATGACTCAAGTAATCTCTCTCTCTCTCTCTCTCTCTCTCTCTCTCTCTCTCTCTCTCTCTATTTTTTAATTTCATCGTTTCTTCTTCTTCTTCCAGCTGCCATCTTGGTCTCCTTGCCATCGCCGTCGCCGCCGCCACCTGAAGTCCACCCGTTTCTTCCTGCCACCAGAAGTCCGACAAGTACACAGTGAGTTTGTTTTCTACTTATAGTTATTTCCATTTAGTTACAATAGAAGTATTAGACTATAAACTAAGAGAAGAAATTAGTTACAATGATTATTTTACTTCTAATTCATAAGTAAAATAGGATGAATTTTCTTTCTTATGATGCGTTGCTTTGCAGAGAGAGCAGCGTCTTGTATTGAGCATTCTTTGCGCTCAGATAATTTTGGAAAAAATATCACAGTTTGAATGGGAGCTTAGACTAGTGAAGAAGCTATTGGTGAGTCTTTGTATCTTCTTTGTTGTTATTCTTATTTTTTAAAAAATTTTCCATTGAGAAATATTTCTAAATAATTGTACTAAGGAATCTTGTTAACTTACTAATAGTACTGTTGAAGGATATATAAGTAGATGTATTTGTTTCTTTTTTGTGAAAGTGGGTTATTGGCCTTTTAATGTTATTTTGTTCTTTAGCTAATGTATGATCTATGAGTTACTATCATAATTTGAACCATAAACTAAGAAGTATTAGACTATAAACTAAGAAGTCATCTTTAGGTTCTTCTTCCTTAGCTAACAAAGAAGATTGTCCATTTGTTGCATATTACTATTATGCCCCAAATTCCCAAGATTTGGAAACCTTTGCAGAGTATATCCATTATCAAGAATATCAATATCACTGCGTATAAAGCCCAGTTCGAACGGAATAAGAGGAATCGAACTCAAAGACAGAGAGGATGGGGAGCCAGGAAGCACACGGGTGGTTCCATCTCATTCACAAAGACGATTGTGAAATGGGTAAGAAGTTTATTTAATATTAAATTCTTCTTATTAATTAAACTAACCTAAAAAAAATGTTAATCTTCTGTTTGTGTGTTGCAGCAAAAGGATTTGACTGAGAGGTTCTCCAGGAGCAAGTACTTACAGGAGCTTCACAAGCATCAGAAGGGGGAGTACGTAGATTTCCGCTTGGCATAACTCTTGGTAAGTTTCGATTATAACTTAAGTTTATGTAATATTTCATAACTTATAACTTTTAAGTTTATATAATGTTTAATAAAAAAATTCGAATTCAATTAACATTTTATATTGTAGGAGAAATTTCACAATGTCTAGAGGAAGGCCGAGGAGGATGCAAAGGTGTCGGGTACTCCTATGCTCGATGATTTCCAGTTGATGGCCATTGTAGCTATTGGGGTAAGCAGCGACCGTTTGTATGGAGCTGGTTTAGTGGCGGCTCACTTTATAGCCGAGAGCGGCCGAGTCGCAGCTGGATTAGTGTCGTGTTTCTTGGATCACGAGCAGTGACTTATGCGGAGGGTTGATGATATTATTTCGAGAGTATCTGTTGCTTTCAACGAGCATATGCAGCGTCTATTTGAGCATAATCAAGTTGGCGTACATTCCATTCCCACTGATTATGCCATTCTAATGAGCTGCGATAAGTGTTGATACTTCCACATCTACATAAATTGCACCAGTAGCGAGGACCTCTGAGGTACCAATACGAGATTCTAGTACTCCTCCTCTCTATTCATGCTCCTGGACCCCTCTCCTTTACCCGATCCTATAGATGGTGCTCCCTCATCCTCTAGAGATGCTACATAGGCTACACTTTGATGTATGTTTATGTTTTTTTACGTTTGATGGATGTTTATATTTTTTACATTTGATGGATGTTTATGTTTTTAACATTTTATGGATATTTTGATTGGTTTATGGATTATATATTTACTTTAGGGATTTTTTTAGCTTTCATGAATGTTTTGTATATGATACATGTTGGGTTTTTTATATTTCAGGGAGCTTCGGCCTTGTTTTCAAATAATATAAAAAAATCATTACTAATGGCACACAGACACATACGAAAAATAATTTTAAATTTATTGTCTTAAATATTTTGTTAGCGGCAATGACGTCGTCGGTGAGCGTGTCAGTACATGTTACCGACAACATACAGAAGCATTGGTGTTCTATCGGTAATTGTTACCGATGACGATCCGCTCGTTAGTAGGCTTGTCAGTATATTTTACCGACGACAACTTTTCATCAGAAACAAATAAAAAATCTGGCCCTCAATGTCCGCTCTGTAAATCAGTCGTTAAATCATGTTGCCGACAACCTACCGTCTGTAATTCTTATTACCGACAAAATTCGGCCGACGGAATCATAGGCGTCGGTATGCTGTCGATAACATAGAAACACCAACGACTGGCCGATGGGTTCTTTCGTCAGTGATTCGGTCGATTTTTGTAGTGAAAAGGCTTGTCCTATAACACATGGCTAAAAATGGAGAGTCAGCATTAGCTTCAATACACACTTACCAGAACCAAAGGGCTCTTTTAACACCATTGTATGACATCGTTGTCTAGAGAGAAAAACTCTGCTTTTGGAAATTCTGCCTTTTCTTCAAGGCTTACCTGCCCCTCTTAGAGACAGATGTTGAAGTGGAATGTGATTTGTACTACAGTTATACAATTGAGCATGTCAAAGATGGAAAAATCATAATTTTAACCCACCCCTTCATGGTTGAACCACTAGTTATAAATCTTTGGAAAAAGTTTTTTCGTACATCAAAATTTCGCCCCGTGCTCCTCACAAAGTACTCCAAAGACACTAGTGGTTGATGCTAAATAGGACGATTGGTTGTTTTTTGATGTATAACCCAATATATAAATATAGATGATCTTTTTGGATCTATTCCCACTGATATTTGTCATATTGTCAGTACTCTTATATGTTATTTTCATCGTTTTTACGATGTTTTTATTATATAAGATGTATAATTTGTACCATTTACCTTTACTTTTATCTTAGGTACTTCCCGATAAATAAGACGTAGAATACAAGTGAAAATGGGCGAAAATGAAAAAAACGGAAGTTGTCGGTACCAAAGATAAAAGCCTACCGCAGACGGCAGGGTGACCTACCGCGGTAGGTCCAGAGAAATCAAGCAGTGAAGAAACAGAAACCTAGAGTAATTAAGGAAGATTTTGGACTGAATCCTACCGCGAACAGTAGGGCTCGACCTATCGCATGCGGTAGGCCTCGACTACGGTGCAACTAATGCGTTTTTCTGTTATTTTTATGTAATTTTCCCCCTCTTTTAGGATATTCTTCATTTTAGGTTTAGAAGAAGCATTGGTGGCAGAGTTGGCAATAAAACTCCTTCCAATTCTTCTTCAATTAGATAGTTTTCAATAAATTAATGTTAAATTGAAGCTTTTGGGAGAAGAAGTTTTACAAAGCAATTTCGGATTTCATCAAGTAAATCGAGAGACAAGCTTGGGTAGCTTTTGAAATCGAATCTTCTTTATCCTAAGTTTTCTTTTCTGTTGTTTCTTATGAATACTATTATTAATTCGATTTCTGTTAGGATGTTTTGTGGCTAGATTTTCGAGAAATGGAAGTATAGACATAAATAAATGTAACAATAATACCAAAAGAATGTAACTTCTATAAATCACTCATACATGGATGTCATCCTCATCGAACAACATTTATATAACCTACACACAAAATTAACAATTCTACATAAAACAACCAAAACTCAACATCTTTTGGGCATTCAACATCTTCTGCTCTATTTCTCTCTACATATATACCAGTAATAGTAGTTGAATTTACATTAACCCCGTTTCCATATTCTGCAAACCTAAATTCTTCTCATTCTTTCATTGATCACTCAAACAGAAAACAACAACGAAAATAAACCACATAGAAGCAACAAAATTCGCCCGTCATTCAGCAAGAAAAAAGGAAGAACACAAAAGAAAAAAAAAAAAGCTACTACAATGTCTATCACAGTCACCTAGAATATCAGTGGTAATTTTCTATAAACAACGGGTTAAAATTGAAAAGCACATGTGAAAGTATACAAAAAAATTGTGTATATGATAAAACCTTACAAATTGCCTTTTAATTGGAACGCATCGTTCCACCATCCGGAGTGCACATTACAATGTGCATGCGAGTGCAACATATAATTTGCATAAGAACATATGGAGCTTTTCAAATTAAATTTTATATATATTCTTATATACCCCATGAGAAAGTTAATTAAGTTAATGATAGAAGTATTCTTTAATAGGTTAGAGATTTTGAATTGGAATCACATTTTCTCTCTTATTGTACTAATAAAACTCTCTTATTGTACTAATAAAACAACTAAAATACCCTTCAACCCAATCTCTCAAATATTATTGTAACTCTCACAAGTTTTCATGAACAAAGGATTAAGGAATTAATATTTATTTATTATTAAATAGTATAACAAGAAAATTTATTAAATATTAATTTTTTATAACGAATAAATAAATAATACGAATAATAACAATAAATATGATAGAAAAAAATACAGTAAAAACATCAAAGGAGATTTATTAATCATCAAGACTTACATCACTAATACTTATCATTATTTATTGAAAAATAGTACTCCCATAGGTCATAAATATACAGAATTTTAAACATTTACTTACAATATTTTTTCTATCCTTCAGAAATAAGGAAAGAGATAAATAGTGAGAGTGAAATAAATTAATAAAAAGATGGACAAAGATGAAAAAAGTTTAAAAACTATTTATTAAAACTTGTAAAATCTCTTACCTCTTATATTTTTTATAGGAAAGAGTAATAATTTTCCAAAAAGAAAAGGATTAATAAGACAACCGAGATCATCTTGTACCTCTTCAGTATATTCTCTATGATACATATTTTATAGCAATTAATAAAAATTTTAGAGAATAAAAGATAAATCATAAATTTTAAAAAATAAATCTTAAAAAAAATTATTATCAAATAAAAGTGTTGAGAGGATCTAAATATTTAAAAGATTAATAAAACTGTTGAGGTCACACAATGGCAAAGTATTTCATTCTACTTTTCATATTATCTACATCTGTCATCTTTTTTTATAATAGTGTCCATTAATTTAGAAATTAATTAAATTGTTATTTAATAGTCACTAAAAATTTATAACTAATTATTTAATTTTTATTAAATAAAGGTATGTATAAAGAAATATATTAAGTATTTTTAAAAGTGAGGAAGACAGAAAGACTTTAAAAGATTATGATGAATGCAGATGACATATAATATGGGAATGGAGTTAATAGTTTTAACTGTAAATACTCTTTAGTAGATTAAAAAAAAGCTTTTGATTTGAGGTGACGCAAATACTACAGGAGGCCCGGCTTCATCCACATTTTTATTCATTCTCCAAGCCTACGTGTCAGCTGTTAAAAGCTACCGCTCCACATTTGCCTCTGCATGTTACACAAGTGTACTAATACTCCTCTTCCCCCACCCCATCCCAAAACCTCAATCTTCTGCAAAACCTTTTTTTTTTCCCATAATAAATCTTGGTAAAACCTGCAGGCAGTCTCCTCCTCAACAAGAAGAAAAACCAATTCCCCCGCCCCATCACCAGCTCCGTCGACCATGGAGGAGGACGAAGAATTGCCGCCGAAGCCAGTGTTTTCCCTACCAAGCCCTTCAATTTGGCTATCAAATTTCATAACACTCCAAGCCGATATACTCTCCACCTGTCTAATCGCTTTCTCCTCCCCCCTCATATCAATATTATCTCTATTTTCCGACTCATTCCGCCCCGAAAAAACCAAACAAAACGTCGAATCGGCGGTACAAGCGGCCGCCGGAGTTCCTTCCAAGGTGGTTCATGGCGGGGGTCTATTGCTGAAGAAGATCGCAATAGGTTTTCTCGCCGCGGTGTATGTTTTCGTAATTTTGACGGTAATTTTAGCTGTGGCTTTTGTGATTGGAATTGGATTGGTGAAAATTTGGGTGGAGAAACCTGTGATTCTTAGAGAAGGTTTGCATTTTGATTATACTAAAGTTGATCCGGTTGCGGATTTTAAATTTGGGAATGATTATGGCGGATTTGAAGGACAGGGTAGCCATTGGCAGTACCTTACTGGTGGGAATAAGAAGGTTGGAGGAGTGCCAATCGGCCACACTTTTTATGTTTCCTTGGTTCTTTTGGTTCCTGAATCTGATTATAACAGAGAAATTGGTGTTTTCCAGGTACGATTATGCATATCTTTTCTCTCTTGTACATATTCGCCAAACAAACCCAAAATCATGCATTTCATCAATCACCCCCTCTTAGAAAAAAGGCAGAATTCATGTTTTTTTTAATTAACCATAAATCATATATCACCCCTTTAAGGAAAATCATATGATTATGAATTTTTTTCTTATATATATATGGAAAAAAATACCATTCAAACAACGGATAATATCTCCCTCCATTGGTGGAACGCATAAGTAAAAACTTATTCATTAATATTGATACATTTCTTCATATTAATACTGGTGCAATTTATTTTATTTTATGAAAGAACAATCAAAATATGGGTTGCATTCTATTTGATAAAAATGGCATAAGGTATAAAGTTCATTAAATATAAAATTATTTTTATAACTTGCCAAGTGAGATGTGATAAGAAAAAAAGAAAAAAGAAACGAAGCGGGTAGTTATTTATTAGGATACCCCCTGAAGTTTGTCTAAATTAGAAGTTCATCCTTCTATTTTCTATAATTATAAATATATCCTTATATATTCATACCTAATCCCTAGGCTTAATATCATATCAGCACAAAAGATGAAAAATATACAAAAAACAATAATTTGGTAACAAACTTTTAAATAACCTTTGGTAGGCCTAATTTTTATCTACTACCCTAACTTAAGAGACGAATTTACCAACATTCTTTTGTGAAGGTTACTATAGTCGTGGTAAAATAGCACAAACCAAAAATTCAGCCCACAAAATAATATTTAGGGAGAATCATTATTTGCTGATATTTTGATCACTCCGTAAATACACCCCTCTATACAAGACCTCCTTTAATAGTAATTTCCCCTAAGAGGATGTACAAGAGGATGAGGATGTACTAGAGCATCCTGCCGCTATTTTAATCCATATATATAAGAAAGAAAAATTCATATATAAGAAAGAAAGAAAGAAAAAGAAGGGAAGCCTTTTAATTCTTTTGGACTTATGCGCAAGGATTGAGGTTGTTGATATCAATTTAACTTTTGAAAGAAGATAACTTTCATTCATGCCCTTTAAGAAATGAGTCGGATGAGTGAAAGACTGGGTGAAAGATATGAAATAAAATAAGAGATATTTGTTAAGATGTAAAATTATAAAAGTAACAAACACATATTGAAATGTGTAAATATACTTATATACTTTGATAATCTTTTATTTCTCTGAAAATACTTATGTATCTCTGCCTGGATTGGAGGTGGTATATAATATTGTATGTGTTAAATTAGAGTTAATTTTGTGGAAGGCATTGATACATTTGAGGCCTTCTGATGAGCTATTTCCATTCTGAATTTGCACATTATTATTTTCAAGACCTATATGTTTTGTGACCTCCTGAAAATCAAACTGTGTTTGCAGCAGCAGCAGTGTTGATTGTTTTAATCATAACTATTTAAAAAGATTTCACAGTTGTGATTATATAGTAATTCTGGTTTCAGAGAATCAAACTTAAAAACTATCATTTAAGTGCGGGGTGAAGTAAATCCTTGTTTGAGTATGATGAATTTCTTCTCTCTCTCAGCTAACTGCAGAAATTATATCAAGCAATGGTCAAATAATGGAGAAGGCAACCCATCCTTGCATGCTACAATTCAGAAGCTGGCCAATTCGAATCGTCCGGACATTTATCATGGGGATACCCTTATTACTAGGTCTAACAGCAGAAACCCAAACTATAAAGGTACCAATGCTAAAACACAAGGAAGATTCCAAAAGAAGTTCAACAATAAGAATAATTCTAAGTCCCAGAGCTGGAACTGATTTTCTCCCACAGTTATATGACGCCGAAATCTTACTGAATTCTCAGTTACCTTGGTGGAAAGAGGTGGTACGTAGATGGAAATGGACCTTATATGTCTGGACTTCAATGTACATTTATATCATCCTTGTACTGCTAGTCCTTTCCCTTTTCAGGCCACTTATACTACCGGACTTATCAAGAGGTTTCGGTGAGAGGGCGCAGAGGACTACAGCAGACAGAGCAGCAACAGAAGAGACCGAGACCAAAACTAGAGAGGAATCAGATGTATCGGAGTCACTGAGAAGATGGCACCGAAGTAGAAGCAAGAGGAAGGCGATGCTTCTGCAGAGGGATATTGGTGATGATAGTCAAGTAATGCAAGAACCCGCCGGGGGGTCATCTGCGGCCACGAGCATGAGCATGAGCATGAGCCTCGATGAAGAGAGTGGGGATTCGGAATCTGTTTGCTATACAGGCTAGAGCTAGAGGCACGCAATTAAGAAGATTATGCCACCAGGTAGTTAACTTTGTAATCACTTATCAGACATATATCTATAATATATATATATATATATATGTGGGGAACTTGTCATGAGGACTTGGTCAAAACTGTAAATTAATGGTGTAACTTCTTGAATAATCAAATGACCCTTTGAAGTTTTGCATTAAGAAAGATTTCAGAAGATTATCCAAAGAATGTATGTATGTTTGGCTCTTAAAGTCCAAACTTAAGCTTCCCCTGATGGATCGTCCATCGAAGGTCCTGTGCCACTTTTACTCTTTACTGTCGGAGGTCGATATTATCTATGGCACGCAGAAAGAAACGGATTCTAATTATATTAATTAACGGCCGATTATCTAACCGTGGAACCACCTTTTTTTTTTTTACTTTTCCAGTTGAATTTTGACTCTCATAGTCATAAAGAAATATAAATGAAGAGATGGTGAGATATTGTATAGAGTTTGACAGATGATCTGTCTGCATTTTTATAACCGATGTTGGCCTAAATTCTTCTTACCATTAATTAGCAGCATGATTTATGTATCAAAATGCCATATGTATAATGTTAAGTGATTATTATATGTAAGTCCTTGACAAATTTTTTTTGTTGGATAAGATTTTAATTATTTTCTTATAATTTAAAATTTTCAACATATTTTTTAAGTTAAGTTCTTCTTGGTTGACGAGAAAGAAAGTTAAAATAGAATTGGTAGAATATAAAATTCGTGGAATGTGAATATATTTAAATTTTTTTATTGTGTTCGGAAGTTACAGAAATGTTAAAGTATGAAAATAATAGGAATCCTTTTCTGTAGTTTTATTTGATAAACCGTAGTTTGGTAAATAATTTATATTTATATCAAATTTTCTAAGATACCATTTTAGTACATTTATGTGAAACAAAATTAATGTTGTGTTAATAAAATTGTATTATATTTTTAATAAATGGATTAAAATATTAATTAATTTGATTAATTCAAATCATATTTTATTTCATACTATAAAAACTTAAAAAATATATTTGTTTTGTTAAATAAATCGATTTAAATACTATTTAATTTTTTTGCGTAAGAGAAGACATAAAAAAACACAAAAATTTTTACAAAATAAAAATATAAAGAATGTCAATACAAAGATTTAATTACTTTAAATAATTGAATAATTCATAATTAAAAAAAAGAAAAAAGAAAAGAACAGAAGAACAGAACATACATGTTCCAGGCTAATAGTATAATTTAAGTCTGAAAAATAAAATGAATACCACTTTCATATAAGTATTCTTTTTCTTAAAATTTTACCTTTACTTTACTCTTTTTAAGGATTCATATTCCCTTCAAAAAATTTAAGTAATCTTTTAAACATCAAAATTTAAAAATTAGTAATCAGATTATTTTTCTAAAGACAGAGTCGATGACCACCGAACGGCTAAGTGTTATTTAAGTTCCTTTTGTTAGTATTCGTTTAAGTTGAAGAGAGTTGACTAACACCCAAAGTTGTTATTCCATTTCCATTACAACTTTATAGGGGTAAAAAAGAAAAAAAAAAAAAACTGTTAAGTCGCGAAGTACAGGCCGCTGCGGCGGCGTTAGAGTTTCTTCATGATTTTTCAATTGCTTCTTGCAAATTGACTTTTCTGATTTTCTTTTGCAAGAAAGACCCATCACTTCACCCAGGCAAATTGGGAGACTCTTCAAAATGGGAAAGACAAACTATTAAATCAGAACTGAACTGATGATAGGTTTTGCAGGATGGCCGATGATCGGAGAGAACATAGATTTTGCAGTTTTAGGCCCTCAAAAATTTTTAAAAGACAATGAAAAAATTCTCTCAAAGTGTTTCAAACCTCACTTTTACTTTTAGGTGAGGAAATGGCAAAATGTTTGCAGTAACGAAGGGAACAAATTTCTCTTCTCAAATGAAAGCAAACTTGTCTATGAAAATGGCTTTATTGTTCCTTAAATTTGTTGAAAATTCTTTTAAAAGGATTTGTTAAAGTAAAACAAGGAAATCAAGAAAATCAATTTGCAAGAAGCAATTGAAAAGTCATGAAGAAATTCTTGCACCTCTGACATGTACTTCGCGGCTAAACAGTTTATTTTTTAAAATATTTTTGTTTTAACTTTTTACCTTTATAAATTTGTAATGGGATGACTTGGCTGTTAACTTTTCTGTTAAACTCAATGAAATCTTAACCAAAGGATTATAAATAACACTCAAAAATTTGTTGAGGATTAAGAAAAACAATTGGGGACCTTATCTAATAAATAAAAATTTGTTGGGACAAATATGATTATATGTATAAATAGAAAAATAAAAATAATTTAAATGTGTTAAAGTTATAAAGAGGTAATTTTTTCTTATCATTTTTATACACATGAAATTTTTTGGACAGTTGCAATAAGGGATAGTCTTTTGGCAAATCACCTCTCATTTAGATACATTCACTTAACTTATTAAGAAAGAGATCCGGCAAATTGGATGCTTTCCCATCCATAAAGGGATTTTTGCTTATATCTCTACTAGTGTAGCACATGAATAAATAAATATAATATACTTCTACTTTTGTAAATGAAACATAAGATCTTCTAAAAATTTATAGAGGAAATTTCTTTTTGTTTTTTTGTTCTAAATATAAAATAAAGTCTTCAATATAAATTTTTGGAGATTTCTGAAGGCATTGTAATATCATTATAAAGTTATATTGAAAAGATTACAATAGAAAGTAAGGTTTGTCTAACGCGTGCCCACGAGACATACGTTAATATATAGATTAACTTCCCAATTTAAGATTTAAGATTCCTTATGTGGTTCAACAATTTCTATTAGGTTATTAGCTTAGGGGTAGAGCGCCCCCTAATAATTGTGTCATTGTGCCTGGGCTGTGAGCGCTCTCAGCCACATGGATAGTTCAATGTGCTCATCAGTGATTGAACCTAAAATGTGAATCATCCAATTACTTGAAACTCACGAAGCAAAAACTTGCTGGTACGATATATATATATATCTTTATTGCTCTAGTCCAAGGTTTGCAAGAACTTCAGATATCTCACAATAGTTATATTAGAGAGTCAAGACAAGAAAGAACCCCAAGTTAGTAAAGATCTGAACCCTCCCTTTCACCATTAGTTAGACTTTCTTCATCATTAGTTAGATTTTCACTACAAATGGACCTATAAATGTAACTATCATTGTAATTATCACTATCACATAACGGCATGTATTCAATACTGGGTCATTCATAACAAACATATATCTTCCCTATTTACTCGACGAAGTAAAGGGATCTTCATCAATACGGCTTTAGCTTCCTCTTCTAGTATAGGTTAGGGAATCCTCGCCCAAACTAGTATTTTACAAAGAACCGACATTAATAACTGGCCGTGATGAATTTAGTAGATCCTTTTAGGATTATTAAGTTTAGAAGATCGAACCTATCCAATTTTTATAGTGCGTTGTCGCAGACTAGCTGTACCTATCCTTTCTTTTTTGGGTCAATATCAGCAATGTAGTTCATCTAACGATAAACCTAATCCAAATTATAGAACTACAACACAATTAAACTCGAACGAACAAAATAAAATGTTGAATTAAAACGTACCAGTCACTACTGGGGGTTCTTACCTATATTGTACCAGTCTCTACTGGAGGTTCTTACCCTATATCTGACTAGCTGAGCTTTTGATTTTCAAATTCTTTCTTAAATTAAGAGAAAACAAGAGAATAGTAGGGTATAATATTATATACTTCTACTTTTGTAAATGAAACATAAGATCTTCTTAAAAATTTATAAATGAAATTTCTTTTTTTTTTTGTTCAAAATATAAAATAAGGTCTTCAATATAAATTTTTGGACATTTCTGAAGACATTGTAACATCATTATAAAGTTATATTGAAAAGGTTACAATAAAAAGTAATGTTTATCTATTAACATATGTCTCATATATATGTTAATATGGATTAACTTCCCAATTTAAGATTTAAGATTATTTAGGGGGTTCAATAAATTCTATTATGTTTTTAGATTTTATAAGATTTGACTATCATATATAGTACTACCTCGGTCTTCATAATATAAGGTTAAGTTGTCATATTTGGATTTCAAAATATAAGGTTAAGTTCCCTTATAGACTTTTTTCCCAAGAATACTCCTACTCAATTAATGTATCAATATTTAATAATTCTTAAAATTTAAACTCATTCACATTTGATAAATTCTTAAAATATGGAGAGAACAGAGAGGAGATAGAAGATAAAGTCTTGAAAGATGGAGTTTACTAGAATTAATAAAGGAGTATTGTAGGTACTTCACTATAAAAAAAAAAAACATTAATTTCATGTTTTCTTAATATGTATGAAAAAGAAACTTAACATTATATTATGAAACGGGGGTAGTATGTTTTATCCATATTAATGTGTGTCAATAGGAGCAAACGTTAGATCGACACAGTGCTAGCTAGCTAGATGTCAATAATCTTACTTCATCTCCCTTCGTACCAGTGGGATCAACTGTGAATTCACCTCCATCAAGTGCTTTCGGCAATGATTTCCCATTCTCTGCGCCAATGCAATCTCATTCAAGGAAGCTCTCTTTCTTCATTTCTTCTCCCTGCCATGAAGGAAAATAAGCCCAGTGGAGTCTCTCGACTAGTTCAAACCCAAACCCTTTACCAAGTAAGGAGTCCAACTGCTGACTCCACTGCTTCTGTTCCCCTGTCAGAATAGAATGATTAGTAGAGTCAATAGCCGCATGAGGTTTTGTCACCTTTCCAACTATTTCTCCATTAGGCAGGATTTTAGTGGCCCAGACACTTACTTGTTGTTGTAGGAGAAATTGATCCAATTCGGAGTTATTGATGTTTATACCTATCGATCATAGAATAAAATTTCTAATTCATTTCAATTAAGCTTCCTTCCTATTAATCTGGAAGTTCTTCTCAGATACAAGGAAATGATTCAGTTTTAGAGCAACAGATCGTAGTTCTTAAACGAGTAATCGAAAAGATTCTAAGCATCCTTGGGATTCAGTATTGTTTCTCCAACGATCGCAGTCCCAATCATTTCTTGGCGAGCTCTAATATGATAAGATTTATAAGTAAGCATTTCTTATAAATTATGAGCAATACCAAATCTTTCTAGAGCCCAAACCTCCATTTCCCCTACTCGTTGTCCCCTTGCTTCGCCCTTCCTTGAAGGGGTTGTTGTGTAACAAGCGCATAACTAAAAAGTATGACACGATTTTAGAAAAATAAAAAATACAAAGAACTCATCATCGTAATTAGGGTTGTAAACGGGGCAGGTCTTATCTCGTACCCGTGCGGGTCTGTACTCGTTTTTAGCGGGTAAGGTTTAAATCTTATACCCGCGGACCCATACCCGTACCCGTGCCCGTATTTATACTGCTATATGGGTTTGGGTAGGGTATGGTGATGCCCAGACCCGTATAACCGTAGACCCGCATGAATAAAATAATAATATATATTATATATATTATATTAGATGGAGGGTAATATATGTGTTGAGGAAGTTTGTTTGAGTGGTAAAGAAGGTTGTCAGTTTGGCTTGCTGCGCAGGTTCAATCCCTGCTGCAATTTATGATAATAATATTTTTATCTTATTTTTTATTTTATAGAATTGTTGAAAATATGGATCATGATAAAAAGGACAATCTTGTTCTTTATTTTTCTTTGTCGTTCTCTATCTTATATGCTACTATTTGACTTATCTATTAGGCCACACCGTATTATTACATATTCTTTGCTCAGAGGTTGTGCAGGAATTTGGATTACATATTGATTTAATATAGTTAAAGGGGTCTATATCCCTATTTATTTATGTATATGTTAAATGATTGTATTTGTTGAAAGAAATGTTGAGGAGATTATGTTAATCATGTTAAAATTTTTGTTTTAAGATTATACATTGTTTTATATATTTTTGTTTAACAGAAAAAAAATAGAAAAATATCATACGGGTACGGGTATACCCAGACCCTACCCTGGACCTTGGAGGGTCGGGTCTGGGTCCAGAATTTTATACCCTGGAGGGTATGAGTCCGGGTCTGGGTCTAAGTTTAACTATAAGGGTACGGGTCTAGGTCCAGGATTTTATACCCTGGAGGGTATGGGTCCGGGTCTGGGTCCAAGTTTAACTATAAGGGTACGGGTCTGGGTCTGGACCCGTTTACAGCCCTAATCGTAATGAATTCTTCATTATCGGACAAAAGCAAAAAAAAAAAAAAAAGAAAAAGAAAGTTCATAAAAGAACACCTTGCTTAGTAATACATTTTCTTTAGTGCGAGAAGTTTGTCCAATTACGAAAATATTTTGTGAATTCTAATTGTGAAAATTACTTAAATGGACTTATTTTCTTATATCTTTTAAAAGTGAAATGTATGATTTCTCTTTTGTTAAAAATTTAAAATATGATACATAAATAGTTATGTATATATTAGGAGTCGTCGTTGTAAAGTTATATATAAAAATACAATAAAAATAAAATGCTTTCTGAAAGGTAAAAATAAATAAAAATGTAAGAAAGAATAACAAAACTATATTTTAATATTTACCAAAAGAGCATTACATTCTTGCAATATGTTATTTTAGTTATGGGTTCTGATAAATTCCACGACAAAATTACAAAATTTTCACAATAAAATTTCATTTTTCTATCTCCAAACATGTTCTCTTTCATTTTTTTCTAGAAAATCTTGAAGATTTTGAAATTTTTGAAGTTAGAAATAGATAACAGAGAGTTTTCTACTTAAATTGGAATGTTTTTATTGAAATTTGTAACGAATACAAATGGAAATGAATTGAGAAAACATTGAAGAGTTTGTATAAGAAAACATCGATTTTGAGGTAAAAACAACATAAAAAATCATTCTTCCTCTTTGTTTGGATCCATGAATTTACCAAAGTGTTAATTTCCCACCGTTCTTCCTCTTTGTCTGGATCGTTTTCTGGAATGGGAATTGTTCCATCGACAAATCCCAATTTTTTCTTTGAACGCAAGGCCAAGAGCATAGCTTTTGCCCACTCGCATAATTATTATTTTTATCGTTTTCTTTTAATTGGACTGTCAGTCCAGGACCGTCAGAAGACGCTACAAAGTAGGCATCTTTCTTGGTTTTACGAACATGGCTTTCTTCAACCATGTCGTTTTCAATGTGGCAAGTATCTTCCTTGTCGTAATTCATTATAAGATGTTAGACGAGGCTGACTCTGATACCATAAAAGTTTTTAGTGGGGGAAAAACAACCTAAGTTTTCCGTATTATTATGTTAAAATAATTACATTATATAGTTGTCTTACAAATCATTTAGTCTAGCTATTATGGAAATATATCACCACTAGGAAAGTATACAAAATTTAGAATTTCTAAGTTATGGAAATGTCTATATAAATATATAAAAATATCTAAATATGAATCCTTAATAAAATATTAACATAAAAAGTTTATTACCATAATGAGTTCTTTAAAACACAACAGAATATTTAAAACAAATTTCTCAATCATAAATGTCTTAGGAATCAAAACGTCTAAATCATTGCGACTCTTTATGACACATATATAGTAGAGTTAGAGATAAAGATAGAGATTGATGGTTAGTTTACAAGTTCATTTTAAATATGTGTACTTCAGTTTGATAAATTGTCAATTAAAAAACCGTTCTTTTCTAATTGTAGTTGCGGATAACTTGGGGCAAATGTATAACTTTTAAAACTCATGATTTAATTTCATATTAAATTCACCCCTAATTTTTTAAAATCTTTTAAATTTCTTAATTTTTTCATCCTCCAATTTTTCATCTTTCTCCATTATATTTCATACCAACTTAACCCACATATTTTTTTAAATAACATTTTATTGATTTATTCCTATGCATATACTAGATTTGTTCAAAAGAATGTGATCAAACTGCCCCCTCTCCATCATCGTTTATCGTAGTTGCCTCATCTCATTTTTGTCGTTTCTCCATTATTCTCGTAAATATTATTCTTCTCTCTCCCTCCCATCCTAAGTCCTCTCTTCTTGTTATTCTCAATTTGAGTAAAAAGGGAAGCAGAGTGCGAAAAAAGAAAGAAGAAATAGTGACAAATTAGGGAAAATGCTAATAGACAGTGACAACAAAAAATGAAAATAAATGTAAAAAAAAATAAAGATATATTTTAATAAATAAATAAATAAATAGTTAAAAGTGGTTGTTGAGTAACAACGTTTAAGTAGTGGTCCGCATAAATAAAATGCTGTGAAAATATATGGGCTCATTGTTGGGAAATATAATAAAGAAAGATGAAAATTTTGAAAGGGTGAAATGGATTAGGAAATTTTAAAAAATTTTAAAAAATTAGAAGTAAACTTGATATGAAAATTAAATCATTAATTTTAAAAATTATACATTTATCTCAAATGGTTCCTCAATTGACAATTAGAAAAAAAAAATTCCCTTAATTGATAATTCTTTTTTTTTTTTTATGAATAATTGATAACTCTTCAAACACTTAAGGATACTCATTTATAATTAACCATTAATTTATTGGCAATGGCAAGGGTAAAGACTTGAGAGAACATAGAAAAATGATAGAGTAATAAGAAAAACGATGGAGAAACAAGTGTAGAATTCCTTACCTTATAAAATGACCAACCAAAGAACCGTTGTTTTGGTATAAGTTAAGGTTGAAATGCACATTTAAAATGATTGAAGTGTTTGTCTTGTAAAGAACACTACTATTATTTCAATCAATTGAACGCCAACAAAAACAGCATCCACCCCTCCAAAGCGTGAAAATGTCCAAACACCTTTTTTCCACTTCCAAACACCAGAAAACATACATACAACAAGACTGGACAAACACATTTTCCATTTTAATAGAGTTTAATTTTTAAATTTTTATCTTTTAAATTTCAGAAATGTTGAATTATTTATTAGAAGATAAACGAGTTTTAAAATTAAAATTTCTCATTGCGTTTCAAAATAAAACTTGGTCTAAATACACATCACGATCTAAAGAATCTTCGTCATGGAGTAAAATACTTAACGAGGGAACAGGTAACAAGAAAAATGTGCAGTGAAACCATAAAAGTAAATATTAACTTCCTTTTATATTATATGAGTTAAATCAATGTGAAATATAATAAAGAAATATAAAAAAATTAGAAGGTGAAATAAATTAAAATATTTAAAAAGATTACAAAAATAAAAGTAAACTTGATATGAAATTAAACTATGAATTTTAAAAATTACACATTTACCTCAAATTAAAAATTAAAAAAGAATAATCCCTAATTTACAATTTTTGTTATTAACCCTACAAATTAAAAGCTCTATATAAATGAGGACACACCTGATTTATAATGAAAATTTCCCTTCTTATATGGTAAGGTAACTAACTCTCACATGGCAACACACCCCAGCTGTTCAAGGCAATGACTAAGTAATTATTATAAAGCAAGAAGTGAAGAAAGGGAATTCAATATACGCAACCAGAGCTCACAGGTGCACAAATGTCTATCTAATCTTTATTTTCTTAAACATCTAGAATACAGTTAAAAAAACAAAAATACTATCAAACTAACACAACAAAACAATTCAATAAAACACAAAATCCTATCAAATGCTTGCTCTTTGTTTTGAATCTAAAATGTCTCAACTTATTCCCTTTTAAGGATCAGAAATGTGGCTAGCAAGCAAAAAAACACCCAAGTCAACTACTTAAATCAACTTGTGAATGGTTTTCATGTCCGCAGCTTCCAGGAGAGTCCCTTTCTCAACGTGATCCCACCACTTGAACAAGAAATTGTCCACCACCAATCTGAACCAAGGGGACAGCTTCAAGCCCTCTTCACCAGCGTCCGCTTTTCTCAGAAGCTCTTTCAAGTCATCGCGAGTCATATACTTGACATCAGCAACTTCATCGGGATTTGGATTAACCTTAACATCTCGGACAATGAACAAGAGGTAGTCAACTGCAAATTAGAGAGAAAAAAAAAAAGAATTAGTATCAGAATCGACCATCAGTACAAGTGCCAAGACTGAAATGAAATGACCATGAATCAATCAATATAAAATGACATTGTTAAACAAACCCAACGAGTTCTGAACGAACAGCAAGTTTATTCAGCCTCTACATATATTTGTGTTGCTGATCCAAAGGAACATATTCTATCTAGAAAATAGTTCATTAAACATGCTAAAAATATATAGGTCATTAAACATAGTTCATTAAACAAATAGAGCTCTTTTCTGATGCATATTTATCTAGAACAGAGCTCGTTAAACATGCTAAAAATCATGGAGCAGAGTAATGTTCTTACGTTCATGCTCTCCCCATATCCCATCAGAGGGTGCTTTGTAAAGCATGCGGCCCAACGGCATGAACTCATCTACTGGGACATCTTCAGCAACAATACCCAGTTCATCCAAAAGTTTCCTTTGCGCAGCATTTCTTACTCCTAAGAAACGCAAAGCCAATAAGAAAGAGCAACAAAAATATAATGTTCTCAATTAGATATAGTCAAATCATACCAAGAAATTTCTCTTCAATCAGCTCAGATTCTCGATATAGAGGATGGCTGCAGCATGTGTTTGTCCAGACCAGGGGAAAGGTCACTTTTGTTGCAGATCGTTGCTGCAAATATAAGGTCAAAACTCATTGAGAATATTAGACAAATAATGTGATAAGTTGGAAGAAATCCACCTCCTAGTGCTAAAAACAGGTTAATTTATAAGTGGGAACACAAATGAAGCTGAATTCAATGCCAAAAGTAGAGTGTATTAGTGACATGATGACTGCATCCTTCTCAAAAGAACATCCTGAAGACCTAAAAAGCCTTACAAGTATGCTCCCCTCAAGATAAATAATAGATGATAAAATCATCATAAAATACAGATCCATATAAATCTCTCTGAAGGGAAGTCCACGATACCTCAGAAAAGCCTGTAAAAATTCACATACAAGCAATAACTGACCATACATACTAGACAAGAAGAGCTGGCTGAGCTAGCAGACAATAATGCATGCACAAGAAGACATTGGAAACGGGCCACATAGCAATTTCATATCAACAGAAGAGACCCAAAGACCAAAAGGCCACTCATATAAGACAACAAAGTCTAGATTCATAAGACCAAAATGCATCCTACTTGGTGTATAACTCTCTTCAATAAATGAATATGTATCATTAATTTAGGAAATGTAAAGAAAGCATGAAATACTTAAATGAATGCAGCAGCTGTTAGACAGGTCAGAACTTTTTAACAATTTAATTATTATTATTATTATTATTATTATTATTATTATTATTTCAGAGAATGTAGTGCATGCATATTAGCATCTTACTTCCATGACACGTGAACAGATTTAAATGCCTGAAAGCATGAAAAGCTGTCCTTTTTTTTTTGGTGTGTGTGTTGGTTGGGGGGGGGGGATCCAAGGGAACATGACTCAGTAAATATAATTTTCAAAAATACCTGAAGAAGCAACTCAAATTTTGAGTTGAATAAGAATACGCTGAAAGCCCTGTGCAGCAAATTCTCCGATTCAATCTTTTCCATCAAGTGACCTGCATATCAAAATAGAGATTTATATCAGTCTTTTGCTTGGTAGGGAGACAAAATCTTTTGAGGGGAAAAAAATAATAAAAAATAAAATGCTCCAGATCTTTTGCCATCCATTTTGAAAGTCAAATGAACCCTGTAAGGAAGCCAAAAAAAGATTTTGTTTCCTAACTGGGCTGATTAATTAATTCACAATCTAGAGTGCATGCATGAAAATCAAAGAGGCTTTAGAATTGCTTCATCAACATAGAACTCATTTCTTGCTTGCCGGTGCCTATGTTCTTTATCTATAAAAACTGTAGTGATGTTGCACATATATTGACTGGATCAGAATCTTGATGTTGCAATCCATGCAAGTAATAAGTCAACCTTTAACATGCTGACAATGTGAGACCCCACCGGAATATTGTACTTTTAGTGACCAACAGAGACAAGTTTCTGGCAAACAGTAACTTCCCACATCCAGGTCAGTGCTCATATATACTTTTGCATGTGAAATATTTTTCTATTGGTGGTTCATAGAGGAATTTTTCCTCTGACCAAGTAGATTGTCATACAACTTATACCATGTTCTTAAGCCCCCACTGATTCATAACACTTCAGAAAAGATCATTTGGGATGAGGTTTTCAAGTTATCTTATGAAAATGCTTGTTTTCCAGAGAAACATTTCGGATTAGCACTTAACAGGAGATGAACATAAGAATACAAATCTGTGCATTTAAAAATCAGCATAAATCAACTTATAAGGTACAGATTCGACTTAAAATAAATCTTCTGTTTTCCATGAAATGCTAGATACTGATTCATCATTGTTCAACAGCTAAAATAGTTAACTCGCCAATGATAACTTACAATAACCATTTAGTCAAGTTTCAGGAAAAGAAAGAATTCTGATTTACATTTCAGAATCAAAAGAGACAATTCACTTCAGGAATGGAATACGCTTGGCATCCCATAAAGGAATAGGAAGTGCTAGATTATATAAACTAGGAAACACGTGCAGCTTTATGATCCTAAAACAAGGGGAAGAAGGTTACTATATACATGACCATGGTGTGGTCATTGCTTTGCACTTCAAACATTAGCCTCAATGAAGTGGTTGGTATTCAGTCATAAAAAATTAAACCATACTTTAGAAGATGCCTCAATCATGAAATTGACAGCAGACAATGAGTTTATATCTGTCATGGACTTAAAAGCACATGAATTGAACAGGACTAAGACATTAAAACTTGTAAGGGAAGAAAGTGAGTCAAAGGTTCCAACTTACAATTGTATTTGGTATCATGACCAACAACATGATCATTCTCATCCACCAAAATGCATCTGCAGGGTTACAATTAAAGTTTAGTGTCAAAAGTTGAGCAGAGAGAGATAAATAAGCTGAACGGAAGACGTCCATTGATTTTAGCAGTCATCATCAAAATGTTTTCCTGATAAGTTTTATGATCCAAATAAACCACCTGGACTCTGAACTCAGAATCTCAAATAAACACTTTGCCAGAAAAATTCTGAGTCAGTCCAGATGGAAAGTATCAAGATAATTAAACCAAAAGATACACAGTCAGATCTATCATGAAGAACCACCAAATTCCTCTCCCTGAAACATCCTGACTGGGTGAAGAGTCTTATCAGATATATGAAGGAAAAAAATACTGCATGTGTGCTCTATGAATTAAATTTTGTTTCCTATCAAAAGCAAAAATTCTCTACCTTGTAGCTGTAAACGAATCGCAAATTTGATCAGCTTACTTTTTTGAAAGTCCAGGTTATTAAGAAAAAATCATCACGCAACAGAATTTAAAAAAAAAAAAAAATGAGAGTAAAACAATTCTCTCCACTCGCAAGTCACCAGAAGACAAAAAGTCACGAAAATGAATAAAAATTCACAATTCACAAACGGACAAATCTCCCGTAACTTCAACTCGCAGTATAACAGAGAAGAATCTAATCTAAAAGTTTAAAAAAGTGAACAGTTACGCATCCACATCCAAACCAGAGCCGAACACAACCGTGCATCCGGCATGATTTACACAACAAACGTACACGCGCGATCTTCTCATTCCTGCAAACTAAAATCTCGAATTGCAAAAATCAAGCAAAATCAGACACCTAAAATCAACAAACAACAAACGCATGTTTCATTCATTTAATCAATAAAAACAACGCACAGCACAAAAAAACACAAATCTAAAAAACACAGTACCGCTACATCAAACACAGGAGCAATGTCAAAGGGGTGAGCAGCGGCAAAATTAAAAAAGAAAAAATGTCTCACTCGTCCTCAAACATGAGGCGCCTCTGGACAGCATCCATAGCGGAATCAGTAACGGCAGCACCCATGGACGAAAAGGAAGGAGCGGCGATGGAGGAAAAAGCAGCAAGCGTAGTAGAATTAGAGCGAGGAGATGAGGCGGAAGAAGAGAAAGAGACAGAAGGGAAGGAGGAGAATTTATGCTTTAGAAGAATGGGGTATAAGGAATTGGAAGAGGAAGAAGTGGAGGAGGGTAATGAGCAGACGGAGATTCTCTTGAGAATGGTTTGAAAATAGGGAGTGGTCAAAGTTGAAGACATTTTCGAAGCTTTTGAGTAGTAATGAGTGAGTTGGGCTTTGTTTGGGGATTTTCGACTTTGGAGTCTCCGACCCGCCTAAAGCCAGCCAGCCAGCCCTAAGGAGGGAGGGAAGGGGAGGGGAGGGGAGGGGCGAGACTCGTCTCAGAGAATAATGAATGCTACTACTTAATACATCTTACCCATTTATTATATTTGTAAACTATATAAATAGTTGCACTGCCAAGCTTTTTCTTTTTCTTTTTCTTTCCGGAAAATATAATATAATAATACTATTATTATTAGTCCTTCTATTTATTTACTTTTTTGTAAGTACATATTAGAAAGTGATATACATGAAATGAAGGTCAAGATAGTGATATACACGAGACACACACTAGTTTGGTAATATTATTATATAATTCGGGTAGGGTTTTGTCAATAATACTTGTAAAAATATATATTTCAGATTTATTTATATTTTTCTTTAATTTTACCTCTCAATATTTTTTAAAAAAATCCTTAATATAGATAAAAAATTTTATTATATCTTTTCATTAATAAGAAAACAATATCTCTTTATTCGTCTAACATAGAAATTAGAAAATCAGTAAAACAGAAAATAGAAACTAGCAGAAAAATAATAAGGAAGCATTATAGTTTATATAAAAAAAAATATCTAAAATTTTGTATTTTTTAAAATAATGTAATGTGTATGACAAGTAAAAAAATTTGAAGAAATACTATATTTATTACGAGTTAGAGATCGTATCATTTTTATCTAAATATAATTTGTTATTCATTAAGAGAAAATGACTATTAATATACATTAAAATTTCTTGTATTGCTAATAATATTATAGTATTTTTTTTTAATATAATAACTTATTTTCAAACACCAAAAAGTAACCTGTAAAGTTTTGTTCAAGTATTAGATATATACTTTGTGAAAAATTGCACATAATTGCATGTAAAAAAAATTATGAGTATTATTAGCAATACAAATTATACATATATAACCATTTTCCCTTCACATAAATAATCTCATAAATAATAAAAATAATCTTGTTGAAAAAAAGAGTAAAAATGACCTTGACATTCCTCTTTTTTTTTTTTTTTTCCTGGAAATGACCTTGAGATTCGTTTCAAAGATAATGCAAGATTATGAATTTGGTTAATATTTTGTCATTCTTTGTAATTAAGAGTAATATTTTTTTTCTGAGATTAATTATGTGGAATATTTTATACTAGACAAATAATTATATAACATTTACATAGTGTAAATGGAAATAAATTAATCATGTAAAGTACACAATTTGCTTATATTTTCTTTATCCTAACAAAAAATGTTTGTGTTATTTATTTGTTTATGGTAAAAAGTGCAGGAATACCTGGCTAAAATAAATAAATAAATGGACCACTGCATCACATGCACCTAGTATGCATGAAAATGACTTGGATATTGACATTTTATCTACCGCCAAATTCCTTCAATATTTGTGAATCCTCTAATCTTGTTAAAGAGAAATGTGCCAGTATATTAATTATTAATTAAATTATTTTTTCCCATATGAGAAAGTATATTTCACATAAAATATTTTGTGTAAAATTTAAGGTTTTACTTTTGTATAGAATTTTGTTTGAAAAAGAATTGGAATTTTCTTTAATATTATGAAATATAAATTACTTGTGAGGTTCACAATCCTTTTATTATTACTATTTATTATTAGTAAAAGTAAAGTATATCTCATGCATGTCTCTATGACATAAGTTAATACGAATAAAATATATAACAATTAAAATATTAAGGTTTATTGTTATTATTATTTGATATATTGAGGCAGGCAAGTGTGGTTCCAGCCCAAAATGAACTATCATTTTATTATTTTTATTATTATTGATAAAATCTTTCATATTCAATTTTTTTTAATCAGTATATCTTTCATATTTTTAGTTGTTTATTAGTTTATTCCCACGCGCGCGCAGCACGCGAAGTACACGAAGTGGGGAGAAAAATCAAGTAATGCATCAATTTCTTTTCTGAATAATTCGGACAAAAAAAAGGAATTTGATAAAATTTTATTTAAGGAATTTAAAATATTTACCCTATTCTTATTATTTCATCTCTCCAAATTAGGCACGAAACACGACAAATTATATGGTGGAAGCAAGTACACCTAACTATTTGTATTCCAATTAGTGAAGATTAAGTTTTATAATTTAATTTTAATTAAAAATTATCATTTATTTCTTTCCCGCACGTGTCTCTTGTCTGAAAAAGAAATTCATTTTTTTCTTTTTATATTCTCGTGATCTCTGCCTCCTGCTATTTTTGCGATCAGCGTTCGCCGATCAATGATATTTCAATCTTCTTATTGTTTGTTTATTTTTCAACAGTGATCAACTATGGATTATTCATCATCTGCTATTGTTTTTATGAAAAAATGTAAAAAATGTCTGCTTTGTCGTGTGTTGATGTGGAAAATGTGAATTATGATGTTTCAATCCTTCTATGTGTGAAGATGGTGTATTGGTGCTTCTGGAATCAGTGGAGGAAGGAATTTCACATAATATATTGTTTTTTCTCATTAGTCATTGTTTGGTGATTCTTGTGTTGTTGTATATATGTGTGTCTAGTTTTATAATTAGGTGTACCTAGTTTTTCAACTATGAGTGCCTCTATTTATAATCAGTGGAATCTTTAACTTTTCTATTTTATTTCTATATTTAGATTATTTTTTTTTTGGTTTGAATGTAATTTTATTTTTTGTGTTTTCAACCTTATATTACTTTTAATATAGTTGGGGGTTTGTTTCATTATTCTATATTATGTATTTGAACTTAGTAGTTGTTGTACCTACTTTTATAATTGACAATGCCTATGTTTATAACTAGTAGAGCAGGTGTGCCTACTTATATAATATGAAGTGCCTTATTTTATGATTGTGAGTGTATACTTTTAAAAAAGAACAATGTATATCTCTAGTGTATGGTATCCATAGTTGACCTACTTTATGTGTTGGTGCCCTTTTTAATGATAATTGGTGCTTATGTTTACAATTAGTGGTACAAATATTTTCATAACCAAGAGTAACTATAATGTTAAACATGCAAAATGACTGTCCATAAGTAGGTGTGCCTATTTTTGTAGCTCGAAATGCTTAATTTTATAATTGTAAGTGCCTACTTTTACAACTATGTGCTTTTACAATGTACGACATGCAGGTTGACTTACTTTATTCATTGGTGGTCTTTTTAATAACAATTGATGCTCATTTTTACAAGTAGATGAACAAATCTTTCATAACCAAGAGTGACTATAATATTAATATGCAAAATGGTTGACTGTAAGTAGGTGTGCTTTCTTATGTAATATGGAGTGCCTTATTTTATAACTGTGAGTGCTTACTTTTAAAACTGTGTATACCTACTTTTATAATTGTGTGTACCTATAATGTATAATCTGCATGATGGATTACTTTATGCACCAGTGCTTTTTTTTAAACTGTATATTCTCATTTTTACAACTAGGGTGCCTATTTTTCATAAATAAGGGTGATTATGATATAAAATTACAAAATGAGTGACTGTAAGTGGGTGTGCCTACTTTTGTAACTTGGAATCCTCTTTTTATAATTGTGATTGCCTACTTTTATAACTGCGTGTGCCTATAACATATAACCTACATGATAGGTTACTTGATGCAATGGAGGCTTTTTTATTTTTTTCTATAACTATGTATTCTCTTTTTTATAACTAAGAATACCTATTTATACAATTAAGAATGTTTATTTTTATAACTAATAGTGCTTATTCTATATAATATGTAACACAAGTTACTGAATAAAAAAAATGCAATGAGATATCGACCCATCTGATTTCACATAAAATAGAAATGGAAAATTTGAGAAGAAAATGATTAAAAGTTAGATTTTTGCTGGTTCTACAGAATCTACCCCATTTTTCCCAAGTAAAATGTCTCGACAAGCCGTCACAACCAAGAGCAACAATTCTCCTCTAATTTTTAATCCTAATAATAACCTCCACAATTATCATCAATTCTTCCAACAATTTCAGAATCCTTCCACAAGTCATGAATTTTTCAACTATCAATCCTGTTTGATTCAATCTTATACTAATATATTGCAACAACAACAACAACAATTGCAAGAGCAGCGAATTAGTAACAAGTTCCATACTACTAGTATGACAATCGGTACCGTCACCGGAGGTGCGCAATTAGATTTCAAAGTTGTCGTCGCTAGATCTATATGAAAATAGCAAACTTAAAGATGAGAGAAGGAGGTCTAATTGAAAGAGACGTTGGTGGAAATTTGAATTTGATCAGCGTGTGGGTTCAGTTTTCTGGGTGAGAGTGGGTTTAATTTTTTACCTTATTACTTAGATTAATTAAAATTATGTTGTTTTTGGACGTGTGCCCGAGTACATGGTATGACAACCAATAAAACTCCCTCAAAAAAATTAGGCGTATAATAATAATGATAATAATAGTAATAAGTGTTTATCGGTTCTTAGGCTCTTAGGCACACATTAATAGAGACAAAACATATCATATATGCTAGTTCAAGTATAGTAAATCTTATTAGATCTAAAATTCTAATAGAAATCGTTGAACCATAAGAAAACTTACATATTAAAATTGAAAAGTTAATGCATGTTGACATATGCTCAAAGGCACCACAAATATACGTCGCACTCGAGTGCACCTTACAATGTGCAATCCATATGCTGAAACGCAGAGTTTTATATAGAAAGGAGCGAAACGACGTTGTCCTACTTAGAAGGAGAATTTATAGGTTTCCCTTCTCTTACGAGCCTTTTTCTTCTCCTCCTCCTCCTTCAACTGCTTTTACTTCTTTTTCTTCCTTTTCTTCTTCTTCATCGTCACCATCTATTTCTTCTCTTACAAGAATAAATTTTACAGAAGCAACTGATTTAAACGGTAGTAGCAGTCCTCTTTTTAGGTTTTATCATCGATGATAATAATCTTTTAGTTATGTATTTGTATTTTTACATAATCTTTTTTATCTTCTTGAATGTATTGTGTGAGGTAAATCTATGAAGGATTGTGAAAAAAATATTATTTTGGAGGAGATGAGGAGGAAGAACTATGGGAAAATCGTTATTTGAGAAGATGGGGAGGAAGATTTAGTTTTTCCTGTATAATTGATGTTTTTTCTATGTGTTAAAATTATATGTCACCAGAGTTATAGAGTTCCATTTTCAATAACTAATGTTCTACATGAATATAATTGTAATTACATTTTTCAATTGCTAATGTTTCACAATGGCAGTGGTAGTTTTGTGCTTCATATTATTTGATCTTTTTTATCTTATTCAGTATATTGTATATGGAAAATCATAAGAAAATCTCTATTGAAGAAGATGAAGAGGAAGATTTGATTTTTCTTGTGTAAGTGATGTTTTTTCTATGTGTTAATTATATATCATTAGAGTTACGAAGTTCCATTTTCAATTGCTAATGTTCCACAAGAATATAACTATAATTCTATTTTTCAATTGCTAATGCTCCACAATGGCACTAGCAGTTTTATGTTTCATATGATGATTATTATTATTTTTTTTTATCTTATTCAGTATCTGTGTATAGAGAATCATAGGAAAATCATTATTGGAGAAGATGAGTAGGAATATTTGGTCTTCCCTGTGTAATTAATGTTTTTTATGTGTGCTAAAGTTATGTCACAGAAATTACAGAGTTTAATTTTTCAATTGCTAATGGTCCTCAAGAATATAACTATAATTTCATTTTTCAATTGCTAATGTTCCACAATACATTATATAACATCAGTACTTTATTTGTTTCTTTGTTTATTTTTTGTTAAAACTAGGATCAATATGCATTTAAGAATCAAATATTATATTCTCATGAGAATAAAATTCATATTTTATAAAAAAACATTGGAATCTAGAAAAAATGCGAAAAACACGTGGAACATTAATACAAAATTTATGGAACATTAGAATATTACAATAGGACATTAATGCATAACTTATGAAATCACGCGCGTATGCCCCTCTTGCTTTTGCTTCGACTGGGATAATTTTTTCGTGTTTCCCGAAGTACACCTTGCAAGGTGCACTCAAGTGCTACGTATAACGACTGCCAAGGCACACACTAAATATAGTTGGGCTCCTCTGTAGCATCCATGGTTCCATTCCTAATTTGGTATATGTTATTAATAAGACCTATCAAATAAAAGATAAACCCAAAGAAGAAAATATTATAAAAGGAATGAGACATAGAATGGTACGGAGAAGCGATACAATGATCCTAGGTGCACTGAAAAAGCTTAATAATAATACTAATAATAGTTTGTTTAACGTGTGCCTTTGAAATATATGTTAATATAGATTAACTTTCCAATATATGATATGAGTTTCCTTAAAGTTCAACAATTTCTATTAAGTTTTTAGATTTTACAAGATTTGACTATTATATATAATATGTTTTACATATGATTTGTTTTTATCCATATTAATGTGTACCTCGAAGGCAATGTTAATATAATTTAACTTTCCATTTAAAATATAAGTTTCCTTAGAATTCAATGATGTCTATAGATTTTTAGATTTTATAAGATTTTGACTATAATACATAGTATGTTTTATCCATATAAATGTGTGCATATGAGGTAGACATTAATATGGATTAACTTTCTAAACTAAAATATAAGTTTCTTAGGGTTAACAATATTTCTATTAGGTTTTTAGATTTTATAAGATTTGACTATCACATATAATATATTTTATACATATATGGTATGTTGTACTCGTATCCATGTGTGCCATAGATGCACACACTATGGGTTTGTCTAACTACGTGTGCTTCTAATGCATACGTTAATATGGATTAACTTTTTAATTTAAAATATAAGTTTTCTTAATATTCAATAGTTTCAATTAAAATTTTAAATTTGATAAGATTTGACTATCATATATATATATATATATATGTTAACATGTGCCATATGGGCACACGTTAGACAGAGATGATAATAATAATAATAATAATAATAATAATAATAATAATAATAATAATAATAATAATATGAAAGAACATTATTGAGGCATATAATTTGGTATCTATACTATATTTGTTCGACTATTAAAGAAGGGTTTTTTCTAGTTTGTGATTCCGTGCATGTTAAAAGAGATTAATTTTTAATTTAGATCTTCATTTTTTTGAGATTTTAATTGCTTTTTATAAGTATTTGAATTTTATAATATTTATTATACTTAAATTATTTTATGTAACTGTTTATAGTTACTTTTTAGAAGGACAAATTATAATTATTAATACTTGTTTTAAAAACACATTAAACAAAACTATCAAAAAATATTTTGTCTAAAATTTTTTTTAAGACGTGCGTTAAAATAGATAAAACATACCACATGTTTAAATCTATAAAACTCGATCAAAATGGTATGACATCTAGAAGTTTATATGACATGGTTGAAATACACTAAGATATTATGTAACATTATCTATATTATTTTTTTCAATATTTTCTTTTATAATATTTTTTTATTAGGTTTATTTTTTAATATTTAGGATTTATATTTTATTAGTAAATTTTATTGATTATAAAATAAATCATATAGAGAAATTGTATTATAAAAGAAGGTATAGGGGATATTGAATATAAGAAAACTAAATTTCAAATTATAAACTGTATGCATAATATGTGCATGGACACTAATTAGAAAAATCCTAACAAATTATATGGGAGTTTATAAGTTGGCCCTAAAGTTTATGTCTAAAATTTTAAATAACAAAATTTTAAATTACAACATAAAATTTATATTTTGAAAAAAATTTTTTTTTACAGCTATAGCTCCCAAATAATTTACAGCAATTTAATACATTCTTTTTACCGTTAAACACCTAACTTCCGTAAAAAAAATCAGACGAGCTACTTCTGTGTAGTAATCTAAAAGGTAAATAGATATTATAAGTCATCTTTCCAAAAGAAACATATATGAAATGTGAGTTTGGGAAGGGCAACAACTTTTACTTCTTCCCAAACTAGGCTTTTGGTGTGTTCTGTTTAGATAAATGATTTATAATATCTATTTTACCATTCACACTACTTCATGTGAGCAACACGTGTTGTTTCTTTTTTTTTGTTGGGCCCAGTTAAAATGATTGGGTACTAAAGTGGCCCAAAATTTTTTTTATTTAACTTTGGCCATAACGCACAATGGTTGTGCGTTATCAGTAATGATAACACACAACCATTGTGCGTTATCAATTAATCACGATTGCTCCACTAATCAGGCTTATGTGGCTGATAACGCACAATGGGTGTGCGTTATGATTAGGCGATAATGCATACTCGTTGTGCGTTATCAGCCACGTAATTATTTTTTTATTTTTTTAAAAATTTTTTAATTTTTTTTAATGAACAAATTTTTTTTTTTAATAAATTTTTTTTAGTATTTTGTTTAATGAATTGTTTTTTTAATGAAAATTTGTTTTGGAAAAACTTATAATTGTATAATTTTTTTAAAAAGACTGTATTTATTATATTTAACTTATTTTGTAATATTTATATCATTTTCTTGGAAAATATATTTACATTTTAACCATTTCATCGCAAGTTATTTGAAGAAGTAATACTAAAGAAATTGTAAAAATTTAGAGCAATGATGTAGTAATTAGAAGCAATTGAAAGAAAAATTTTATTAATATAAACATGTTTTATTACAACTATTTCAAGAAAATGTCAAACTTATACATTGCTCGGTCCGGGTTTATTACAATTTTTCCTATTTTCCCTGTATGCGACATCTACCACATCTTGGGGGAGAATTCGGATTTCTATAATCAATTTCCCCATGAAATTGCTTGCCCTGTTTCTTACCCCGTTCCTTTTTCATGTTTGGAGGATAGAATGTCAAATTAAAAGGAACATCCCTCCAAAAGTTCTCACTAAAGACCGGATGAAAATTCGCTTGGTAAGTTCTTCTGTACGTTTGTTGCGAATATATCTCTGGCACATAAGTATCTGTTCTTGACTTATTTTCTCTACACACTGTAAGAACATGAGAACAAGACAATGTATATGTTTGCCATTTTCCGTAACTACAAAATTTATTATTTAGCCGCAACGTATAGACGTTGTTGCCCGTACCAGAAACCCGGATTGGAGATCTGACCATGTATATTCCCCCTCGCGGATTGTAAATTGTAACTTTGTGTTCTCTAGATTTCAGTTCAATCTGCAAGAACTTGTCAAAAATTCGAGTTGGAAATGGATGCACACAATTTTCTGCCTCTTCACGGTGTTAGTGAAAGTACTTAACTAGTTTGTTGAATATTAGTTCAACCAGGGCTTTTAAAGGTAGAACCCTAGTTTTCTTCAACACACTGTTAAATGCTTCGGAAATGTTGGTTGTCATGATACCCATGCAACATTGTCCATTTCTCTGCGTCCAACTCCATCAAGTAAATGTAAGCATCAACATTTCTTTCTTGAATCTCTTTCATTACACGGTCAAATTTCTATTGTTTTGTTTTTGCTTCGGCCTGCCACATCAAGAATGCAGCTATCCCAGCTATATGTTCTAATAGCATCGAAATCCTTTAATAAACTGAGGTAGCGCACATGAACCAAATTCTCGGAGAAGTCGGGAAGCGTGTGTCCGCCAATGAGTAAGAAAATAAATCCACGAGCGCGCAGGATTAGATCATCATCGGTCTCTGAATCGGTGAATGCTCTCAGGATCCATGCTTCCAATGGTTCCTTTTTCACCTTGTATCCGGAAAAGTGGCTGAGAGACAACCGCACACCAAGTAGTCTCTTGATAAGATCTACCCAGTACTGTGTCGGGTTTACACTCCAGCTAGGGCCGGTAACGGCCATACCGTCTATCCCTAAACCCCACAGTGCTTGTACATCTTGTAGTGTTATTGATACTTCACCACACGTCAGGTGAAATGTGTGAGTCTCCGGTCTCCACCGTTCTACCAATAATGTAATAAGTGCGTGGTCTAACCCAATGTAACCACACCTAAAGACTCCACCCAACCCGGTTCTGTCAATAATCTCAACCAATCTACTGGGAGCCGTACTGTAGGACTGGAATAGGTTGCGCCCAAAACGCCTACACTAAAGGTCAGTATAACACGTCTCGCGATCCTCACTGCAGATCAAACCGGATATGTGCTCGTGCTGTCTGGATAAGACATCAAGGACAATGGGCCCCGGATGCACGTGTGCTGACACTTCTTCCATCTACATTAATTATATTTTCAGATAGTGTTAATATCTATATGTTAAAATTAAAAAGTTTTAAACATATTCTAAAAATAAACAGGGATGAAAAATTTAGGGATGTTTAAATAAATAAGATTTTAAAGTTTTTAAGGTTTACTGTTACGTACTATACATGGTTCTATCGAATAAATGTTTAAAATATTCAGATTTTCGTTTTTTAAGGGTTTGCTGTTAAAAAGTTTACAGTTTCATTTTTTATTATCTAAAATATTAAGATTTTAATGCAAGAGGGATTACTGTTACAACGTTGACAATTTCACGGTTTAATGTTTCAAAAATTAATTTTAAGAGTTTTTAAAGTTTTTATAATGTACATTGTAGAATTTTAATATTATGATTTTGGTTGTTTAAGGTTTACTGTTAAAAAGTTTATAGTTTTACGGTTTATTGTTTGATGTGAATTTTTGGATTTTGATAATAGATTTTTACATTTTCTTGTATTTAAAGTTTAGAATTTTTAAATCTTTTAAGGTTACTTATAGTATATTTTATAGGTAAGCATTTTACTACTTCATAAATTCACTATTACAGTTTTACAGTTTAAATAAAAGTATTAATTACTAAACTATAAATTTCCAAGTACCGGTTCCCATACTTTCTACTCGAAAATTTATACGAAATATTCAAAATAATTATCTAAGTAATTAAAAAATCTTCAAATAATCATAAAGTAAGGTAAAAAATTCAACCCTACTTATCCAAATATATAAATTCATCAAAATAATTCATCACACTAAGATCACTTTTTCTACCATGCAAAATAATTATCTAAATAATTAAAAAAATTCTAATAATCATAAAGTAAGATAAGAAATTAAACATAATTATCCAAATAAATTCATGAAAGTAATACATCACCCTAATATCACTTTTTAAATGCAAAAAAATATATATACATAACATTATCAAATTCGTAAAAATTTATTAATAACTACAATTTTAAAAATAAATCCAAACCCCACTTTCACTAAAAAAAAAATTAATGTAAAATTTTGGATTTTAATAATAGATTTTTAAGTTTTGTATTGTTTAAATTTTACAATTTTTAAGTTACAAAAAAAAAAGTTTCCATATTTTCTACTGTTTAAAAAAATAAAGATTAAAAATATTGAATTAAAGATTTCCATATTTTCTAACATGCAAATTAATTATTTAAATAATTAAAAAATTTTCTGATAATCATAAAGTAAGAAATTAAAGCTAATTATCTAAATAAATTCATAAAAAAAAATTCTTAAACCCTAATATCACTTTTTAAATGAAAAAAAATAATTACATACATGAAATTATCAAGTTTTTACAAATTTATTAATAACTACAATTTTAAACATAAATCCAAACCCCACTTTCACAAAAAAAAAAAAAAAAAAATGTAAAATTTTGGATTTTAATAATAGAATTTTAAGTTTTGTATTATTTAAATTTTACAATTTTTAAGTTACAACAAAAAGTTTTCATATTTCTACTGTTTACAAAAAAATAAAAAAAAAGGTTAAAAATATCGAATTATAGGTTCCCGTATTTTTTACTCAATAATTTATACGAAATATGCAAAATAATTATCTAAATAATTAAAAAAAAAATTCTAATAATCATAAAGTAAGGTAAGAAATTAAACATAATTATCCAAATAAATTCATGAAAATAATACATCATCCTAATATCACTTTTTAAATTAAAAAATAATTATATATAAAATTATCAAATTTGTACAAATTTATTAATAACAACCATTTTAAACATTGCCAGAAGCGACTAGTCGCTTCCCGAATGCTTCTTGATTCAGTTTTGGGAAACTCATACCTTGTGGGAATTTCTAGGCGCTCCTAGTTGTGAAAGACTCATTGAAGGCATGCAGCCTTCATAGCGAAAAATATTTCTAACTTTCCACAAGTACCCGCCAGCATTCCTGGGCCTTTTTCTTTACTCAATCAAAGTCGTCAATACAAAATCCAATTCCACAAAAGATAAATTAATTCAAATTAATAAATAAAATTCATAAAAAATATTAACAAACCACAAATAACGAAATAATTACACTTAATAAATAATACACAAAAAAGTTTTAAATCCCTAAAAACTTACCGAAAATTTAAAATATAGCTTTAGTCTACCGTTTTCCACTCCAAATCTTTAATAACCTTCGTACTCCAAAGAAAGTCCCCAAGATTAACTAATTTTTAATAGTAAATTTTAAAATAAAATACACATTTATTAGAAGAAGAGAAGTCAAAGGATAATAATAAGAAGTAAAAAAAATAAAAGGAAGAGTAAAATAATTTACCTAGTAGTTGGCGGAGGCGACTGCAAAAAATTTTCTGAAGGAGAAGGATGAAAAAAGGAAGAAGAATGAGATGGGAAAGGCTGAAAAAATGAAGAAGAATGAAGGAGGAAAGAGAGAGAAGAGATTGCTGGAAAAAAAAGACACTAGGAAGAAATAAGGGGGAAAAAGGGGTAAAGAATAAATAAGCTGGGAAAATAAAAGGGGAGGAAGCTATGATTTTTTTTTTTTATAACATGATAACGCACAGTCACTATGCGTTATCAAGCTTAATAACGCATAATGGCTGTGCGTTATTTAGCTTGATAACGCACAGTCATTGTGCGTTATCTACAGGTCAATGTCAGATAGGATCCACGTTATTTTTTTTATGCAATTAGCGCGATGATTAGGGATAACGCACAACGATTGTGCGTTTTCATCTGGGATAACGCACAATCGCTGTGTGTTATGGCCAGAGTTGGAGGAAAAAAATTGGGCCACTTCAGTACCCAATAATTTTAACTGGGCCCAACCCAGAAAAAAACCGAAATTAAGTGTTTGATGAAAAAATTATCTTAATGGATTATCGTAAATTCTTTAGGCACCATAATAGTAAAAAATAAATTTTAAGAATCATATAATGTCAAGGAATAAATTTTTTAATACAGATATGTTATTTTCCCTAATATTATATTGCATGAATATTTTTTCAAAACTTTATTTTTATTTTAAATAACAATCATCATTTTTTTCTTTATTAAAAACCTCACTTCTACATTTTAGGGGAAAAAGGAAATACTTCTTAACGTATTAGAATTAAAAGTTCTGAATTCGAACTACATTCTCCTCAACAATATATATAAAAGAAAAATTCAATTTCGTATAGGCTAGTAATAAAATTTTTTGAAGATGGATTGGATACTTTTTCATAAACAACTAGAAAGGCAGCTAATGATTTAATAAGGTTCTCTTTAACATATATCCCATGTCACAAATTAATATGAATAAAATATATTATATACTATCGTTAAATTTTATAAAATTTTTTTATAAAATTATTGAATCATAAAAAAAAATTATATCTTAAATTAAAAAATTAGTGCATAGTATTGTATATTTTAGAGGTACATGTTAAACAAAACCATTTAAAACATATAATATATACTTGAGTGGAACATGTTAGTGTAACATGTAATAAAACATAATAACAAACTTATACGTAAAAGAGGAATAATGAATAATGCGTGAAAACATAAGACGACAAGGGATGAAGCGCAAATATATCTCCCTCTTTAAGGAAATTCGGGCCTTTTATGGTAAATATAAACTCTCCAACCGTACAACAGAGAATAATCTTCTTACTTGTCCCCAAAATACAATAGCTAGTCCAATAATCTCGTTGTGTAGTTTGCATTAATTCTGTACAAATTACTCAAACTCAAGTTCCACTAGAAGAATACTTTTTCTTCAACTAAAATTCTCTCTCAATGTATGCATACATAAATAAGAATATGATATGTTATAACAATATTTTATGTTCATCAAAGACTTGTTACCAAAGCATATTATATGCACAACAAAATTCTTAAGAAAATGTATAACTCTTCAATTATTTTCTATATTCATTAATAAATTCATTAATAAGTTCTAAATATATAAAAAAAGACCTAACTAATAAATACATTAAATATTATACATGTATGTACATTAAAATTTACCAACAAAACAAAGAATCAGCAGAAGAGTGACAATTACCGAATAAATGTTGTGCAGTGACCAACCAAATAAAATATCTAATTGGAGGCTGTATTCTATTGTATTGTATGTTAATTTGGTCATGCCAGCAAGCAGAAAATATTGAACAAATGCCACCAGGATGGCCAATTCTTCTCATTTTTGTCTTCTGACCCCTCCAAAAAAACAAAAAGTTCTCGTTTTTGTCTCATTTTACTTTGGATTTGGGGCACGCAATTAGGTCTCAGCATGTCTATAAATACTTTTTTTCTGGGAAAAGAATGTCTATAGATACTTGTACAACTATTATTTTTCTTTAATGCTTAATTGCACACTAGTTAAGAAGATTGTTTATCTTAGGCATAAATTGTTTAAAGACTCTTAAAATTAAAAACAAACTTTAAAAACTCTTAAGCATGCCTTTCCAAAAAAAAAAAAAAAAATCTTAAAGCATGAACCTAAATATTTTAGGGATTTACCGAGCTATTTTTCCTCCTTGTTTATATAGCAGATCATAAATGTTTATATTTAGAACGTATGGTTTATTTTTTATTTTATAAGATGTATTAATAAACCTATTATAAAAACAGTGTTGTAGTAAAAATATATGAGACGATCCTGACCGAATAACTGCTCATTTTATTATTTTTTTAACTTGTCAAATCTTAGAAATTACCGTCTTTAAAAAACAAAATTTTGAATATTTTTATATGGATTGAAAGATATAACTTTTAATTCTGTTGCTCATATAATTATTACTTCTACTACAAGTTCCTATGACAAAAGAATTAAGATAAATTGAAATTTATTTTTAATGGAATGACATAATAAGAGAAAGTTTATTAAATATATTATTTTGTATTATTTACACAATATGACAAGTAACAAGATATGAATAATAGTGAATGTGTCAAGTAAAAAATTGAAAGAGTAATATATTATCTGTGGACAAATTAATTGTAGAATCTCTAATCTCTTTTACACTCAAAAGAAATAAAAGAAGTAGTGGGGTTCATTTTTATTTTTTTTATTTTTTATGAACAAGAAGGTGGAGTTTTTTATTTTTTAGTATAAGAGATGTCAAACTATTGATAAATATTACAATTTGTATGATACCAGAGTTGAACTCTTGTATTTGATGAGGCAAGGGGGCTTCTTTTGATTTATCAAAACACAAAAAGGAAAAGAAAATCTCATCATACTTGTAGCTTAATAATTAGTTAATGTATATAAAAAAACAAATTCTTTTTTTTCCTCTTGTGGAAAAAATAGTTGTGGAAGACAAGTGTGTTAGGCTGAGTTATTGAGTGGCTTATTTTTAATAATTGAATCCACCAAACAAAACAGCTCGTGAAGCGCAAGGAACAGATTCAGATTCTGCCTAAATTTTGTCATCTTGAAAATGAAAAACAAGAAGAAAAAAAACCACAACAAAAACAAGAATCTCCATCTCCATGTTAAGATAAAGTCAAGACTAAGACCGGCCTTTGAATTTGAAATAGTAGCAACAATTCCATCTAAAATTTATAATATTCAATTTGCCACGAGAAGCATGCCTATAAGCCGGAACCCTTGACGTAGAGAGAAGTAGAATAATCGCCCCATAAACATTCCTTTACTTTCTAGGGTAACTCTTAATACAAGAGAAAGTTTAGTGGCATATTTGCAGCCCTATGTCCTAAGATAGAAGCATAACGATGTGATCATCCAATATTTCCAACAGTTATTTACTGGAACAGAAATGTGAGGATGGGATGTCAAAGTTTGTGTTGTATAATTCGTATTAGAAAAGAAATATTATACATCAAACAGCAATCGGCAATGATGGGCAGTGAAAATTAGAGTGAAGATGATATTCAGAGGGTGAGAGGCTGATGTACTTTGTAAAATTTAGAGGAAGTGAAAAATAAATTTAATTAAAAGCGTAAAAATATATTTAAAAAAAAGAAAAAATTATATTTACAAATAGAGTCTAGAAAATTTATATTCTAAATTTATATTTATAATATAGGTTCTATTTGATTTATGTTTTTCTTTTAAAAGCCTTTTTAGTGATACGACATTGTTTCACCAAGATCTTTCAATTAAAAAAAGATTAATAAAATCACGTCGTTTTACTTTTCTCTTTAAATTTGTCCTAAATTATAATGATGACGGATCTGATTCTACTTTAGGACATTATTCTACTCAAAGTGTTTCCAGTTAAGTGGGGATCGACGGGCTACCTTTAGCCTTATATGATTCCATCACTCGTTCAAGAATTCAATGTACACTGGGAAGAGGAATATATATAGTGTTGAATATAATAGAATAAAAAAATGTCTAAAAGAATATGGTAGTTTGATTGGCGTACTTTTCTTTGCCTACAGTCTTTTTTGTTGAGAGGTCTCCATTCGAGATATTTATGCGATAAATATAGTTTGTCAATTTAATATTGTTAGAAGTCACTTATCCCTCATTTAAAAATTTTGAAAAAACTCATCATAATTTCTTTCTTTTAATTTTTTTCTTTCTCTATTTTTTTTTGTGGGATAGGAGGAGTGCGCAGGGGCTGTTAAGAAGATAAATTATAATCAAGGTGAGTATATTTTTTTTTTCCGTGATAAATCATTAAAAGAAGAATTATATATTAAATTAAGATAAATTTAAAGAAAATTAAACTTTTATTTGAAGAGAAGTAAATGAAAGACTTTCAACAAAATTATCGTAAAATTAAGAATGAAGTTAAAATAATTCAATAGTTTTTTTCATTCAATTCATATTTTATTTTTGTTTTTAAAATTGCTCCTTATTTGATAATAAATTTGAGTTTAAAACTTATTTGGGATTTTTTAAAAATGGATATACTTCTTTGAGGTTAATCAAGAAAATTATATCGATAAAAGTATGACAAAAATAAAATGGCCCCCAGTGATTTAAAACCGGTGTCAAGTTTCGAGACAAGTTCCCAATTCGTGGTCCTTGTTCTCTCCTGCTAGTCCTAGGACAAAAGGACACCATGTGATTGCTATAAATGTTGAGATCCCACTTTTGACAAGATAAAAATTTAATTGGATAAGTTAAAGAATAATACCTCCCTTTTGATTTATATGTTATTAGAAAAACTAATTGATGGATGATAAAAAAAAAAAAATTGGATGATAAGAGACTAAATTATTTTTGTTTAAGAATATATAAATTATTTAAATTATATTGAATTATTTATTAGATTATATATTCCAATAATAATAAATAAGGTACTTGTGAAAATTTATTTATTACTTTTTGATTTATTAAAGTACTACAAATATTTTGAAATGAAAAAAATGCATTCAAACGACAGATAAAATGAAATAGAGGGACTAAATAACAAAAACATACTCTTAACTATTTTATTTTTCTTAATAAAGTTTCTTGCTTTGAATTTCTAAAGCAATTTATACCATGTACTCAGTTACACTCACATGGTGTACCCAATTAGTGAAACTATATCATTTTGAGTAAGTGTTATTATCTAATTATAAGTAAAAATCCTTCTTGATTTCACAAACCCACACACCTCTCTCTGTAAAAAGAAAATTGAATTTTTTCTTCCCACAATCTATACTTCCCCGCCACATTTGTGATTTCCTTTCATCAATCACTGACATTTTGTGATTTCCTTTAGTTGATTATAATCTGCTAATTATTATCAACGTTCATCATCTATAATTTTTATTTTTAATGGAGAATTGTGAAGAAACGAATGTTTTGTCGGGTGTTGATGTGGAGAATTTGAATTGTGATGTTTCCAATCCTTCTGCGTGTATAGATGGTCATTCGATGCTTTTGGAATCCGTGGAAGAAGAAGTTGCACGTAAGACATTGTTGATTTTTTTTTGTTTGTTGTTTAGTAATTTATGTACTACTGAATGTATGTGTGCCTAATTTTATAACTAGATGTATCTAGTTCTTCAACAAGGAGTGCCCTAGTTTTGAAACTAGTAGTGCCTACGGTTATAACCAGTGAAATTTCAACCTTTTTTTGTTTGTATATTTAGATGCTTTTAGTTGGGTTTATTGTTAAGTTTTTGTATTTTTAACATTATATTACTTCTAATAAAGTTCGGAATTGTTTCATTATAGTTTCTTATGTATTTGAACATCTATAGTTAGTAGTTGCCGACTTTTATAACTGGGAGTGCCTATTTATAATTAGAAGTGTCTAGTTTTTGAATTGACAGTGCCTATATGTATTACTATTGGAACCTTCAATTTTTCTAGTTTGTTGCTTTTTTTAGATGCTTTTTGTTAGTTTAATATAATGTTTTTTGTGTTTTCAACAATATATTACTTCTTATATGGCTTAGGTTTGTTTCATTTTTATTGTGTTTGGAACCTCTATAGTCAGTAGTGCCTACTTTTACAAAATGAGAGTACCTACTTTTATTACTAAGATTGCTTACTTTTATAACTGATAGTATCTAATTTATAATCAATTGAACCTTCAACTTCTCTTTTTTGTTTCTTTATTTAGATGCGTTTTGTTGGTTTTAATTTAAAGTTTTTTGGTGGACCTTATATCTACTTCTAAGGGAGAAAAATGGAAGAGACAGGAGTGAAAGATGAGAGGAAGAGGGAAAAATTAGGGATTTTGAGAGAGAATAGGGGAAGAAATTGCACAAATTTTTGGGTAATTTGCTGGAATTGAATTATAATTGGGTCGACCAGACCCTTTACCCTTAAAATGACGGTTCCACAGCTTGAAATTGACTCTATCGCGTTCGGTAGGTTGAGACCTACCGTCCCCTGTAGGCTTCTGCCCTAGTGAGACGAAAAGACGCCTATGGACCTACTGTCAGCGATAGGTTTCTGGCATGAAAATTATTTTTGTTGCCTTCACCCTACCGCGTGCGGTAGGGAACCCTACTGTCCGCAGCAGGATTCTGCCCGACCTTTGATTTTTCTTCCTTTCTGTGAGTTTGAACCCTGTTTCAAGCCTTCTAACTTTATGGACTCAATTAAGCTCAATGTATGCCTTAAAGCACTCATTCATTCTCTCCAAAACAACTATGTAAAGAAAAAATAACAAAACGAATTAAAATGAATGAGGACATGACATGATGCATAATACAATTACATAAAAACAACAGGCCATGAAGAGCTACTTTTAACCATTTGGAGAACGAGGGACTCCTTCTGAAGGTTTCCCACGTCCTCTTCAAAGTACGACTTAAAGTGAACCCATTTTGACCTCCTTGTAATGGAAGTGAAAGAATTTGAAGCCGAATACAAGGATAGAAATAATAACTCAAGATCAATCTCAAGAAAGATATAACAAATTATGAACAAATTTTTAACTATTTAAAGGAAAAGAAAAGGTTAACAAGGGTTAAATTTGAAGAAAAACTCATTGGTGATTTTCCAGCATAAGGGTGGTTTGCTTCCAACGCTCTCGCAGTCACCTTCGAACTCCATGAGATGCCTCCTCTCTTCTTCATTCTCCTTGGGTTGCTTCTATAATTCCTTCGCACATTGAGAATCTTTAACAAGAAAAGAGTTCGTATCGTTAATAAGGAAGTTCACTCCCTCACTCTTTTGATGGAATCTATCTCTGTTTCTTGTCTCTCTTCTGTATGACTGTTTTGACTTTCCATGAGACTCTCATTTTCCTTTTCTTGCTCATCTTTCTCAAACTTTTATTTTCTGTTGAGCGCTCATCTCTCTCAATTTCTTCCACTACACTTATAGCCTATGGAGGTTCTTTAAGTTTTGGGGGATTGTCATGCTTCCTTTCTGACTTTACTTTTGGAACCTCCTCTTCCTCAAGGGAAGTGGACTCCTCCGATGCTTGAGCAATTTCCCCCTCTTTGTCCACAATAATGGGAGATGTCATCACTAGTTCTTTTACATTCCACAAGGTGACCGCCTCTGCATGCTCCTTTGGAATCTGTATTACTAGGTAAACTACCAAGCGACCTTTCAGCGATCATCTTTGCCAACAACTCGATTTGACTTTCCATGTTATGGATGGAAGTTGTTTGGCTTTTCTATACTACTTCTATGCTTTTTATCCCTGCATTTGTGGCATTGATATACTTCGCAATGAGATCTTCCAGATTTGGATGATGGGGTGATGGATGTACAGGGGAAGTATGATGATATGGTGAAGATTTAGTGAAGCCTCCACTTTGAAAGCCTGAGGTTTGTTGTTGTCTCCTTTGACTTTGACCTCCCCACGGAACATTCGGTTGACTCCTCCAATTCGAACTGTACTTGTTAGGATAAATGTTGTATCCCTGCCAGTTTCCTTGGAACAAAGCTTGCTGATAATGCGTATGTTGAGGTGTAACGACCATGTTCTCCATCCTTTGTTCTAGTATTGCTACCAATCGGATTTGCATGGAATCATTGGTACGGTTACCTTATTCTCCAAAACCTAAAGCGAGTAATTGGATAAGCAATCAACACCCAAACAAAACAAGAATAATGAACAATGCAACACGAATCAAAACAATAAAACGAAAATGACTAAAGCACTATAAAATGATTTTTCTTAAGCTATCGTCACCCCGTCAACGATGCAAAAAACTTGATGTTCAAAATTTTAAGATCAAAAGGGGATGGACTACTAAACTGAAGCAACAGGAAAGTGGACTTATCACTGTAGTAAACGAGCTACACTCGAGTGTCGAATCTCGAGGAACGATAAATGCTCAAGTACTAATCGCTCTTACTAATGTTTAGCCTAAAAAGAATGGTTTGAAGAAGAAATAACTAAAATACTAAAAACAAATTAATCTACTAAAGAAAGAAAAACTAGAGAATTCAGGTTTAAAAAAAACTATTCATTCAAGAGTTTAGATGGTAGAATCCCTAAATCCTTGTTATTAATTCAATTGAAAAAACTTTATGAAAATGATGTTGAATTAATCAAGTTGGGTCATCACGACTAATCGGGCAATCCATGTCTCTAGGCGAAAGCCACCCTCCTCATTAACCCTTAGAGGAGAATCTCTTCTCTCCCTAACCAATTATAAGTGCAGTAATTATAAGTGATTTAAAGGATTTAAAAATGCAATATCATATCTCTAATCAATGTCCCTAATCAACCCCCAATTGGTTGCCCTAGAATATTCTTCCTTTCTCAATTCCAAATATGCTTGTGATAAATCTAATCTCACGACAATTAAATTGTAACAAAACACAATTGGAAGACAACTCAATTGAAAACAGACATCAAATTTAACAAATTAAACCAAGAACATCGTAAACAAGTATTAGGGTTCAACCCTCATCCAAACATAAAAATCTACTCACTAATCATTGGATAAAAACTGAAATTAAACATTGAATTCAATAAAAACAAAGGAAAGGAAAGCTTAGGATGGAATTGAAGCCACAATTGCAATCTCGAACGTTGCCTGAACTCGTCTCTCGAGTCGCCCAATTGAAGCTCGAAATTTTGATGTTGAATCTTCAATTCTTGATTCTCAAGTCTTCAATTACAGAACTTCTACTATTACCTACCTAATTGAAGATGAATTTTGGGGGAAAAATCTAATCTAAGTTCGCCCTTAATTATCTCATTCATCCCTAATGGCGAAATTCTCTATTAATAAAGGAAAAAATACATTAAAGTAGAGTTAAAATTGGATTATAAATGCTACAACTAGGACATACCGTGCACAGTAGGTCGAGCCCTATCGTCTACGGTAGGGTTCTGTCTAAAATTTCTTTTTTGTCGTCAAGACCTACCATCAACGGTAGGATTAGCCTATCACTGCTAGTAGGTTTTTTTCCAGCTTTAGCTTGTGGCTTCAGGACCTATCGTCAGTGGTTGGTTAGCCTACCTCAAGCAGTAGGTCAGTTTCAACTATGCTGTTGACTTTGTTTTCATCAATTTCACTCCGTTTTTTACCTTTTTCATTTCTTTTCATCGTTTTCTTCTTTTAAAGGCACCTAAGACAAGAATAAATGATATTAGTCTAAACTATGAACTTTTATATATTAAAAACATCGTAATAGGATGAAAATAAGATATAGAAATATAGACAAATAAGCACATATCATTTATAATTGGGGTACCTAGTTTAAAAATTAGAAATGCCTAGTTTATAACAAATAGTGTCTAATTTTTAAATTGGCAGTGCTTACTTTTATAAGTAAGAGTGTTGCACTTTTATAATTGAAAGCTCCTATTTTTTAACTAAGTGTGCATTCATGATACTTTAACATGTCGTGCAAACTCACTATAAAGCTGGTAGTATTTCATGATAGAAGATTAAACATAATTACAATAAAAGATTGGAAAATGTATTTAACTATTTTTTTCAAATATTGTATCATACAATACAAGATATTTTAGGGAATTTGGGTCTTATAGATGATTAATGTTGCATTTTGTACGCTCTCTCTTTTACCATTCATTCCAGACATGATAATTGTTACATATATTTCGCTCTAAGTCTTGATATTATACTTGGGTCTTCTTTTGATTTGTTCAGCAGCACATCCCAACTTGAGTTCCTTTGCCCTTTATATATTTCCATGTGTCGCATGCAAAAGGCACCACAGTCTATATAGTTTGTACTGTCTTGCCATGCCAACTTTTTCACTTCTATTTTGTATTTAATGATATTCATGTGGTTGACTACTGATCCCTCATGCTTCAATAGATATATTATAACTAAGGGTGCATACTCTATATTAGTAATTGACATATATTAGACAAAATTTCAAGATAGAGCAGATATCTTATACAAGTAGGGATTACAAAAATCATTTCCTTCAAATTCAATCACTAAAATTAGGAATGCCTATTTAAAACTGGGAGTGCCTAGTTTTAAAAGCTTACTATACCTAGTTTTAAAACTAGGTATTCCTAGTATTAAAAGTAGGCATTCCCAGCTTTAAAACTAGACATTCTCAGTTTTAAAACTAAGAGTGTATACTCTACATTAATAATTGACATTATCATACAAAATTTCAAGAAATAGTAGCTATCTTACACAAGTAGATAGCATCTACAGCACAAAAATCTTTTCCTTCAAATTCAATCACTATAATTAGGAATGCCTAATTTTAAAATTAAAAATGCTTAGTTTTAAAACTTGGAGTGCATAGTTTTATAACTAAGAATTCCTAGTTTTAAAACTAAGAGTGCTTAGTATTAAAACTGGGAGTGCCTAGTTTCAAAGCCAACAATGCCTAGTTTTAAAACTAGACATTCCTAGTATTAAAAGTAGGTATTCCTAACTTTAAAAATTGACATTCTCAGCTTTAAAAGTAAGAGTACATAATCTAAGAAATATTGCGTACTTTTATAGTTTCAAAACATAAGAAAACAGATTAAAAAAATACTTAATACACAACAAAATACAAAATCCATTTGTCTTAATGCAAAATCAGGAAGAGTACACACCAAAGCACAAATATACAATTTCTAACATTAAAGCACAAATACACATCACAAGAAATCTAAATATAGATATACATGTATTTCTACTTCTATACATAAGATGGGAACTAATTCGATGAAATGACTTTTTTTTGTTGAAAACTACAAATTCATATTGGTTTTGAAGAATTATCACTTGCTACTGTGCTTGAAGAACTGCTTGCAGGACCATTGGTTGAAAAACTTATTCTTGATGATTTCTTATCGCGAGATTAAATAAACAAACAAGAAATTGAAGCAAAGAACAAAGAAATGAAGAAAAAGAGAAGAATCGGAAGCTTAGAAGCTTGAGAATCGTCTGAGAAATCAGAAGTTGGATGTGGAATTTTTGGTAAGTGCAAAAGGTTTTTGGGGAAACATGAGTTTCTGGGGGGCCGCGTGTACTCAATCGCCTAGTGCGAGAGCAAGATTTGATGTTTTGCCCAATTGCTGAGTTTAATTAAAACGACGTAATTTTGACATTGGGTACTCCTTGCATGGTGTATCAGGATGCATGATATAACAAGTCATTTCCAAAAGAGAAATTAGATAAAAATAACTATTAACTATTTCAACTTTTTTATTTATAATAACCATGAACTTGTATTTTATCTTTTTCTAACCACGAACTATTTTTGCTCTTTTGAAAATAGCTATGAGCTTTTATTTCATCTTTTCTAACCATGAACTATTTTGTTTTTTTGAACATAACCATGAACTATTTTTGACCTCTCAAATATAGCAATCAATTCATGGCTAGAGGTAAAAAATAGTTTATATCTATTTTCATAAGAACAAAAATAGTTAATAGCTAGGAAAAGATAAATAAAAGTCCATGCTTATAAATAGAAGATATAAAATAGTTTGTGGTTAGAAAAATATAAAATAAAATTTTATGGTTATAAACAGAAAAGTTAAAATAGTTCATGGTTATTTTAACTAATTTCTCTTCCTAAAAATTACAATCCTTTAACTATTTTATTTTTCTTAAGTTATTTAACTTTAATTTCTATAAAATGCAGTCCTTTAATAATTTTATTTGCCTTACAAAAATTGGTTAACTTTAGTTTCTATAATTTTAATTGCATATCAATTTTTATTTTGACTAAAAAATAGTTTAAGCGGTTAATCTGACAACAAAATTCAGCAAAAAATTTTTTATGTGCTGTTATAAAACTTGTTGACGTAACATTGTCAACACAATGGAATAAATAATAGATAAAATATAAACAAGATATAAAGAGAAGAGAAATTATAGATAGAGAAGTGTAGAGAAAATATATAAACTAATCAAGAGAATAAATAGAGAACAAAGGAGATAGAGAAGAGAAAAGTAGAGAACTCTTTATTGATTTTTCTCTGAGGTGTATGTACAACTGAAAGGTAAATGCCCTATTTATAAGATCTCATACAGGAGGTAGAGGCGAATAATGGAGATAGATTCTATCATAACTAAGCTACAACATATCTATCTTTTTCAGGATTTCTATATCTTCAAAATATCTATCTCTTCAGGAGATAAATTATATATAAAATATTCTTATTTCTTATGGACATTCATAAATATTATTTAATTAATAACACTCCCCTTGGATGTCCATTACATAGAGAACATGCCTCGTTAAAACCTTACGAGATAAAACTTAGTGGGAAAAAACTCTAGTGAACGAATAAGAGTACACTAACTCTCTATGTTAAACATTACTCCACTTGATGAGATAATCACTTGAGATTTCTAAATATATGTATTTAGGGAGGATCTCAAGTTATGTTATCGGTAATATCTTATTGGATAAATCTTCCAAATTTCAATGATCGAACTTGTTTGCACATATTAATATATCTCTTCTAGAGCTTATGAATAGATATATTTGTCTTATCTGCTTCCATATATCCTCAAACTTTATAATCATCTCTAAAAATATAATTGGAATTTCCTCTAAGAGGATATGTAAATCTCGAATATAATAATTTATTCATCTTGATCACACACATTTTAGCCACCTTTCATAATTAATTATTCCTTCAACATAAGTGAAAGAAGTGGCTACTATATATATATATATATATGTACACATATACACACACAATCATAATGTATATGCATATCATGATTTGTGTGGATCACGTAAATAATCAATATCTTATGCATCTAACTTTACATGAGTTAGATTGTTTCTCAAGATTTGAGATAATTATTTGAAGGAGACATCAAACAATAAGTTCAATATATATTCCAAAGTCATTAGTTAGAAAAGAATCATATAGCCATATACTTGAATGAAACAAGTATAACCATGCACTAATTTGCATAATCATGGTGCTTCAGGACCAATTGACACTTCAATATCCTTTTATAAAAGATCTTTATCGATATCTAATGACTCAATGACTTGTAATAATAATGATATGTCATGCCTAGAACATTTTCAGAATATTCAATTTACGAATCAACACAAAAGCTTAATTTTAGTACTCTTGATCATCATACTTACCTTTCTTTATTCTTCTGGATTAATATTTGCTCACATAATCATTTTCTTTTAGAAGATATATATATATATATATGTTTTTATAATCAAGAAGTATGTCAAGCTTCGAATGTTATTAAAACTTGTGAGATTTATGGCTCTTCTAGGATATCTACCCAAATAAGAATATATATTAGAAACTCTCATAAATTTGGCTAAAATATATAAAATACTTGATTTGTAATTATTTGCAAATGGTCAAATCTTGTGAAGTTCTAGTTTACTTATTCTTGTGGGTAGAAGATATTCTCATATGATATCATTTTTCTATTATTGATTTTATTCTATGGGACCATTAATTCATCAAAGTGTTAATCATCAAATTTCACAATAAAAATATCTATAACAAAATATTATCTATCGCAATTATAATTAACCAATATGAGTAAATGTTTCCTCATAGATGGACATACTCGATCTTCTCATCATCATACCAATGATGATAGATTCACTAAGACTTATTTTCTTCTAGAACAATTTACTTATATACTTCACGCAAGTCCATCAAAGACTTTATATAAATATGTTACCGAATCATAACATAGACAAATGTATATCAATTATCTTGGGAAATATTATGAAAATTAATCATATCCTCTACCAGAAATATTTCTTCGTAAGTAATGCCAGGCTTTTACGAAGAATTTTAGAAAAAATATATTCAATATTTATTTCATAGTTCGCATATCATAAATAAATATTCATAACTTCCTTTTGGGATTAACAGTTCAAGTGTATAATTCCTTCTAGGAATTATGTACATTTCATGCTTGTTAATTGTCTGGACTAGCTTTTGTACTTCTCATGCGAACTCTATATTATTATCATTCTACAGACTTTGAATCATTCTAATTCAATACCACTATGCACATAAATATTTTTGTACTTTTGCGATTCCATTCATTCTCTATCATAACCAATTATGTTGAGATCTCATAATATCACTAATTTTCGGTACCTGAGTTTCACCTTGAAATAATAAATTAGCCATGTTTGGAAAAATTTCTGAAATTTATTTTCCTCGACTTTTATATGACCATAAAAAATTTTACTTCTTTCATATTCTAGGAGATCATGAAATCGACTTATCTATCTCATTTTAATTGTATCTCAACCAGATTGATTATGTAGATTGTCCTTTAGGGACATCAAATATATTAGGAATATTGTTCGTCGGATGTTGGTCGAGAAATATGCATGGCTATATGTTTTGATCCCAATCCTCTTAACAGGGAAATGAATAATATGTTTCTTTCTTATTTGGATTGACAAATGGAAGTGGGAGCGCAATTTGATGATACTTCATTAGATAGATACGAGTAGAGTAAATTATAGAAAAAAGAACAGAAACAAATGATAAATAAAGGAATTTTGGATTGGGTCTGGAATCCAAACTGGGATTCGATATGCATAAATAAACATCCTATGTTATACTATTTCATTTCGACAAGGAACTGATTTGAGAGCTCAGATATTGATCCGATTCAAAACCGGTGAGATTGAGAGGAGATTCACTATTTGAATTTACAGGTGAAAGGTTTATCAGCTCTATGGGATTAAATCCCAAGTTATTGCGAAGTAAAAACAAAATAGATTATAGAAGTAAATATTCTTTCACCATATATTTTTGAACTTCTAGTTCAAAATTTATCAGAGACACAAAGAATTAGTAATTTAATCCGACTAATGTTTTCTCCTCTTAATGTTGGGACATTCAAAGCAACAAATTATGAATATCTTTTTTGATATTCGTTACCCAACATATATTAGTCCATCCATCTTTTAGAGGAGTAATAATAATAGCACACTTTTAATTCATAGATAGAGAATATATGGTTTTTGACCACAACCAATTATAAAGAGGAGTATATATAATATTTATTGACAAAAATATGAAACAAGTATTTCTATTCATTTATGGTCTATAGGACCATTTAGTATATGAAATATTATGCAGGATGTTCAACACTAATTCAATGAACAATTAGCAAGCATTATAATTATGACAAAATTGTCTTTGGGAGAATTTAAAGTATGAGCTCATAAGACATCGTAAACTGCAGGTTATGAGTCAATAATATTCACACTGCTTTTGTTTCCAGATGAATTCATAAATATTACTAGTATTTTAATGATTCAGGATGGTCAAACCAATCATGCCAATAATACATTATTTAACTCAATAAACTTCTAGTTTATTGAAAGTGTAACTCAAATTTATTTATTTGGTGCAATACAAATAAATAGTAATATTTGTTTTATGTAACAATATAGTAATGTATATTTCTTATCCATTGTCTCAAAATGATGGGAAATATCACTGAGACTAAAAATAATATTTTACGACACTTTGTTGAGACGAATGCATTACAAATTTGGAGTTTTTGTGCAGAGATACATTAGCTCTTTTGGAGTCTTTAATTGTCTAATTGTTTTGGAGTCTTAAACAATCAATTCTTCGATAACTTTGTACTAATATTTATATTTTTTTATTTTTATGCAACATATCCTCATGCACCATAAATAGAGAAATTTCATCTCACCGTCATATTATATAAAATGCTAAAGCTAAACATTAAAACAAATAATACAAAGAAAAATAATGTGATACTTTAAAAATTATAAAATATATCAAGAGATATCATCTGAATAATTTTTGAAAACTTCGCATCATTTGCGTATGTTATTTTGATGTCATTAGTAATAGCATCGTTAGTATCAGTAGCATAATATTGGAAAGCAAACAACAATTTCATATCTTCTTAGACGAAATTTAATAATAATTCAAATGGTATACTTCAGGTACACAACGAATCCAAAGAGGGCAAAGGTGTGTGGGAGAAAAAATTCTAAAAGGAGAGAAGATTTCGTCCACCGAGCAGGATAGAGCGCGACCCCTATTCTCACTCAGGGGTTCATATCATCTAAAAACTATTCATGTTCCATTAGCATAGCTAAATTTGAATAGGATGAATCAACATCAGGAAAAGTAAAGCCCCCTTGATTGAATTTAGCTTCGCTGTGCCCTGAATCAATCAATAAGCTTATTGATTTGGTTTATCCCATTTCATTTGGGTGAGAGAGAGGTTGTGAGTCACTTGGGTCACGGATTTGTGGGTTGGTTGATTCTCGAAATCACCTCTTAAAAAAAAAGGCTTCGAGTCCAGACCCACAAATGAATAGGAAGCGAGGCACGAGTCTTTATTAAAAGGGGGAAAAGAGGGATGGAGCTTTGTTCTAGGGGGCCGCACAACTTTGGAAAGGAGAGAAATTACAATTGATAACTATTTTATGAAATGTTAGAAACATATATTCTCATTTCCCTTTCTCACTATTTTCACTTTTAATAAAAATCTATACATTGAGAGTTTGTTGAGTCATTGTTATAGATAATATTTATATCACAGTTACAATCACAACCAAAATCTATTTTATAAATAAATTATAAGCTTAATCATTCACTTTAGGGAATGACATAATTGAATTGGGCAGTCAGAATCATCAATGACTCACTTTTCATTTAGTTCCAAGAAGGTATGAAACTAATTTAAACAAACATCTTTCTTGATATTGCTACTGTAGGAGTATATTTGAGACATGATAAGGGTAGAATATTTTCTCTATCAAACCATCAATAATATTTTCTCCATGAATTTTGATTGAGGAGAAATTCTAAATGTGATAGAAGTATGCCACTGATAAATATAAAGCTTTTATCCTTCAAGTATTTTTTTCTAAATATCATAAGTAAAAAGCTCAAATTTTATATCAAGATTTTAGTAAAAGAAATACCTCTCTCCGCTTTCACTGGCAGACAATATTGCTACATAATTCTTTAGTTTTAGAGAAGGCAATAACTCATGGTAGAGTCTTGTACTGATCACATGTTTATTGGGTCCTATTTATTTGGTTTAGGGGATATAAGAAATAGAGGTGAATTCGGAAAATAGATTCGATTAAAATTATATCACTTATCTCTTCACAATATCTATTTCTGCAGAATATCTATCCTTTTAAGATTTTTATATTTTCAGAATATCTATCTTTTTGGGAGATAAACTTTATATCAGATGTTCTTTATCTCTTATAGACATCTACGTGTATTATTCAATTCATAACATGTGCTATTTGTGTGCTCTATTCCTAGGGGTAAAATTGACAATTAATTATATCAGCTTGCACATATATTTAAATAGTCTCGCAACTATTTTATTTGTTTTTAAACAAATCCAACAACTTTCAAATTTTACCAATCAAATCTCCAGCTTTTTATCTACCACCTCATAAAAGATATAGGAAAGGTTCCTCTCAAGAATAAAATAATTATGGGAATAATAAAATTTAAAACGAACTTAACATTGCATGCCTAAATTATTTAAAATAAATAAAATAATTAGGCGAGTATTCGAATGTGTATTAATTTAGCTGTGATATAATTAGTTTATCCCAAAAAATCTATTACTTTTGCTCGGAAATATACGGGGTTTGGCATTATTGAGATGATTAAAAATATAAAGGTTTTAACAATTTTCAATAAGTATTTATGAATTTTTTTTATCTTTATTTATTTTTGTGTTAATTTATTTCACTCTACTATCTATCTCTTTCTTCATTTAGGAAGAGTAAAAAGGATATTGTAATTTAAAAATTGTCTTGTTTTTAAAACATTTTATTTTTGTGTTCAAAGTTAAAACTTCTTATAATTCTCACCGGAGATAGTAGAATAATAAAGTGCAAATATAAATTTATTAGTATGCTACTTTTTTAGGTGTTGAGACAGTTGGTTATTTATTTATTTATTTTTCAATCAAGGGACAACTTATGAATTAGTAGGTTGAGGGATTTTCAAATCAGTTAGGCATGCATTTAATATCCTAACCGTTTTTTTTTAAAAAAAATGTCCTACTTTTATAAATTTGATGAACAAGACGCTATGAATAACTCGAAATAATAACAAAATATAATAAGAGGAGAATAGATAAAAAAACATAAAAGAGAAAAAAAAAATTCAAGAATCAAATATGATTTGCCTTATTAAGATCTCTTTAAAAGTCTTATTTATAAGCTCAAGATGCAATAGATTAAATAATCCTAAAAATCTAATAGAAGATTTCATAAATTCAAATATGATTAGTATTTTGAGGGTGTAATTCTTTTCAAAAAACTAATTTGGATATCTTCAATGTATACATTTATTTAATAACACCTATCAGATTTTGTTTTCTTTAAATAAAATATACCAATTTAATAATAGATAATTGACAAATTTGGTCATATAACTATTTATTCTGTCTTAATTTAGTTATATATATATATATTTTATTTTACTCATTTAGTCTAACAACTATTTATCCTGTTCGTATTTGGCACTATAATTTTATTTACTCATTTTAATCCAATAAATATTTATCTTTGATATTTTTTTATCCAAACTATTTTTGAATAAATTTTAAATTGATCCCTCAAAATATGAAAATGTATAAATTGAGGACATTGAATTGTGAAGTTCTCTAAAATATCTTTTAAAATATTAAAAACGTAATCAATCGAGTAATTCAACTCACTTTTATGAGGATTTAAACAGTCAATTTCCAAATGGTAAACTAATTTGGATCACTTGTAGCCAAAATGTAAATCTAAATAAAGAAAAATAAAAATTCATTGTCTTCAACCATTAAAATTGGGAATAACAACGGTAAAGGTGCCGAACCAATTAGTTATTATTGAATCCGATATGGATTATTAAAGCTTCTACCGATTTCGAACTAATAATTGATGGGTAAATGTTTTTTGTCAACCAATAATTGATTACTGACACTTTAGCCGATTAAAAAATTATTATGTTTTAATATTCAAATTGGTCTCCAAAAAATATATCTTTGTATCAATTGGCTACCTTCAAATTGTAAGGTACTCTAAAAATTCTTCAAAATAAAAATAAAAAAACGGTAACCGATTATTTTATAAAACTAAACTGAGGGACTTGATAGATATTTTTTTACAATTTGAAATATTTTTTAGCAAACTTTACAGTTAAAGGTCCTCAATTGACATATTTCCATATTTTGAAGGAACAATTTAAAATTTATGCAATAATATTTTGACCCAAAATTATCCAAGATAAATAGTTATTCGACTAAAAAGAGTAAATAAAATACATAGGACCAAATTTAGGAAAGATAAATAGTTATCGAAGTAAAATGAGTAAAAAAAGAAATAGGACCAAGTTAAGACGAAATAAATAGTTATAAGATCAAACAATTACTCTTAATAATAATCTAAAATAGTTTGCAATTGGTAAAAGGTATTAGAAGGTTACATACTTTTTATACTCTCTTTTTTTTTTTTTTTTTGTACTTTTATATTTTAGACATCACACTCTTTAGAAAAATATAAAATTGTAAATTTATTTATTAATTTTTTTTTGTAAACTATAAAGTACTTCAAACTAATGTTTCTATTCATTATTACTTATAAAAGTTTTCATGTTAAAGGACTTAAAAGATGCTAAAATTTGTTCTTTATAAAAGGGATAATTGCAAAACACCCTCCCTTAAGTAGGAGGGAAGAAGCACTTTAGCCCCCTCCCGAAGTTGAAAAATAAGTAATTTATCCCCTAAAATATATAAAATGGTCAAAATACCGTTTATGTAAATTATAATTTGTTGCAAAAGAGCCTTTAAAGTTCGATATAAAATTATTTTAGTCCATAGCTTAATTTATAATTATAGTTTATTACAAAATACTTTCATAAAATTTCTAATAATCCCTTTGTAATCTATATTTTTTAAAAATTGATTATTTAAAAAACTTGATTATTTAAAGAAAATTAGTAGTTATTTTAAATTTAATTCAATGAAAATATAAAATATTCAAAAGTAAAGTACTACAATAATAGATGACAATCTAATTTTTATCTTTACTGGAAATATTATTAATTTAAAAGTTACCTCTTTTTCCTGAGATAGGCATGTTTTTTAAAGTTAAATAATCAATCTTGAAAGAATATAGATTAAAAAAGATATCATTACAAATTTTATGTGAGTATTTTTATAATAATATTTTTTAGTCTATATATTTTAAAATGATTATTTAACTCATTACATAAGTATTTTATTTATTAAAATAAATAAACTATTAGAATTTGTAACTAACTTATTGTAATAAATTAAAAGTGTTTACTGTAAAAGAAAAAAAATAAATTTTCATCTATTTCAACTTTCGAATATTTTATTTTTCATTAAATTAAATTTAAAATTACCGTACTAATTTTCTTAAAATAGTGAAACTTTTAAAGTTAAATAATCAATTTTAAAGAATATAGATTAAAAGGATATTATCACAAATTTTATAAACGTATTTTGTAATAAAATATAAGGGGGCCGATAAACCTAACTCGGGATTATTAATGTATAACGCGAAAAAAATAATTATTTTTCCTACCCTTTCTCTCTCTACACAATTTCTTTCTAACTTCTCTCTACTCCTTCTCCACTCTAAAACTAAAATCTTTAATACTGAACTCGTATTGGAGGTAGATATAGATCATTACGAAGAATTTGTAGAAGAAAATATCAATTTAGATGTAAAAAAAGTTGAAATAAATTTTTTTTTTTCAAAACTGAGCTCGGATCGCCCGGACGGACGACCCGAACATGAGTGGATCGCCGGTTCGGGCGACCGGCTCATGTCTGGGTCGTCGTCCCGGGCGACCCGAGCTTTTTTTTTAGGAAGAAAGAAAGAATTTTTATAGGTATTTGGATAACTTTAAACATGAATAACTCTGTGATCGGAGGTCTGTTTCTTGCGTATTACCACTCGTTTTGATGGTTCTTGTAAAGAGGAATGCAACGGCATCATCGAAAAAGTGATTCAGATGCGTTTCGGGATAAAAAATTGTTTCGTATAGTCGAAAACTTTGACCGGACATAACTTTGCGCTCGGACGTCCGATTGAGGCGATTCTTGTAGGCATTTCAGTTATTTTTTCCCCCGAAACGTGTCTGGATAACTTTTTCAATGATGCCATTGTGTTTATCTTTACGAGATCCATCAAAACGAGTGGCCATACGCAAGAAACGGACCTCTGATCGCAGAGTTATTCATGTTTAAAGTTTTCCAAATACCTACAAAAATTCTTTCTTTCTTCCTTAAAAAAAAAAAAAAAGCTCAGGTCGCCTGGGCCGGCGACCCAGACATGTACTGATCGCCCATCTGGGCAATTCGCTCATGTTCGAGTCGCCCGTCCGGGCGATTCGAGCCAGTTTTGAAAAAAAAATTATTTCAACTTTTTTTACATCTAAATTGATATTTTCTTCTACAAATTCTTCGTAATGATCTATATCTACCTCCAATACGAGTTTAATGTTAAAGATTTTAGTTTTAGAGTGGAGAAGGAGTAGAGAGAAGTTAGAGAGAAATTGTGTAGAGAGAGAAAGAGTAGGAAAAATAATTATTTTTTTGCATTATACAGTCATATTCCCGAATTAGATTTATCTACCTAAAATATAAATTATATTATGGACTAAAATAATTTTATATTGAATTTGATGGGTTTTATTTTTCAATAAACTCGGTCTTACATGACAGAGTATTTTGAATATGTTATACATTTTGGGAGATAAATTACCTATTTTTCGTTGATTCATGTGTCATGTCTTAAAATAATATAAATTGAAGGTAATACAATTTGAACCTTTCGTTTCCAAAACATTGTAAAAATAATCTGAGTCAATTCTGTTGCACATTTTTACAAAAAATGAGAACTTTTGGTCTCAAGCCCAAGAGGCTAGTGAGTGCAGAGCTTTCTCAATATATTATTACGTTTCTTCTAAAAAAGAAAAAACCCGAGGGGACAGCCCGTTCCAGTGAACCGAATAGTTGCTCAAAGACCAATTAGAAAGCCCATAATATACATGTAGCTTGTTTTTAGTCTGTGATGTTATCAATAGAATATTTCAAACAAAACTGCAAGCCCATAATAATTTGTGAGCAGCAGATTTGTTCTCTGCAATTTTATTTTTCTTTCTTTTAAACCCAAACTTCATTTCATTATGTAAATCAACATCCTAGAAACATTTAATATATCCTCTGGTATACATTGTTTATTAGTAATTTTTCCTAAAATTTATATTTTAAAATTTAAAATTTTTTATTTTATAAAATTTATATTAATAAAATCAATATAAAATATGTATAAGTACTAGTAGAAGATGTATTAGACTATTTCATTGGTAAACCAGTGATATAACTATAGGTCGGTTGGGCCTTTGTTCACACATTTTTCTTTTCCTTTCAGCCCATGTTCTTATATCATATAATGAGTTGGACTGATCATCACAACCCAAATAAGATGAGTTTATTTTTTAACTCAAGATGCCGAGCGGGCCGGGTTGTCAACAACCCAATCTCTTCTTCTATCTTCCCCAGGTGACTTGACTATTGGTCTTTTGAATGAGTGTTCCAGGTACTTGACTGTTCTGTTTTGAACGATTCTTCCAGATAGCTTATCTGTTGTTGAAAGTGTATACTTTAGGAACTCTATAAATACTTTCATCTTTCCCATTGCTGAGATGAGGTGACAATAACTCTGTGTGAAGCAAACGTTCTTTTCTCTTTTCTTCTTCTTCTTCTTCTTTGTAGTTTCTTATTCCTCTGTTACTGCCCGTTCTCTGTGAATTCTTCTGTTGCTACCACCGTTAGTCGCCATTCTTGGTTGACTGCGTGCTTGGGTGGCTTGTGAAGGAGAGAACCAAGAGTGAGAGATTAGATTGTTCTTCTGTATGAGACTCATCCATTGTTCTGAGGGTTTGATCGAGAATTTGAATTCTACAACTGGTTTTGCTCTTCCTCGTCCGTTTTTTGCGTCTGAATATCTCTGTTCCCTTCTTTTACACAGAAATCGGTCGTCCGGTTTTTCTGTGTTGGTCATCCGGTTTCGAGAATTGGTCATTTGATTCTATCTTTTGCAGGCAAAAATCAAATGTACTTTTGCAGGTACTTTGGATTGAAGAAGAATCGGTGGTTTGTTTTTCGGAAACCTCATCCGATTTTGAAGGGCCATTTTTAAGAGTTGTTATCCAGTTCCATCATCCGGTTATTTGTAATAGATTAGAATATTTATATTCTATTTTTTTGCTATTTTTTGTAATAGTTTGTAGGAGTTTTGTTTATGTAATAGGGCTGATCACCGGTGTACTTTCCTCAACAGTGGTATCAGAGCCAGAAGGAGATTTGATATTTCTGGTATATGGTGTCTGTTACATTCCTCCATCGACGCAGGCGTCATCCGAAACCTCCCAGGTTGCTTTCCAGACTCAAAAGAACTGTTGAGTTCCGTGAATCTGGTGTAGGTCATTATTACTGCTTTTTGGTTTCATTTCGTTTATTGTCTGAATGTATATTCTGCTATTTATATCTCTGATTACGGACCAAAATTTTTGTGATTTCTGTTTTTCCTTGAAAAAGCAAAACCCAAGTCTGGCTTGAGTCCTATAGAGACTCCAAGTATCTGTGTCTTAGTGTTTTTATCTTCTTTGATTGCGAAAATTTTTCTTTATTGTCCCTGATCATTAAGATTGTTTTATTGTCTGTTTGGGGGCTGTTGCTCAGCCTGTGATTATTGATACTGTTTCTCTGTTGATCATCTGTTTTGTAGCTGTTGCTCAGCCTTTGCTATTTTATTGATTTATTGTGTGTTTATTATTTGCATATTACTTGTTTTTCTAGCTGTATTGTTTTTCCGGGCTGTTTTTGTGACAAAACTTTTTCTTAAAGCTTTTATTTTTTGCACATTACTCTTATTTGCCACTGTTTAACATGTCTGTTCTAAAACTTGAAAAAGACAAGTTCGATGGCAAATTTGATTTTGTATGGTGCCGAAAAATGAAAGCTGTTTTAGTCCAAAACAAAATTGCACCCGCTATTTGCACTCCTGACACGTATCCGAAATCTTGGACATGAGAAATACTAGCTGAAAAACTTGGTGATGAACATAGCTGTCTCACATTGTATTTGAAAGACAATGTTTTAAGAGAAATAAATGAAACAGACAATGTTTATGAAATCTGGACAAACCTTGAAAAACTTAATTTGCGAAAGTCTTTATCAAACAAAATCTATTTAAAGGAACAACTATTTGGGTTCAAAATGTACGAGTCAAAATCGTTTTCTGAAAACATGGATGATTTAAACAAAATTGTTTTAGAACTCCAAAATGTTAGAGAAAACATTTCTGATGAAAACATTACTGTTATTTTGTTGAATGCTTTCCCTGAGTCATTTAATGATTTGAAATCTGCTTACAAGTATGGTAGAGATAACTTAACTCTTTTTATGTGAAACACGCTTTGAAATCAAAAGATTTAGATTTGCGAAAAGAAAATAAACAAATGGAGAGAATCTTTTCTTGTGAGGGAGGATTGACCGGAGAGAACCTTCTACTCACCACTCTAAAATTAAAGGGACGTAAAAATCTCGAGATAAGAATAGAGTGAAGTGTTTTTATTATGGCAAAGAAGGTCATATGAAAAACAAATGTTTTAAACGAATTAAAGATGAAAAATTACGTAAACAAGGTAATTGGAAGGATAAAACCGACAAAACACATAATTTTTGACTATATGGTAATTCTATGCTTTCTGAAGTTTTGTGTGTATTCCCTTCCCTATCTATCTCTAATTTTCTGATGTGTGGATTCTTGATTCTGGAGGCACTTTTCATATGACACCCAACAAGCATTGGTTGTCTGATTTTAAACCCCTTGATCATGGAAAAGTTTCTGTGAGAAACAATCAGGTTTGTGATGTCAAGGGAATTGAGAATGTTTTTATTAAAATGCATGATGGTATGACTAGAAAATTGACAGAGGTTAGGTATGTGCCTGATCTTAGGTGGAACTTAATCTCTCCTACTGTTTTTGATACAAATGGCTATTCTTATAAATTTGAAAATATGATTTTACGTGTTTGTAAAGGATCTCTAGTCATTCTCAAAGGTTTTAAGAAAAACGGTTTGTACACCTTGGAAAAACTGTTTGTGAATCATCTACATTATTTTCTAAAAGTGTTCTTGAAAAGACTATGTTGTGGCATCCGCGGATTAGCCACATTAGTGAAAAGGGTTTGCATTATTTACACAAATAAAAAATTTTTAAACGGTGATAAAATCACTTCTTTAGATTTTTGTGATCATTGTGTTCTTGGCAAACAACACAAACTCAGTTTTTCCACGGGCACACATAAATCCACTGCTGTTCTTGATTATATGCACTATGATCTTTGGGGTCCTGAAAAGGTACTCACTTTTGGTGGCAATGTTTATTTCATTTCTATTGTTAATGATTTTTCTCGGCATGTTTGGGTGTTTCTTTTGAAAACTGAAGATCAAACTTTTCAAAAGTTTAATGAATGGAAATATTTTGTCGAAAATTGAATTGGAAATAAACGAAAGTTATAAGGACAAATAACGGTTTGGAATTTTGTAACAAGAAATTTCATCATTTGTGTGCTTTGCATGGTATTGTGCATCATAGAACCATTAGACACAACCCACAATAAAATGGGGTAGCTGAGAGGATGAACAATACCATTACAAACAAAGTTAGGTGCCTCGTAGTATCATCAGGGGTTCCTAAACCTTTTTGAGGAGAGGCTATTAGTACAGCAGTTTACCTTATAAATAGATCTCCTTCCATTGCTATAAACTTCAAAACTCCTATAGAATTATGGACCGGCCAACCACCAAACCTTTCCAACCTTAGAGTGTTTGGGTGTGTTTCTTTTGCACATCAAAGGGAAGGGAAGTTAGACCCTCGGTCTAAGAAGGGAGTGTTTATAGGCTACCCTAGTGGGGTAAAGGGTTACAGAGTGTGGCTTACAGATTAATTGGGTGTGGGGGTAGTTATGAGTAGAGATGTAGTCTTTAACAAACTAGACATGCGCTGTCTCAGAACTGAAACCATACCTGAGAGTTCTACCGATATACCCATAGTTGGGAACATTCCTGTGGAGGTGGAGGATACCTTCGAACCTCCTCAAGAGCACACACTAGAACCTGAGCTAGAACCTGAAACCAATGAGGAGTCTGGTAACCCAAATAGTGTTCCAGAACACGATGAGCCCAATCTAGGTAATTCTAATGATGATGAGGATCATCTAGAAGCACAAGCACAAGCCCTTAGAGATTATCAACTATCAAGGGATAGGGTTAGAAGGGTGTCAAAGGAACCTTTTAGGTATGGTTTTTCATACATCGTTTTTTATGCTTTTGCCGCTGCATCTTTTGTTAAAGAGAAAGAACCTGTTTATTTTTCTGATATTTTGAAGAGTCCTAATCGCTCTTTGTGGATATATGTTATGAATGAAGAAATGTCTTCTTTGCATAAGAACAAAACTTAGGTGCTTGTTCCTAAACCACCTAAAAAAAATTGATTGATTGTATATGGATTTTCAAAGTTAAAAGAACCTGAATCTGTTAATAAACCTCCAAGGTTCAAGGCTAGATTAGTTGCAAAAGGTTTTTCTCAAGTTGAAGGTATTGATTTTAATGAGTTCTTTTCCCCTGTTGTCAAGTATAAAACTATTAGAATTATGCTTGCTATTGTTGCCCTCTTTGATCTTGAGCTTGAACAATTGGATGTTAAAACTACCGTTTTGCATGGTGAACTTGATGAAGCCATTTACATGTGTCAACCACCTGGTTTTGAGGTGAAAGGTAAGAAGCATATGGCTTGTCTGTTGAAAAAGTCCTTGTATGGGCTTAAGCAATCACCTAGATAGTGGTATAAAAGGTTTGACTCTTTTATGCTTAAAGCTGACTTTGTTAAAAGTAATTATGATAGTTGCTTATATTTTTCTGGTAATACTGTTGATAATGCCATTTATTTGCTTCTTCATGTTGAGGATATACTTATTGCCTGCAAGCATATAGATAAGATTATGCACTTGAAATCTTTATTGAAATAAGAGTTTGAGATGAAGGATCTTGGATCTGTCTCTAGAATTTTAGGCATGAACATTGATGGGGATAGAGCTAACCGTTCTTTGTTTATATCCCAGAAGTCCTTCTTGCAGAAAATTGTTTCGAAATTTTCTATGCATTTGGGTAAGCCTGTTTGTGTCCCTTTTGCAAGTCATTTTCAGCTTTCTTCTAAAACTTGTCCCAAAACTGAAAATGAGAAGAAAGATATGGCCATCATCCCTTACAGAATGGCTATAGGATCTGTTATGTATTCCAAGATTTACACCCATTCTGATATTGCTTATTCCATAAACCTTTTGAGCCGTTTTATGTCTAACCTAGGCAGGGATCATTGAGCCGCTCTTAAATGGCTGTTGAGGTACATTAATGGGAGTATTGATAGAGGCTTGCATCATCATAATTGGTGTGAACAATTTGATTTGGTTGGTTACATTGACTCTGATTTTGCAGGTGATAGAGAAGGTAGAAAGTCTACCACTTCTTATTTCTTTACCTTTGATGGTAACTGTGTTTCTTGGAAATCACAATTGCAGCCTGTAGTCGCTTTTTTTACTGCGGAGGCTGAATATATTGCTGCCATGGAAGCAATTAAAGAAGCAATTTGGCTTCAGTAACTTTTTATCTGAACTGCATCTTTTCTATTCTAAAGCTGTCATATTTACTAATAGTCAGAGTTGTCTTCCTTTGTATAAAAATCTTGTTTATCATGAGAGGATAAACATATAGATGCTAAGTATCATTTCATTCGTGAAAGGGTTTCAAATGGTATTGTTAATATATACAAAATTAGTACTAAAGATAATCCTGCTGATTTTGGTACTAAAATTGTGACAACTGATAAGTTTACTCTGTGTAGGGACCTTATACATATTGGTGCAGGTTGATTGTATTAGCTGGAAAGTTGACAAAAATGTGTTCAAGGTGGAGCTTGAAGGTAAGTTAGGCCTTTGTTCACACATTTTTCTTTCTTTTTTTTTTTTTCAGCCCATATTCTTATACCCTATGATGAGTTGGACTGAGCCTCACAACCCAAATAGGATGAGTTTATTTTCTAACCCAAGATTTCGGACGGGCTGGACTGGCAACAACCCAATCTCTTTTTATGTCTTCCGAGGTGACTTGGCTGTTAGTCTTTTGAATGAGTCTTCCAGGTACTTGAGTTTTCTGTTTTGAATGATTCTTCCAAATAGCTTATCTGTTGTTGAAAGTGCCTATCTTAGAACTCTATAGATACTCTCATCCTTCCTATTGCTGAGATGAGGTGACCAATAACTCTGTTTGAAGCTTACGTTCTTTTCTCTCTTCTTCTTCTTCTTCGCAGTTTCTTATTCCTCTATTACTGCCCGTTCTCTGCAAATTCTCCTGTTGTTTCTGCTGTTAGTCGCCATTCTTGGTTGACTGCGTGCTTGGGTGGCTTGTGAAGGAGAGAACCAAGAGTGAGAGATTAGATTGTTCTTATGTGTGAGGCTCATCCATTGTTTTGAGGGTTTGATGAGAAATATGAATTCTACAGCAAAATCGGTCTTCCTCGTCCGTTTTTGGCATCCGAATATCTCTGGACTAAGCAGCTACCGATCGTTCCGACGCTCCCTTGACCTATTTTGATTAAGACCAAAAACCTATCTAGAGTGGATCCTAGTTCCCCTCTTTTACACAGAAATCGGTCATCTGGTTTTTCTATGTTGGTCGTCCACTTTTGAAGACAGACGTCTAATTTCTAGAATTAGTCGTCCAATTCTGTCTTTTGCTGGCAAAAATCGGACGTCCGATTTTTGCTTGTTTATCCGCTTTTGTCATCCAATTTTTGCAGGTACTTTGGATTGAAGAAGAATCGGTAGTCCATTTTTTTGGAAACCTCATCCGATTTTGAAGGCCATTTTTAAGAGTTGTTATCCGGTTCCATCATCCAATTATTTGTAATAGATTACAATATTTATATTCTGTTCTACTGCTGCTTTTGTAATAGTTTGTAGAGATTTTGTTTATGTAACATGGCTGATCACCAGTGTAACTCTTCTCACAATAACAATTGGACACAACTGAATAAATGGTATAAAAGCACAAAACCAATGTAGGCCGATTCTTATATACTACATCTACATTTGTTTCATTTTAAAAAAAAATGATCCAATAAAACCTATTCATAAACTCACCAAAATTCACGAAGAGTCCATAAGCTTGGCGACCCACCAAGAGTCTCGCATCCAGGCCAACCTTCCAGTCCACCAAAGCTAGGGCACCCAATCTCTGACTGTATCACAGTTGCCTAAAAACTAGCCGCAGGAAGGATCTATAACCTCTCTTTCGATCAGAACCCACATCATAGGACAAGAACCCGATACAATCAAACTTGTAAAATCGAAATTAGAGAGTTTACTATCTCAGCCATAAGACCTCTCCAACCAGCTGCTACCCTTGATGATCCCCACTACCACCATTACCTTGAACTACCAGGGCGCACACCCCCCAAGGAAATCGATCACAGTTGCCTTTTAACCACCATGAAGCTACAATTTGCAACGAATCCTTTGCATTCATCGACCATGCATTGGAATGGATCTGAGTAGAGGCATCACCAACCGCACCAACCACTTATGTCGCTTGCAGCCACCAGAGAATCGGCAGAACTCCGAAAAGTGCAAATCCTCTATCACCATCGGCCATGATTGAAGACCACGAAGCTATAAGAAAAAAAACCCCGAAATCACCACTTTCTACCCACAACCGCAAGAGGAAAAACCCGAAACACGATAACTGCAAGCTCACAGTACTGGAATGAGAAAGCTTCAAAAAGGACGCCCTCCTACTGACAAGGCAAACCTAATGGCTTCGGGAAGGACCGCCCAAAAACTATCCTGAAAAAGAAGGAAGAAATCGTCAAACCTTAAAATCTTACCGAGTGAAAACTGTAAGGCCCTACCCCGTCCATCGGCAAGACCACCCATGCCAGGGGCCGTGAGCTGGCAATGAGTTAACAGCTCGCCTCCTCCCTCCCATCCCCCCTAGAATTTCCAAAGCAGTTCATCCTTGGAGAGATGGAATTCTTTTGTCCCTCAATAAAATAATGATTTCGTGGCAAATAATTTATAAGATTTTTTAATATATTCTTTTGTGGGTGCCTCTTGTGTGAGTACCCAAGCAGTGCAAATGTGTAAATCTAAGGTCCAATAAGTCTCATGACATGCGTGTGGGCATGGTATACGTACACGAAAGTCTAACTGAAGAAATAGGTTAAGATAGACGCACTACTGTGTAATACAACTTCAATGGGAAAAGGTATAATTGAGTTTATTACGCTTTATGTTCACTTATTTTGTTATTGCCATTACAGATACATATTGTTGAAATTGCTGGTCCCCTTATATAAAAAATCAGCTCTACTAAAATAGATCTTTTAAACTCAAAGAAAGATAACTTGAAATAGAATAGCTTGACAAAAAATAATGAAGCTCAGCATAAGATAATGAATCAACTGGAAACTTGTCCCTTATATCATTAGCTTGATAAAAGATATTAGCTCGATTCACTGACTCAGAACTGAAAATAGATTCAAAGAAAAATCAAATATGCAAACTGGAAACTCATAAAAAATAAAATAGGATGAAAATCATAATAAATAAAAGATAAAGAGGCACAAGAATTTTTATAGTGATTCAATAATACATCTACATTCACTTTCCCCCAAGAATAATTGTTCAAGGTGAGATCAATCTTTACATCATCAAACGCTAGTTTTAAACCTAGTTCTAGCAAGTAACAACTCCTCTATCTCAAGAAAAACTAAACCACAAGTTTTGTTCTGAAACTTGCAAACCAACTATAAGTTTTTCACACTGAACTTGTAAACTAACCACAAGTTTTTCGCTTGAAACTTGCAAACCAAAAGAACAAAAATAAGTATAAAATAGTTTTAGTGCATGGAGTCTTTAGCACCTTAGAAACGCTCTATTATGGATTTTCTCACCTTCTCAAATATTTTTTCTGAAATTTTCTCTACTTGATGATGAAAACTCTCTCTCACAATGTGGGAATTTCTTGCTTGAAACTGAGAGGGAAGAAGACTTCTCGTTCTTTTCAAGAATTTTCTCTCTTCTTGTTCTATTAGGGGGTCGATAAATATAACTTGGGAATCTATATGGATAGCACGAAAATAATTCATTCCTTACCATAAACTTTCTCTCTCTACAACTTTCTCTCTAACTTCTCTCTAAACAAAACATCAATCTTTCACATTCAACTAAATTTGGAAGAACATATGAATCATTTTAAAGATTATTTCCAAGAAAATGTTGTTTTTGAGGTAAGAAAGGTATTTTTTTCCGTTTTTGAGGGACTTTTGCCCAGATTGGCAAAACTACCTAGAAGTTTTGCCCAAACTACCTAGAAGTTTTGCCCATCTGAGCGAATTTTTTTTTTAAAATTTCGTCCAGAAGGATGAAACTTTTGGGTAGTTTCGCCCATCTGGGCAAAAGTCCTTCAGTCCGTTTTTTTTAATGTTTTTATTATTTCAAATGTTAATTTTTTAGTTTTATATTAACAGGGTGATGTAGATCCAAATATATTTGAAGAATTTTTAGAACCGGAAGAATATGTTGATCATGAACATTTATTCAGAAGAGATCAAATTTTTAATTCGAAAGTGGAGTTGGTCGATTGGGCAAAAGAAACGGCGATGAAAGTGAACACATATTTGATCATCACTCGGTATCTGAGATCAAGAACATCTGATTGTCGACCTTATGTTACATTGGCTTGCGAGCGTGGAGGTGCAATTAAATCAAGAACGAAGCCTAGAGTTGACGATGAAGAAGAAGAAGTTCCCATCAAAAGGCAGGGTCCTTACGGGACTAAAAAATGTGGTTGTACATTTAAACGGGGATAATAAATATAAATCAAGAATCTATAAGGATTGCACAAAAAAATTCAAAAAATTTCATTTCTCACTATCGACTTTCTCTCTCTACCAACAAATCCTCCCATTTCTCTCTAAAAGTATAAATTTCAATCTCAGATCTAGGAAAATCCGACTGTTGAAAAAAAAAAGGTTAGTACTTCGATCTATACTCATTTATTTACAATGTTATTAGTTTAAAATTTTAAAATAGACATTGAATAGGAAAAAAATCTGCCTTTTTCTGTTGAAATTCTGCCGGTTTTAGTTAAATTTCTCCCGGACCCGCAAAAACTTCTAGCGAGTTTTGCTTGGTCTGGCAAAAGCCATTGGTTTTGACAGCCTGGTCCAATTATCTCTTCAGTTGACCGCCTGGTCCAACGATTTTTTTTCCTGAAATTTTCACCACGCTGGGCAAAATTCGACGTGTTTTTCGCCAGCTTGGGTGAAATTTATACTGTTTTTTAAAATATTTTTTTATGTTATTTAGTTTTATGTTTATAAATTTTTAATATTATGATTATGTTTATTTGTTTATGTTATGTTATTTAATTTAGTTTTTACAAATGTTTAATTTCATGTTTGTTTGACATATTATTTAATTTTGTTTATTTAGAATGCATATAATTAGTTATTTAAATGGTTTATTTTATAATTATTTTTAAATATGATTATGAATTATGTTTACATGAATAATTTAACTTTAAATGTGCATTAATTATTTTGTTAGTATAAGTATTGTGATAACCCGTACTCCTCCGCTAGGTCAACTGTAGCTGGGTAAGGTATCTGCGTGCCTCTCGGCACTGGACTTACAAAAAGGTAAAGCTACACATCAGGGAGGAACTAGAATGCATCCCTCTAAACTAAATAGTGGAAGGAGAAAGACAGAATAATGTAAATATATATCTTGATAAAAGAAAACTTCTCAAAACTTATACATATGTTTAAGGCAGTGAGGCAAAAATCTTCAAAACCTTATGGCTAGAGGTGGAAGACCGCAAGTCTAAAGTATCCAAGGGGCCCACATTGGTTCAACTAGTCAGATCTAGCTACTGAATCATCTGAAAAAGGGGAGAAAACATTTGAAAGGCATGATCGATGGACGCCCAGTGAATTCATGTGCATGTGTGTTTTTTCGTGAGCTCCATATCGGTAAAATAGTTTTTATAAAACGGTTTGACATACTAGAAAAAAAATAATTTCATAAAAATCTCTTGTATGCAAGTTATAAACTCTCTGAAAGGTTTGGGCGAGCCGGGAAGTATAAGCGAATCAAGACATATCGGCGCTGCCGCGACACCAGAACTTTTAGAACTATGCATGCACCATGATAGGCTTAACGGACAGAGTGTGGATCCTTAAATGGGGTCATCGGAACAAGTTCCAGCATCCCCTAGTCAATACCAGCCTGAACTCCAAAGCACATTATACGGACGTTCGATTTTTTAACCTCACGCGATATATACACCTACAGGTAACGAGCCTTGGGGGTACCTACCAGGACGCCCCTAGCCGGTGAGCCCCTCCTGACCCAACCTGCTAGGAAATAGCCACTACCGCAGAGCATGATGCATAGTCAAATGCAATACCGCTTTGGGTCTAACCCTCCAACGGTACTACGCCCTCTGTCAACTGGATCTAGATTAAGAGTAACACTACAAAGCATGTCGTTTGGAAGATGCCCTCGTACGGAGGACTAGCCACGTACAGTGCAAGTCCTCTTGACATGTTAATAAAAAATTATATACCATGCCCCTTCTTGCCGGATTAGGGTTTTAATTTATTTTTATAAAATCATAGGCCATCTTTGGGCCACACAAAACTCTTCAGGTATCGAAAAATCTTTATCCGTTGGGCAAAACTCGTAGCCATGACAAATTTATCATGAATGCGATTTTGTAAAACCCATGAAAACATTTGTTTTTCTCAAAACATTTGTCTTTTCAAAATCATGTTCACCATGAAAGTATACTCATGTGACTTTGGAATATAAGCTTTAAAACATATTATCGAGTATAAAATAGGTTATGCCCATATGCTTTCCAAAATCATGACAAATATTTCTCAAAAGGAAATTATTAAAAACTTCAAAAAATTTAAAGTAATATATGAATAAAACCATAGAGAAATATTCTTTTTAAATAGTACACATTTTTGAAATCAAAATATAAGAATATTTAAAATAAAAGTATTATAAAAATATTTTAATAATTCAAAAACCTTTATAAGAATATTTAGAAAATATGCAAAGTATTATTTTCAAAAAGAAATAATAAATATTTAAAGATAATTTTAAATCTCAAAAACTTATAAGAATTTTTAAAATATTTAAAATATTATTTCCAAAGGAAATAATAAATATTTTAAAAATATTTTTTCCAAATAAATAATATATTTCAAAACCTTTTTAAGAAAACTTAAAGCATTTAAAAATATTATTTCCAAAAAGAAATAATAAATATTTTAAAAATAATCTCTCAAAATAATTTTAAAACTCAAAACCTTTAAAAGAATTTAAAATGTTTAAAAATATTATTTCCAAAAAGAAATAATACATATTTTAAATATAGTTTCTCATAATAATAAAACTCAAAATCCAAAATAAAAGGATTGTAGAGGTATTTCTAGTAAAAGCATCATGAAAATATGGCACTAACTTAAAACATATTTTAGTGCCATAAAAGAATATTTAAAACATAATATTTTAATAACTTACCACATTTTTTTAGCATAATCCGTAATATACTACTAGTAAATATTTTGTGTATTATATGAAGAACCAATGGCAGAGAAATATGATTTTCAAGAAAAATAATTAAATCTTCTCAAAAGAACAAAAAAGATTGGTGAACTCACCTGGAGCCGCGATATGAGTTAAACCTACTAAGAATATCATTACAAACTTGATCAAATAGCTCCATAAAAATATATCCGTCACCCCATAATGACCTTAGGGTGTACCTAGATTTATTCTAAACCTAAAGGAATTATAAAATTATATCCAAAATAATTTCATAATAATTCCTTAAAAATTATGGGTTCTTAAAATAAGTCTATTATTATTAAACCTTAATTTTATTTATTTTAGAAAATATAACCTAATAATAAAATAAAATAAAAAATTCTCCTAGTAATAAAAATAGAATAAATAAAAAAAAGAAGAAGAAGACTTACCTTGAGAGAGAGAGAGAGAGAGAGAGAGAGAGAGAGAAATCCGAGAGAAAGAAAAGGAAAAGAAGAGAGAGAGAGAGAGAGAGAGAGAGAGAGAGAGAGAGAGAGAGAAGAGAGTGGGCTGCCAAGAGAGAGGGAGAAAGAGAGAGGAGAGAACCGAGAGAAGAGGAGAGGAGAAATTGGAGAAGAAAGAGAGAAGAGGAAATTGATGAGAAAATGCCTTTCCCTTGAACCCCTTTATATAGCTATGTGTACATGACTTAGCCTTATGTGGTCCACAATTTACCATCCCACTTGGTACCAATAATACCTATATTTGCACTAAAGTCCTCCAAATTTCTAGAGTTTCTACATTGATCTCAAATCTTAAAAATGATTTAAAATTCATATTAAACTTAAAATATCAGTCTTCAACTTAAAGCGTTAAACACTAATAATTCTAAAATATGCCCAAAAAGTTTTCCAACGAAAAATTCTTCCTTAATTTTTCTAAAAAATTACCAAATGACCCCAAAACTTTCTATTCTTTATAAACTAACTCCGAAACTTTTCTTTGAACTTACCGGGACCTATGTTAACTTTGAGGTGCTTAGACAGGAAATTACAAGTATTACAATTATTCATGTTATATTTTGAATCAATTTATATGTTTAAGTTGATTAAATTTATTTATTATGTTCATGGTTTAGCAAAAGAAATGGGGATGGTAGATTATTGTTTTGGTTAATTTAGTGAACATTATTTAATAAAAAAGTATGAAGTACTTAATTTTAAAAGATTAATGAATGACTTTAACCAAATAATAGTTTAAATATTGATATTTAAATAATATTGTGAATAATAATAATTTAAAACAATTATTTGAATTTATAATAATTAATAATACATAAAGAATAATGATAATAATTTAAAGAATAGGATCCAACCCCTTTAAAAAAGTAATTTTAATAATATATAATTACACTATTGATGTAATAACTATTATTTCCATTATTAATAATGAAAAGTAATAAAATAATATAAATGAAATAATAAACTTGTCTAAATATAAATAATAAAATAATAAAATACAGAGCGATTTGAGAAGTAAATATTGATTCAAAATATAAAAATATATAGAGCGTTTATTCCTTATTAATAATAAATAATAAAGTAATATATTTGAAATAATAAACTTATTAAAAAGTAATACAAATAATATAATAATACAAAAGAAATAATTCAATTATTTAAAAAATAATTAATATAAAATAATATAAATTAAGTAGTTAAAAAATATAATTTAAATAATAAAAAATTATAAAGAACGAAGTTAATATTGATTCAAAATAAAAAAATATACAGAGCAGTTTATCCCTTATTAATACTAATAAATAATAAAGTAATATAAATGAAATAATAAACTTATTAAAAGAAATAATAAAATAATATAATAATACAAAAGAAATAATACAATTATTTAAAAAATAAAGAATAAAAAATATAAATTACATAATTAAAAAATATAATTTAAATAATAAAAAATTATAAAGAACGAAGTTAAATAATACAAGAAAGACAAGTTGTTACATATACCGTGTAAAAAGATTTAAATAATATAAAACGTGAATTAGGCAAATATATATTAATTATTTATTATTCTGTTTGAAAATTTGTTTAGATGGTTCGGTCGGGAGCACGTAGGAGAAATGATGATCTAGGTCCTATGACAGATTGGACCGGTAGAGTTCACGGGCGTATAGTCACTACTTCATCCCGTGATGTGAGGGGTCATCACAGTACATCTGACATCCTGTGTACTCCTGCCCCACCTGGATCGGGATATATTATGACCATGTGCACTAGGGTCTTCTACCCAACCACCTCATATACAGAGTAGGACTCGTCTTCCTCTCCCATCACACCATCTATACTCTCCAATACCCTATGAGATGCATGGATCTTCTTAGCCACCATCTTAGCCACCACCTACATCATATGATCTATATGCACCTGGTTCTTTTGTACCCCCCGTATGTCCAGTCAGGATCATGTATTGTATAAAACTAAACATCAGACATCATTAAATGAGGTTAGCGGTCTAGGGGTGCAGTTAGGTGCTTCTATTTTCGAGCAGCTTGTGCTAGGATACCCGGTCAACTCATCTTATGGCACGACTGATTATACAACCACTGATTACGGTATTCCCTCATCTTCACCTTGTTTAGGGAGGGATATCAATGATATAGGGTTAGAGGGTGACAAGGGCCAGTCTGAGGAGAGTGACATGGTTGGTTCCCTCCACATCGACGGGGAAGATGTTCAGGTTGAGGGAGATGATCATGATGTTAACCCACTGAGGGCAACAATGATGGTGATGAGGCCGAGCCTGTATCTGTGGCTGCTCCGTCGTCATCCGGTGTCATGCCAGGACCAGGAAAAGTTAAAGGGTTGACAGGTAGTTTCAGATCAATAATGAGTAAGTTCACTGGGTCTCGACAAAAAAGACTCGAGAATAATGTTCTTGCTATGATGCCTTCACAAAAGAAGAAAACGAAGTATGCTGGTTGGGAGTAGACAGGACCAGCTGAGGGAGGTCCACAAGATCCAGAGCTTATCCCTTTGTACAACGATCATGTTGCTGGTTCTATATGACGTGGACAGTTAAATTTATGAATTAATTATTGCTTAATTCTTCATTTATTTTTAATATTATTATTTAATATTATATTAAAAAAAAATTTTTAATATGCAAGAGAGAGGTATATTGAAGTCGCGGTCACGTTTTGTCTCACTAATAGGTTGGACCCCTAGTGTACGAGATGTGATGGAATTGGCAGAGGGGACAGGACTCGCCCATTTGAGGTCTTGCATGTTGTAGCACCTAAATTTATTTCTATTATCTGCTTTTGTAGAGAGGTGGTAGTCAGACACCAACACCTTCTACATGCGCTGGTGGGAGATGACGATTATTTTACATGATGTTGAGTTGATACTGGCATACCTGCTTACGGTAAGGTTTTGGATGTTCAGTATTCTCGAGACCAGCTTGTTGGGATTGTTCAAAGCAATTTGGGTTTTACCTACACAGGAGGTGGTATAAATGCTTAGGAGTTGGCATACATTGCAGAGGACCCCGATAGTGGACTTTCCCTGAAGATTAGAGCTGCATGTTACATACTTTATTTACTCGGGAGTTCTCCCGTTGCTAACAAGAGTGGGAACATCGTGCACACCAAATTATGGCTGCTTGTGAAGAATGTTCGAGGCAGTGGGAGGTTTGCATGGGGTACTGCGATGCTTGCATACTTGTACCGAAATCTTAGTTAGCCTCACGTGTGGATGCAAATGAGTTGGCTGGATGTTGGTCATTACTTGAGGTATTATTTACTATCTTCATTTGTTTATTTACTTTGATTATGTTTAATTATGTTTAAATTTACTATAAATACTCATTATTTCTTTGGTTCTGTTTTTTATGGATCTATAGGTTTTATTTATACTTTAAAATAATCTATATGCTCTATATGTGTTTATTAGGTATGGATATAAATGTATTTTCCTATGTTGCCCCAACAGTGAGACCGGAAGCGAAGTTTGCTAAGCGGTATATCTAGCGGTATGAAATGTTGGGTACAAAATTTGAGCATAAATTATTAGACATCCACCTACGATTAGATGTGATGACTGCAGATGAGGTACGTTGGACTCCATACAAGCCTTCTGAGATATAGGACGTTTGGGTGTCTACTTGGCATGGGATGTTTGCGTACTGCGAGGTTATTGAGCCGTACATTAATCTCTATTCAGGTATATATTTGAAACAACAAAAAAGGACATGAGATAGACTAAAAAAATACTCACCGCAATAAAATGCTGGTGTTTTGCCAGGTGACCGATAACTATCGTACCTCTATTCTGATCCATCTGCGAGTACAAAGACAATACAATTGTGGACCCTATTCGTGCGATTAAGACCACACAAATTGAATGCATTTGCAATGACACAAAGAGAATCAGGTGTATCCAACCAATGTGTTGGTGGCACAAGTCCTTCCCGCCACTGTGTCCTGTGTATGAGTTCATATTACCGTTCTACTGATCCAAATAATGAAACGTATATATTCGTCATGCATTTCAACTCAAAACACATTCGCCTACGGACTTCAGGCTATTGATGTTCATCTTCGTACACAAAGTACGCCACAATCCTATATCCTTAATTTCCATCCCCTACCACGTTCTTCCAATTCTCAATAAAAGGATAAACGAAAAATAGGTAAGCATCAGAGAAAGGGAAGGTGGAACCAGTAGATGGCTATAACGAAACCTGGTGATAATAAACTACTTCGTCCACTATTACGCCCTCTACCCCTACCCCTAGCAGCCCGTGGTGGTCTGCCTCTCCCAAAGGAACCCGAACCAGACCCTGAACCAGATCCTGATCCAGAATCCGAACTAGAACCGGTTGACTTCTATATCTTTCTATAAGAAATAGAAACGTGCTCCCAATATGACTTGTCCCTTTTTGTTGGGTTCATTGTAACCTCAGGGGCAGATGTCAATGTCATACTAGGATCGAAAGGCAAAACCAGACTTAATACCTCTTCTGCAAGACGATGCATCTTCCCAACTTTGGATATAGGTCCTGTACTTATCTGATCCAAGAGAAAGACAAGATCACGCATCTTAGAATCTATGTCCTTCTCCTGAGAACAAGGATGGTCACCCCCAATTTCTAGTATCCTCCAAAATGTCGAAATATTGTCCAAATGGATAGGAAGAAGTTGTTCGAACTATGTAATCAACTCGCATGAACATAGGAGGCCGTGTGGTGTCCTCAATAGTGTCCACACTTATTTTTCGGATCATCAATGATCTCTGAGCTCTCTTTATCTCAACCCATATTTTCTTCAATGCCAAATGACTAATGTTATTACTTACATTCTTCAATATCGGATTACTCTTAGCATTATACTTTTCTTTAAGACTTAAATACTCCAATAAGCTCTTAATCTCAATGATTTCACCTTCGATGAGCAAGTCAATATTAAGGAACACAGTGTCCAAATAAACAAGGCATGTTGAAAGCCATAGCTCCAAGGCTGAATGTTCACTATCAACTCTGTTAGTGATCTCTACCCTGAAATGCAGTACTTGACTTGTCCAAACTCTGACAAATTTATGAGCCAAGAAATTTAACCAAATATTAAACAAATGTAAGATGTCCGGCCTTTTATGCCACTTCGTCTTCAAATTATCCAATTTTTTTAAGTACACCGCCTTATCGATTTCATTCAACAATTTGTGCCATATGCCATTTATGAACTGTGATGCGACCTCTTCATCTTTTATCATCTCAGTTAATTTTGTCAATACGTTTTGATCGATGTGCCTTCTACATAGCATATGGTATAATCTACTGAACACCTCTTCGATCACAAGCACTGAACCGCTTTCCCTGTTCGTAATAATCACACACGGTTCATGTGCATTAATATCTTGCTCATTCCCTGTTAACACAGCTGATGAAAAATATAGGTGCTTAATTTGTTGAAGAACCCATCTATATGTCGTAGCTTGCTCATTCTGCAAGAATGAAGTTGCTACAGTAAAGTTCTTACCGGTCGGAGTCATCTCTGCGGCCTCCAACAATAGCATATTGTACATTTTTTAAAATATAGAGGACAAATAAGATATTTAGAAACTGTACATAATACCCCTAAACCCTAAACCCCATACGCAGTAAAATAATTAAACTTAAAGAAAAACAAATGCATATTACCTAATTCATTTAAATATTCATCAAATATTAATCAAATAGTTTATATATGAAAAAGCATACTCACAAATAAAAAAAATTAAACTAAACATAAACTAAAATATAAGTTCGGATACTTTATACTAAGATATTAAAATTACCCGAATATAAATTAATAAAAAAATTATCTATTTTCATCATCAATGTTAAATAATTATAAATATTAATTAAAAGATCACGATTTCTTTACGAAAATCCTATTATTTTCGGATATTTACAAACGTTACATCATAAATTTAGATTTAAACCCTAAACAATAAATGATTAAACTTAAAGAAAAACAAATTTATATGGGCTAATTCATTTAAATATTAATCAAATAATAACAAATTTTGAAATAGTTATATATGTTTTTAAAATAGTTATATATATTTGGAAAAACACACTCTTCCCCAAAAAAATCTAATATGATTATAAACTAAAGCCTAAATTCAGATATTTTATACTAACATATTAAAATTATTCCAAAATTAATTAATAAAAAAACTAACTTTGTGTCACTAACTCATCATTAATACGCTATCAATTAATTAAGTGATCACAATTCCTTCAAGATAATCCTATTAATATTATAACTTAAACAATCAATATACATTTAATAACCAAATTTACACTTAATAGAATGTATATAGACAACTTACTTGTTTGTTTTATATGTCGTATCCATTATCGGTACATATGGCCACGTTCTCATTAGTTGAATTGATGTTGGATATGCAACAACAATAGCACTAAGTATGTTGCTATCGTCACAGTTTCTATAGAAGACCGTATAATACCGTTGAGTACTTAAGCAAAGACTTCTTCTACCGAGTTTTGCCCCTGCATCCTATTCTTCTTCATCTTGGTAAGGACGTTGTATATTTTCTGTGCACTACATAAATCATATAAATCATATTATCAAACCCTAAAGATAAATTTTAAAATATTATAATAACCTTAAAAGTAATGCGACATACCTCACGGTACAACCCACATTTTGTTCTCAGAAAGATAATAACATATTACGTGGTGGCACATTACTCTTCCTAAATTTCTCGGTCTATATCAGTGCTCCTCCGTTAGTTTTGCAGCCTGAGCGTGACCCTGATTATAGACACCTATTGCATGGTTGTGCCTCTCATCATGTACAAATAATGGCCAATTTTCACTCGTGGTCATTTGCTCGCCTTTTAATTTAAAGGGGCAACCACACTTTTTAGTCCCATAAGGATCCCGCCTTTCTATGGGAACTTTTTCTTCTTCTTCTTCTTCTTTTTCTTCTTCTTCTTCTTCATCATCATCATCAACTCTCGGCTTCGTTCTTGATTTATTTGCACCTCCACACTCGCAAAGCTAATGTAACGTACGGTAGACGATCGGATGTTCTTGATCTCAAATATCAAGTGACAATCAAATATGTGTTCACTTTCATCTCTGTTTCTTTTGTCCAATCCACCAACTCTATATTCGAATTAAAAATTTGATATGTTGTGAATAAATGCCCGTAATCCACGTATTCTTCCGGTTTCAAAAATTCTTCAAATGTATTCGGATCTAAATCAGCCTGTTATGTTAAACATAATATGAAACAAATTAATAATACATCTTATATTAATTAAAAATATTATAAAAAGTATAAAAATAACATTTAACATTTAAAAAAACCAACTGGACTGAGTTTTGCAAAACTCGGTCTAATGGCGAAAAATTTTTTTGGCAGTTTTCTTACCTCAAAATCGATATTTTCTTGCAAAAAATCTTCAAAATGATCCATATCTACTTCAAATTGTGTTGAATGTGAAAGATTTGAGTTTGAAGTTAGAGAGAAATTATAGAGAAGTTAGAGAGAAGTTGGTTAGAGAGAGAAAGTTAATAGTAAGAAATGATCTTTTTCACGCTATCCTTATAGATTCTCGAATTATATTTACTATCCCTCTTCTTCACCTACTATCTCTTTTGAGCATGGTAAGAGGGGACCACTCCTTTCATCATATGTTAACACATGGCAAGATAATCAATTCTTATTATTCTTTCACCAATGATGGAATGCCGACTCAATCTCTCTTGTCTTGCTTTCTAAGAATTTCTACAAAAAAGAAAATATCATTTAATGTACAAGAGTAGGACAATGACACCCAAGCAAAAGGATAAAATCATAAAGTATAAAGTAAAAGGGAACTTTATCAATATTAAAACTTCTCTTCTCTTCCCTTTGTTCTCTAATTTATTCTTGTTTTTTCAGATAATATATTCAAATTCGTTGCTTTAGTAAAAACTACCCAAACTCGAATTTGCTTTGTTTCTGCCCAGAGTAGTAGTTTGACTTGTTAGCTCGGCCTGTTAGCTTAACTTTTCTTCCACTTACATTAGCTCCACTGCTATCTTTCAACAAAAATACTTTGTTAAATTAATATGATTTGTTCTGATTAAAACATGACGGATCCTCGAGTCAACATAAATAATTATCAGATTCTCCTAAAAATAAATGTTATAGAGGATAGTTTGAGAAAATTTGAAGTGCTTCTTTGGTTCTTCACATTGTGAACATTTTTTCTTTTGGACATTCTACTCTCTGTATTCATCATCATTCTCAAGTGATTAACATCTCTCTCATTGTATATAAGCAGAATTACTTACAGTACTAGGTAAGTTTTGTGAGAATAATTCTTGAAGAGTTTCTTAGATTTACTTACAGGACTTATATTTTCCCTCCAGTTGAGGAGTTCAAAAACGTATCTAGCAAAGAAAATCTATCCCCAATGTTTTCCCCTGAAAAGTCTATCCTCAAATTAATTCTACCATATTGTATTCCTCCAAATTACTCCCATGCTGTTATGGAGGGATTTTTTTTTTTTGGAACCACCTTGTCATGAGGTTGGTAACTATCAATATACTTTTATATTGGTACAAGAGGCTTTTTTTTAAAAAAATAAAAATAAAAAATGAGTTTGTTTTCTTTTATTTTTTTAAAGAACGGTATGCAAGAGATTTTTTTTTTTTTTATAGAAATTTGAGTCAGATTAATCTCCGTACACAAGGAATAATTATTGACACTTGAAAATAATAACAAAAGAATGCAAGTAAGTACAAATTAGCAACATAAGACATAACTTAAGAGACTGATGATCCTCTTTCACGTCTCTTGGAATCAATATTTATAAGTTTGATAGTATTTATCACTTGTTTACTACATATATAAGAATAATATTATATATATGTAAGATATATGTAAGAATAATATATTATATATATTTATATTTATATTTATATACATATATATACATACATACATATATATATATATATTTAATTATATGTTTATATATACACATACGTACATATATATATAGATATATATGATATATGTATGTTTATGTGATACCTCGTCCTCCTCCGCTAGATCAACTGCTGTTGGGTAAGGTACCTGCGTGTCTCTTGGCACTGGATTTACAAAAACATAAAGCTAATATACATCCGGGAGGAACTAGAATGTGTTCCTCTAAACTAAACATCGGAAGAAGAAAGAATAATATAAAAATAACTTTATAATAAAAACTTCTCAAAAACTATACATCGTTTTAAGGCCGTGAGGGCCAAACTCTTCATAGGTCAAAACCTTATGGCTAGAGGTGGAAGACCCCAATATTACTGAATCCAGTGGGCCCATATTGGCTCCACTAGCCAGATTTGGTTACTAAGTCATCTGAAAAAGGGGAAAAACATTTGAAAGACATGAGCAAAAAGTGCTCAGTGAGTTCACGTGCACGTGTATTTTTCGTGCTATCCCATATGGGTAAAATACTCTTTATAAAATGGTTTGTCATGTCAGAAGTGAAATGCTTTCATAAAATCTCTTGTATACAAGTTATAAACATTCTGAAGGGTTTGGGTGCAGCCAGAAAGTCTGAGCGAATCAAGACACATCGGCACTACCGCAACACCTAAACTTTCAAAACCATGCATGTACAATAGGCTCTATGAACAGAGTTCAGAACCTTAAACGGGGTCACCAGACGCAAGTTTCGGTATCCTGTAGTCAATACCAGCTTGAAACCCAAAGCACACTGTACGAATATTCGATTTCTCATCAACAACCATAAACACATACACAAAACAGGTAATGAGTCATGGGATACCTACCAAGCCGCCTTGTACAACCTTAGTTGGTGAACCCCTCCTGACCCAATCTACTAGAAAGTAGTCCCTACCACAGAGCATAATATGGAGCCAAACGTAATATTGCCTTGGGCCTAACCCTGCAACAGTACCACGCCCGTTGTCAATTAGATCTAGATCAAGAGTAAACCTACCAATCATGTCGTTCAGAAGATGCCCTCATATGGGGGACTAGCCACACACAATGCAATCCTCTCGACACATTGATCAAAATATATGCCAAGTCCCTTTGATTGGATTAGGATTTTTAAATTCATTTTTATAAAATAATAGGCCTTTCTCATGTATCGAAAATCCCTATCCGCTGAGCTAAACCTCAAAACTCGTAGACAAGAAAAATATACCATGAATGCAATTCAAATAATGTCTTTATAAGATCTCATAAAACATTTGTGTTTTCTCAGATACTTTCAAAATCATGTTCACAATGAAAGTATGCGTATATGACCTTGGAATGTAAGCTTTAAATATATTACCGGATAGAAAATAAGTTATGCTAATTTCGTTTTCCAAAAATCATGATAAATATTTCTTAAAAAGAATTCTTAAATACTTCCAAAAATTTTAGTAATGTATGAATAAGACCATTGGAGACATATTTAAAAAGAATTAATAAATTTCTTGAATCATAATATATAAATATTACGAAAAAAATTTCTTAGAAACCTTTTCACTCATGCTAGAGCAAACTCAAAGTAATTTTAAAGTACTTTAAGAATAATCTCAAATAATCTCAAAGTATTATAAAAATATTTTAATAATTCAAAGCCTTATAAAAATATTTTAAAAATATTATGTCAAAAAGAAATAGTAAATATTTTAAAGGTAATTTTCCCAAATAATTTTTAAATCTCAAACTTTATAAGAATATTCAAGAAATTTAAAAAATATTATTTCAAAAGGAAATAATAAAGATTTTAAAGATAATTTCTACAAATAAATTTTAAATCTCCAAACCTTATAAGAATATTTAAAATATTATTTTAAAAGAAATAATAAATATTTTAAAAAGTAAATTCTCCAAATAATTTTAAATCTCAAATCCTTATAAGAATATTTAAAATATTTAAAATATTATTTCAAAAAGAAATAATAACTATTTTAAAAACAATTTCTCCAAATAAATTTTAAATGTAGAACATATTTGACATTAACCTATAATATAACAACGGTAAATATTTTGTAAATTTTGTGAAGAATCAACAATGGAGAATTATGTTTTCAAGAAAATAATTAAATTTTCTGTAAAAGAAAATGGTTGGTGAACTCACTTTGAGCCACGATACGTATCAAATATACAAATAACATCATTCCAAACTTAATCAAATAATGCTATAAAAATATAAACATAACCCCATGAAGACCCTAGGGTTCCCCTAAACTTATTCTAAACCTAAAGGAATTCTAAAAACAACTCAAAAATAATTTCATAATAATTCCTTAAAAAATCATGGGTTCTCAAAATAAATCCATAATTATTTTATTTTTTAAAAATATAACCTAATAAAAAAAAAAAAACTTCTCATATAACTATATTTAACATTAAAAAACAAAAACAAAAAGAAAATAAAATAAAGAAAACAGACCTTAATGGGGAGAGAGAGAGCCGAGAAAGAGAGAGGAGAAAAAGAGAAAAGAAAAGAAAAAGAGAAAGTGGGGAGAGAGAGAAGAGAGAGAGGGCCGCCGAGATGAAGAGAAGATGGGAAAAGAGAGAGAGAGAGAGAGAGAGAGAGAGAGAGAGAGAGAGAGAGAGAGATGAGAGGTGAATAGAAAATGAGTGGGGTGAGAAATTGAGCTTCCTATCACCTCATGTATATAGCCATGTATGCATGGCTTGGGCTTGTGTGGTCAAGACACATGGTATCTACTTGCTGTGTCTACAAATCACCACCCTACTTGACACCGCTAGTCCACATAATGCACTAAAGTTCTTTAAATTTCTAGACTTTCTATGTTGTCCCCAAATCTTAAAAATAATTTAAAACTCATATTAAACTTAAAATATCAATTTCCAACTTAAAGCGTTAAACACTAATAATTCTAAAATATACCCAAAAAGTATTTCAATGAAAAATTCTTCCTTAAAGTTTTTAGAAATTACCAAATGAACCAAAACTTTTTATTCTTTATAAAAAAAACTCCAAAACTTTTGTTTGAACTCACCGCAACTTATGTTAACCTTGAGTACTTAATTAGGATGTTACAGTTTACATATATATGTTTATGTTTATATATATACATATATATATATATATGTATATACACATATATATAAAATTATTTATTCACTTTAAACTTAATTTTTACTTGAATTAAAATAGAATACCAATAAAATAAAGCTTATTTATAGTGCAAATTCATATATATCAGTCATCTATAATTTTAGATGAGAAAGTAGCATTTATATCCATCGTTATTGTTTGCTAATTATTATTTTTTAATTGAGATTTGAATTTGTCTTATGGATCATGTATTTTTTTTTTTAAATTACAAAAGGTGTCGCTACTTGGTGGAGGTTATATCATTATTAATAATTCAATGCACAATTTCAAAGGATTTATTTGGATAGGATTTCATTTTGAGGTTTTTTTTAGTTTCACAAAAATTAAATTTTTGAAAGAGAAAATATAAGTCCCCAAACTAAAATTTTATATTGATTTTAATACGAATCCTTGGCTATACAAAATAGGGTTAATTACATTTCTCCCTCAAGGTTTGTCCAAATTATAATTTTATCCCTCTATTTGTATAAATTACAAATACATCCTTATTATTATATATTCATAATAAATTAATCACTAATACTAATTTTAGTTATTTTTTTCAAAAAATAATGATTTGATAGAAAAATATTTGAAGTTTTCCTAAGTTGTCCTTTCTCGTATCTAATTTTTGTTTATTGCTATATATTAAGTCCTTGATATATAATAGTAAATAACGAAGTAAACTATCGGAGTACAGAAAAATTGATGTAAAAAAATGTTGAGAATATGCTCTTTTACACCAAATTTGGCATAAGAGTTTGATGCAACTCTTGGTGATGTTCTAATCCTCTAAAGTTATTATGAGAGAGAACAAGTCTGTTTTAAGAAAATTATGTATAACACAACAAGCCTTGGATTTATTATACTTTTCTCTACTGTTCATTTCTTTTGTTATTGTTATTACGTACATATTATGATTAATAGATTCTTTTAACTAGGCTTGGCAAAGAAACCCACTAGACCATGATCCACCCATGTCCAAGTATTTTAGGATCAACAAAAGTCTATCCATAATAGATAATGAGTTAGGATAGATATGGACAGTAAATATGGAGGATGAATATTTAGAATATTCTAAACATTTTATTGGACAACCCAGTAGGATAATTCGTTAGATATTGGTAAAAATATTATTATTCTACTATAATCAATGGGGCAGCTAATTAGACCAACAACACCTTATAACTCTTTCCTATAACAAAAAAACACTTTCTAACTTTTTTGGTCTCTTTAATTTTTTTTTCCATAGAGGTCTCTTTAATCTTATTAACATATGAAAACCATTATATAAAAAGCAGTCACTTTGTGCCAAAGAAAAAAAAAAAAACATATGAAAACCATACTCACCTTTTAATTTTTATTTTTAGAATTCATGACACTTTTTCTCTCTAAAATTCACGCTCACTTTCTCTTTCTAAAATTCACAACACTTTCTCTCTCTAAAACTCATGCTCACTTTTTCGCTCCAAAATTGAAGCTCACCTTTTCTCTCTAAAACTCACACTCACTTTCTCACTCTAATATTCACGCTCACTTTTTCTCTCTAAATTCACGACACTTACTCTCTCTAAATTCAAAAAAATTTTGCAAATTAAAAATAAATAGTTAATGGGTTTATATCACTCAGGATCGTCTAATATATCCTCTATTGCACTCTTTTGTAAACTTCTTTTAGTGGGAACCTTGCCTTAGGATTTATCGTTTAGAGTTTATCTTTAATTCTATATGATTTATATTAATAAAACTACTATAAAATGTGTACTAGAGAGTGTTTTAGAGTATATATTAGACGATCCATGCCGGGTTTATATAACACCATTTGATAATGAAAAAGTTACAAAATAAATTAATGGGTTTACAAAAGTCCATTTGTGAGTAAATTGTAATGGTTAATATGGATGTCCATTGGGGTGTCCATCTAGGATGACCAATGAGTACCCTATAAAATTAATATTTAGGGTGTCCATAAGCAACCAATTTAAGTCCACTGTCTATTTAATTCTATTAGTCTTTAGGACATCGTTGGGTAGTTAACCCATTGACTATGTGTCCATTTAATACTCTCACAAAAATCTGCCCAACACGCCCATTTGCCACCCCTACTCTTAACAATAAATGTTATAGAGGATGCTCTACTGTTGCGTTCTTTATTCTCAAGTGATTAACATCTCTGTCACCAAAAGTATAAGTTTCCACTTATAGGACTCCGTATAGTTTGCAAGAATAATTCTTGAAAAGTTTATTAGGCTTAATACAATTCAATATGGCTTTATGTGGATTAGTAATTTGCTTAAATTTTTATTTCAGTTTTGAAAAACTTTAGAGAGGGATGAATAAGATTTTTAGCTAGTTAAAAATTTTTTTTTGCACAATTAAAATATAAAGCCTCCGATTTTGTTTGAAGAAGAATTTCATAACCCGTTTTAGTAAAATTCCTAACCAAACAAAACCTCTTTTATAAAGAATGATCAAACAATAAACATAGAGATAACAAGAAAATGAACAAAAGAGAGACAAAGAATTTATAGTGGTTCAGTCTCTCAATAGAGCTACATCACTATCTTGAGACTTAACTCAAGGATTTCACAAATTCCACTAGTCACAAGTCTTTATAAAACACCACAATAAGGATCACCCTTTAAAGGTTTTGCACATAAATCTCAAAGTTCACAAAATAATACAAGATAATCAAAATATCAAAGGATCACCCCTCCACAAAATCTTTGATCATAATATAAGATGTGAGAGTAGAGTTGAAACAATATTACCAAATAAGCTTGAGATAAATAGAATACAATTTTTTGAAGTGCTTCTACAAGCTTCCCTTCTTCCTCTTTGAAAAACAATCAAACAATATAGCTCTAAGGAGTTTTTCTTTTAAATAATATAATGATGATTGAAAATGTCTTTTAATGCTCTTACATATGTTCAATAAAACTTCTTCAATAACTACTCATATATGGCTAATCAATAGCCCTTTTTTTATGTAAAGGTAAAAAACTAATTGTTACTATCAGCAGCAATGATCATTTTTTTACAGTAAAAACATAAATTGGACGATCGTTTTTTAAAGTGGACATCCGATTTTCATAAAGAACAGAAAATTGGATGACTGATTTTCTTAAAAAGCAAAAATAAGATGACCGATATTTTTGTATACTTAAATTCGGACGTCCGATTTAAAAATCTGATGATAAGTTTTTATGAGAGTCCAAAAAATTAGGACGTTTGATTTTATTGAGACAAAAATCAGATAACCGATTTTTATACCTTAAAATTTTCGGATGACCGGTTTTTCCTTTTTTTTGAACTTGTAAAAAATTGTAAAATATAAATTTTTCTTCATTTTCAAAACATGTATTCTTGATGTAAGAGCTTATGAAACATGTAAAAACTTGCTTTATCAAGAGCACTTAGTTTTTCAAGGATAATTTCTCAAAAAAAAAAAAATGTTTCTTCTAAGGAGCTAACATAATTGATCAAGAATCAAAGAACGGGTTAAGGGTTTTACATAAATACCTTATAAAGCTATTCCTAACAATTCTTCTTGTATTTAAGGTCTTTAACTTGATCACTTCATCTTCATAAAGCCTTGTAATCTTGAGTGATCTTTTGCTTCTTTGTAGATTATCATTGAGACTTTTTTTATGCATCTTTTGTTCTTCTTACAAAACTATTTCTATTATCACAAAGCACCAGTTAATCATAATCAAAACATTTAATCAAATATGCCTTTAGGGCTTACAATCACCCCCTTTTTGATTATGATAGACAAAGATGCAAGATGATGACTATATAGAACAAAAGAACACAATTAAGCCAAGAGAATGCTTCAAAAGATCAACATTAAGTTCAAAGCATATCAAAAACATGAAAGAGAGAAAGAACTCCCCTTGTTATTTTGAGAACATGCCAAGGTTTTGAAAAAATAGTTAGAAGACTGAAAACTCCCCCTTAAGACATGCTTTATACAACAAACATGGCACCAAACATCATCAATAAAACTCAAAGCTATATAAGCAACAAGGCCTAAAGCATAAAGCTTTATATAACTCAAGGCATGTTGCCGACACAAAGTAACAAAACAACACAACTCAAGTCATCAAAAATATCAACAAAACGATATGCATCTCATATATCTCCCCCTTAACAACAACATAATGCATTTTATATTTTTCTCCTCCTTTTGTCATAACTCAAAAAGCATAAGGAATATAAGGGATCATTAGAAAAAGGACAACGGAACTCTCATCATTAAAATATCATCATCAAGTTCCAAAATAAGCAAAGAAGACAAGGTTTCATAGATAAGCAAAGCAAATAAGAGTTTCAAAACAAGACTTCATAAGTAATAAAACATAAGTTCCAAAAAAAAAAAAAAAATCAATAAGTAAAAAGAAACAAAAGCTATGAAACTTAAGAAGTTAAAACATAAGGAATGAAGCATAAGCTAATAAACTTGAAACTCCCCTTTTGATTTGCTTTCTTCATTTCTTTGAGATCCACATTGCCTCATTTGTCTTCTTGTTTTCCTCTTGCTTCTAACCTCATCATCCTTTCTTGAATATCCAATATTTTCCATCTAGGACATCAAACCGGCTGTTCATTGAGGCTTGCATAGAGGCTATCATCTCTATAAGTTGAGAAATACCCCCGGATGATTGTCCTTCTTCAACCCTTTCTTGCCTCTTTTTTCTGTCTCATATCTTTTCTAAGAGTTTCCTCTTTCCGTTCTTCTTCACTAACCTCTTCATCCACATTCATAGCATTTTGCCCCTCATTTTCTTCTTCTTCCTCATCACTTTCATCATCGTCCTCTTGTGCTCCTCTCACCAACATACCTTCCTCATTTCTTGAAAATCCCATTCTTTTGAAAGTATGTATGTTATAGATTTTTCCAATACCAATATGATCACCAACTCCAACCAAATTTTAGCACAAAGTATTGGAAAACTTTAGTGAGAAAATGACCATATGGCAAACACTTTGTAGAGGAGGTCTGAGTAGCTAACATATGTTCAATGGCCATAAATCCAAAATTCATCCTTCGATGCTCATGTAAAGCTAGCATAACAAAAGAGTGCATGTTTGTCATAGAAGAATTGTGACCCATATTAGAAATAATTATGTTGGAAATCATGTGGTGCAATAATCTTCCATAAGCATCAAGTTTAATAACATTTCTGTCTTCATGCCTCTTTAGAACTTCTCCTTTAGTAAATAATTCTTCAAATCTTCTCTCACTGTAAAGGTTGGGATCAAAGCATTTTTTGTTTTTGATATAAAATATAATACCATTTTCAGGTGTTCCTAGGATGGTGTTTAACATTCTATCATCAAAAGAGATATCTCTACCACCCACCCTAGAAGTAACCCATTGATAAGTAATATTTCCTTGCTTTTGAACTCTTCCTTTGTGTAAATTAGTATAAAATTCATAAATCATCTCAGGATAGTAGAGTTCATTAACTGTAAGCAAAGGTCCCCAGCCAATACCTTCAAAAAGATTAGGAATAATCCCTATACCTTTCATATCAGATAAATCGACTCTATGTCCCGGAGCAATATTTCTCTTTTTCTTGTCTATTATTCAAAATTTGCAGCTTCTTTGACCAAAAGGAACCTTTCTGGTAGCCTTACTTCACTTGCCACGTTCTTGCCTTTTCCCTTTCCAGTTTTTCCACATCTACTACTCCCTCCTTCTTCAAAATTTTCTCCCCTTCCAATATTTGCATTCTTGACTTTTACCATTTTAGAGAAATTAAAGTAGGAGAGTGATTAATTTTTGAGAGAGAGAACAATTTAAGCTTTGGTTTTGAGAGGAGAGGAAATTGAGTAGGTTTTGATAAAGAGAGAGAGGGTCGATGGTGAGCGCATTAGGGGAAGGGGGGGAGGGGGAGAAGAGAGAGAGAGAGAGAGAGAGAGAGATAGAGAGTTACTTTTAAGAGAGATTGATTTTGGGAGGGATAGAGAGAGAAACAGACGATGAGGGTTTTTAGAGAGAGAGAGGGAGAGAGAGAGAGAGAGAGAGTAGTAAAAAAATATGATATTCTCCCCTTTTGTTATATAAATGACAGTTCTCGGAAAAATGGAAAAACTAATCGACTGGTTTTTGAAAATGGTCGTCTGAATTTTTTAAATTAAAGGAAATCAGACATATGATTTTTTTGGATGCATCCGATTTTGTAGTCCGAGACTCTCGACCTTCTTTTTGTGAAGAAGAAAAGAACTTGAAATATTTAAGGAAAAGCAGATGTCCAGTTTCTCCAAGACTCGTTCGATTTTGTAGTCGAAAATCTTGGCTTAAAAAAGTGAAGAAAAAAATTGAAACTCAAAACACACATTAGTCATGGAATTTACCAATGCCAAGTAACTTCCTTAAATAACAAAAACGATCTTCAGAAAGGAGTTTTGTAAAAATATCAACAATTTGATCCTCTGTACAAATATATTCTAAAAATACATCTCCTTTTGCAACATGATCTCTTATAAAATGATGTTTAATTTCAACATGTTTTATTTTTGAATGTTGCATATGGTTTATAGAAAGATTTATTGCACTTGTGGTATCCCAGAGAATAGGTATGTTTTTGAAATCAAAACTAAAATCAAGTAAAGTATGCTTCATCGATAGTACCTGAGCATACCAACAAGCTGTTGCTATGTATTCTGCTTTGGCAGTTGATAAGGACACGCATGATTGCTTCTTCTTGTACCAAGACACTAAGCATCCCCCTAAGAATTGGAAATTTTCGTTAGTACTCTTTCTTTCTACCTTACATCCGGCATAATCCACATCGGTGTAAGCAATAAGATTAAAGCAAGATTGTTTAGAGTACCATAACCCATAGGCATAAGAAGATATTAAATATCTTAGAATACGGTTAACAATAATTAAATGACATTACTTGGGGCAAGCTTGGAATCTAGCACACAAAAAAATGGCAAATATAATATCCGGCCTACTAGACTTTAAATAAAGGAAGCTTCCGATCATACCTCTATAATATTTTTCATCCACCTTTTTACCTTTTTTGTCTTTGTTGAGTTCTAATGAGGAGCTCATTAGAGTTCCTACTTCTTTTATATCGCTCATCCTAAACCTTTTGAGAAGTTTTTTTGTGTACTTCTCTTGATTGATGAAGATACCTTCTTCGTTTTGTTTAATTTGAAGTCCAAGAAAATAGGTTACTTCTCCCATCATGCTTGTCTCAAAATCCTTTTGCATTAATGAGGCAAACTCTTCATACAAACAAACATTAATGAGGCAAAATAATATTATTCACATAAACTTGGACAAGTAGAAGATCATTATTACAAGAGGTTTTTGTAAAAAGGGTTGTGTCCACCACACCTCTTGAAAAATCATTTGAAAGGAGAAAGCCACTTAGTTTTTCATACCAAGCTCTTGGAGCTTGTTTTAAAAAATAGAAAGCTTTTAAAAGTTTATAAACATAGTTTAGAAATTTTCATGTACAAAACCGGGAGGCCGTTCAACATAAACTTCCTCCTTAATATCACCATTTGAAAATGTTCTTTTAACATCCATTTGAAAACGCTTGAATCTCTTCAAACAAGCAAAAGCTAAAGCATTTTATGGATTAAAGTCTAGCAACTGGAGCAAAAGTTTCATCAAAATCTATGCCCTCTTCTTGAATGAATCCTTGGGCAACAAATCTAGATTTGTTTCTCATAACTTCTCAGGATTCATTTAGTTTGTTTCTAAAAACCCATTTTATACCAATAGTAGGGTGATCACGAGGTCTTGGGACTAAAGTCCAAACTTTTCTTCTTTCAAATTGATTAAGTTCCTCTTAGATTGGGATAATCCAAAACTCATCATATAAATCATCATCTATAAACTTAGGTTCAATTTGAGATAATAAAGTAAAGTTATCAATGAAATACCTCCTTGTTCTTCCCCTTTGTGATACATCACCAATGATTTTATCCTTGGAGTGGCCTTTTGGATATATCACATCTTGAGGAAGATTTTGAGCTTCTTGATCATTCTCTTGTTTTTTCTCAATCTCCTCTTCCTCCTTTTCATGTCCCTCCATAGATTGAGTATGCAGTGATTGGTTGCAAAAGGAATTATCTATATCATCCTCATCTTTCTTTTGAAAAATGTTAGATTCATTAAAGTTCACATGAATCGACTCTTCAACACATAAGGTTCTTTTGTTGTGAATCCTATAAGCTTTCTTGTTTAATTTTCCTCATCGAATTTTCTATCAAACTATCCAACGTTGTCCTTGGTGTTTAAAATAAAACATTTACATCCAAAAACTTTGAAATAGTCAATTGAGGAAGTTTTGTTAAAAATAAGATCAAAAGGAGTTTTGTTAAAAAAATGGTCTCAAGAGAACACGATTCATTACATAGCAAGCGGTGTTAACGGCCTTGGCCCAAACATATCTTGGTAGGAAGTTTTCACAAAGCATTGATCTTGCCATTTCTTGTAGAGTGTGATTTTTCCTCTCCACAACACCATTTTGTTGTGGGGTTTTAGCAGCCGAAAAATTGTGTGTAATATCAAAATCATCACATAGTTTTGTAAAATCTTGATTGTTAAATTCTCTCCCATTATCACTTCTCATAGAGATCAATTTATACCCAAGGGAGGTTTGAAATCTTTTGAAAATATTGAAAAACTCTTGAAATGCCTCATCCTTTTGGCTTGAAAACAATGTCCAAGTGAATCTTGAAAAATCATCCACTATAACAAAAGCATACCTCTTACCACCAAGACTAGTGGTCCTTATTGCTCCAAATAAATCCGTGCGAATGATTTTTGAAGGTTTTGAAGTAGAAATCATCTGTTTTTGTTTAAAAGTGGTTTTAACTTGCTTTCCAAATTTGCAAACATCACAAAGTTTAGTTTTCTCAAAATGTCGTTTTGGTAAACCTCTAACAAGCTCTTTTGAAGAAAGATAGTTTGGTAATTCCTTGCTAACATGGCCAAGCCTTCAATGCCACAAAAATTCATCGTTATCATGAACCAAGAGACACTTTAAATTTTGAGAAATGAGATATTCAAGATGAAAAACATAGGCATTTCCAACTCTTTTTGCAAAAAAAATTATTTTGTTTTCAAGCTTATCAATAATAGATTTCAAAGACAACTTTGCAGCTATTATCTCATAATTGACTAATACTCAGCAAATTGAACTTTAAACCATCAATTAAGAGAACTTTCTTAGTTAAAGAGGAAGAACCGTTACCGATGTTACCTATACCAATGATTTACCTTTCTTCTTATCTCCAAAAGTGACAAAGCTACTTTCGGTTTCCTTAAGCTCACTCATAAGAGATGCATTGCCGGTCATGTGTCTTGAGCATCCACTATCCAAGTACAATTTAGTTGAGCTTTATTTGTTCCTACAATAGAAGAAGTATAGATGACTTTTGGTACACATATTCTTTTGGGTCCATGAATGTTAGTTGCCTTTTCTTTTACTTTCCAAATTGTTTTTATTCCCATTTCAATCTTTCTTTTTATAAAACATTTTGTGGCCTTATGACCATTCTTTTTACAATATGTGCAACAAACATGTGAGAAAGATGAAAAGAAGCTTTTATAAAGCGTGTTTGGTTTGAAAAAGTATTGGAGTGATTATATCCAATACTGTTTTTTTATCAAACGGTGATCTTTGAGAACCAAGAAGTTTTTCAAAGTTTTCTTTTCCTTTTTTAAATTTTTCAATACACATAGTAAGATCATTCACCTTTTTCTTCAAATCATTGTAATCAACCATGCATTTCTCAAGAGAAAGAACTTTTTTCACAAAGATTTTTATTCTCTAAAATAATTTTTGAAATTCTTTGTTAGAGAAATCCTTTTCATTTTTCCAAACTTCTAAAGATTCAAGAAAAGTTTTGTTTTCACAAACAAGTTTTGAATTTTCATTTAATAAATCATCAAATTTGTTTTTCAACTTCTTGTATCTTTTGGTAATCTTTTTGGATTCATCATACATTTCAATAAGCATAAAATTAGGATCATCATCAATAAGATTAGAAAAGTTAGAAGGTGAAGATTGTAACTCACTTTCTAATGCCATGAAGCACATGTTGGCTTTTTCTTCTCCTTCACTCTTACTCGAGTCTTGATCTCAAGCTCCTATTAGGCCTTTACCTTTCTTCTTTTTCTTTATTGCTTCAAGCTTTCCTTCTAATGCTCCTTTTTCCTTTTCTATGGCTTTTGGGCAATCGTCTACAAGATGATTAGTGCTATTGCGTTCAAAACACCTAGCCTTGGAGAGTTAGGAACTTTGTCCTCCTTTCTTGAATGAAGGTTTCTTCCCTCTTTTGCTGAAACCTTTCTTGTAGAATTTTTGAACTTTCAACCACCAAAGCCATATCTTCATCTTCATCATTTTTATCCTCATTGTTGGATGAACTTGCTTGCTCTTCCTTATTTATTTTGAGTACCACACCTTTTCTTCCCTTATCTTCTTCTTCCATTTGATTTAATTTATTTATCTTCATCTCATAGGTGAGGAGGGATTCTATGAGCTCTTTAATAGGAAGAAGTCTCAAATCTTTGGATTCTTCCATGGCAAGACTTTTTGGTTGCCATCCTTTAGAAGTGCATCAAGAACTTTTATATTTACCTCTCCCCTTGTGTATTCTTTTCCATATGCCTTTAACCCATTTGTGATGTTGGTGAATCTTGTGAACATGTCACTAATACTCTAATTTTGCTTCATCATGAATAATTCATTGTCTCTCACCAACATGGCCAATTTTAATTCTTTTACTTGATTTGTGCCTTCATGAGTGACTTCAAATAATTTCCATATTTCATGAGCCGAATCACATCCACTCACTCTATTGTACTCATTTGTATCTAAAGCACAACTTAATATATTCATGGCTTGAAAATTGAGAATCATCTTTCTTGAGTCAAATTCATCGAATTCTTCAACCTTCTTGGCTCTTCCATTCTTTTGGGAAACAAAATGTTATTTTTCTACAATACTCCAAAGATCAAAGTTAATAGAGCAAACATAGATTTTAATCCTTGAATTTCAAAAAGTATAATAAGTACCATTAGAAAGAAGGGGTCTATTTGTAGAAGAGCCTTCTATATAAGGTAAGTTTGAAATGCTAGACATTTTATAAAAGATCTTTTTCTTGTTAGAATGTTAAGCCTTTTGAAAGAAGACACGCTCTGATACCAATTTAAAAACCTTAAAAGGGAGGGGGGGAGGGAGAGGGGTGAATAAGGTTTTTGTCTAATTAATAAAAAAAAATTTCACAATTAAAATATAGAGCCTCCGATTTTGTATGAAGAAGAATTTAATAAATCTTTTTAATAAAATTCCTAACTAAACAAAATCTATTTTATAAAGAATGATCAAACAATAAATATAGAGATAGTAAGTAAATCACAAAAAGAGAGACAAAGAATTTATAGTGGTTCACTCTCTCAATAGAGCTACATCCACTACTTTGAAACTTGACTTAAGGATTTCAAAAATTCTATTAGTCTTAAGACTTTATAAAATACCACAGTAAGGATCACTCTTCAAGAGTTTTGCACATAAACCTCAAACTTCACAAAACAATACAAGATAATCAAAATATCAAAGGATTACCCAAAGGGTTTTCACAAAACCTTTGATCACAATATAAGATGTGAGAGTAGAGTTGGAACAGTATTACCATAGAAGCTTGAGATAAATAGAATACAACTTTTTGAAGTGCTTCTACAAGCTTCCCTTCTTCCTCTTTGAAAAATGATTAAACAATATAGTCTAAGGAGTTTTTCTTTTGAATAATTTAATGATGATTGAAAATTTCTTTAATGGCAGATCAATAGCGCTTTTATATGTGAAGGTAAAAAACTAGCCATTACTCTTAGTAGCAACGATTAGAATCCGGACGAAAGTGGACGTCTGATTTTCTTAAAGAGTAAAAATAGGATGACCGATTTTTTCGTATGCTTAAAAGTTTTTGACTTACGATTTAAAAATCAGATAACTGGTTTTTATGAGAGTCCATAAAATTTGGACGTGCGATTTTATAAAAGAATAAAAAATCGGATGATCGATTTTCTTAAACAAAAATCGGATGACCGATTTTAATACTTAAAAATTTTCGGACGACCAGTTTTCCTTTTTTTTAACTTGTAAAAAATTATAAAACATAGATTTTCCTTCACTTTCAAAACATGTATTCTTGATGCAAGAGCTTATAAAACATGCAACAACTTGCTTTATCAAGAGCACTTAGTTTTTCAAGGATAATTTCTCAAAAAAATAAGTTTCTCCTAAGGAGCTAACATAATTGATCAAGAATTAAAGAAACAAGTTAGAGAATTTTACATAAATATCTTACAAAGCTATTTCTAACTATTCTTCTTGTGTTTAAGGTCTTTAACTTGATCACTTCATCTTCATAAGGTCTTGTAAGCTTGAGTGATCTTTTGCTTCTTTGTAGATTATCCTTGAGACTACTTTTATGCATCTTTTGTTCTTTTTACAAAACTATTTCTATTATCACAAAATACAAGTTAATCATAATAAAACATTTAATCAAATATGCTCTTAGGGCTTACAACTTTATTTACTCTAATCCTATTTGTTTTCTCACAAATTCCAAGAAAAATAAAACACACTTTTTTTCAAACTAAAAACCTATCCAAATAATTCTTTGGATAGACAAAAGCGTTACTAGGCTTTTCAGTAGCGGTTGTCACATTTAAGAAATTGCACTATTTAAGAGAAATACGAAATTTTATATTTTTTTTCTCATGTTGACCAGAATGCTCTCAAATTCTTTTCTGTCGTTATTATTATTTCTACAAGTTTCAAGATTAGATGAGTAAAAGTTGTTGAAATTTATTTTAATTGGATGGTATATAGGAAAAAAGTTCATTAGATGTTACATTGTTTTCACAATGTGAAAAGTAAAAAAACATGAAAAATAAAAAGAGGTTGGAATTTGTTCTTAATTAGAGGGTATAATACGAAAAAGTTCAAACCACAATAGAACAAGTAAAAAAACATATAAATTAGTAGAATGTGGCAGTTAAAAAAATGGATGGACTATATATTTATATCGATAATTATCATAGAGGTCTAAAAACTTTGAACTCAATAATTCAATATACTTTCTAAGCTAACAATTACTTTAATATTTTGGAAAATAGAGAATTAAATGGGGAAAGAAGATATTTTTTGTGAAATAATAATTATAATTTTTTTTGTTGAATAAGTAGTTATATTAAAAAATAGAAAATAAATTACTTACTCTTTTTGTCTCACAAAGATGATTCTTTTTTAATTTTCACTAGAAATGAAGACAGTTAAAGTAGTAAATTTTATTTTAATTTCTATTTTATATCTTTCCTTCATATTGAATTGATTTGACTTTTTGTCTTGAAACTTGTATAAAGTTATTAGAATGATGTGTATTTTATTAATAATTCTTAGGATGTGGAGATTTTTATTAATTAAGATGTGGAATAATAAGAGGTATACAAGGGAATTAACATGTAAAAATAGAAATAGGACCATAATTTGGGATGAAAGAAAAAGAAAACAAGGACCATCTTTATGGAATGAAGGGAGTATATGGTTAAGGGACAAACCTAACTTTAGAATCTCTGAATGGGTACAAAACGTAAAATAAAAAGATAAACAAGCACACATCTAAACTTCTTCTGGTGTCTTTATTAGAACCGATCCTTCACACCATGAGCATGTCGAAAACAACTTCCGACCTTTGACCTGAAATTCAAAAGGCTTTGGGCTGGCCAGATTTGATAGGGTAACAAGAAATCTTTTTAACAAGAAGAGAAGAAGTAAGATCTGAAAAGATCAAAGGGAAAATATGCTGGTAAATTTGTAGATATTTTCCTCTTTCTTTCCCTCTTGCCTCTCTTGTCTCCTACTACAACTTTCGCTCCTTTCTACTCTTCCTTCTCCAGTCAAGACAGGACTCGAGCTCTTGAGGAAAAAATTATTAAACGGGTTATAAAATGAAACTAGAGAGAATGATTTTTAGATAATTCGGTTAGTTATTTTATTATAGACTCAAAGCCGCATCAAATCAGAAATTAAAATTAAATTATTTGGATTGGTAATTTACTTTCACTTTTATTTCTCTTTATTTAGTCTACGTCCTATTTTTTTTTTCACAAAAAATTTAACTTTCACAAATACTAAAGAAAATAAAACAAAGTTTTCCGGACTAAAAACCTATATATTTTTCCTCCAGGTTGAAGAGTTAAAAAACGTATGTACAAAGTCTATCCCCAATTCTTTTTCCTGGAACTATACCCAAATTAATTCTACCATATTGTATTCCACCAAATTAGTGAAGTTACATTGTCGTAGTCAATTAAAAAAAAATGAAACATAACCACTTTGTCATGCCGTTGCTATAATTAGTTAACAATATATTTTTGATATTGATACAAAAGAATGTTAACTCAAAATATTGATCTCTTACGCAAGGATGAATTATTCACACTTTGAAAAGAATAAGAAAAGAATGTAAATAAGTACAAATTATTAATACGAGACCAAATTTATAGTCCTGATCATTTGTTATGTCTTGAAAGTATTCATAGTCTGTCACATCAAAATAAATACTACAGATAAGCAACTGCAAATACTTATACTATTGGAATAGAAATATTTTTATCTTAGAATTTTTTTTGTCTTGGTCCTAACTCACTCCAAAAGGTACTTCAAGAGGGGAGGACAGTCCAGGTCTCTTTATAAGTAGTAATTATTTTCTTTAATTAGCGGATGTGGGATTTTTATTCTCAACATACCCCCTCTCGCTCAGCGTGGCATTCTGGATTGGACATCTGCGGGTGGCCAACATCATGGCTCTAATACCATGTTAAAATTTGTTGGCTTGGGCCTAACTCACCCCAAAAGGTACCTCAAGAGGGGAGGACTGCCCAAGTCTTTATAAGTTGTAATTATTTTATTTAATTAGCCGATATGTAGAATTTTGTAGGATTGGACATCTTCGCGGGTAGCCCAACTCGGGCAGCCCAACAACTGGCTCTGATACCATATTAGAATTTTTTGGGCTTGCGCCTAACTCACCCCAAAAGGTACCTCAAAAGGGGTGGACTGTCCAAGTCTCTTTATAAGTAGTAATTATTTTTTTTAATTAGAGGATGTGGGATTTTCATTCTCAACACACCCCCTCACGCTCAGCGTGGTATTCTGGATTGGACGTCTGTGGGTGGCCCAACATCATGGCTCTGATACCATGTTAAAATTTTTTCTGGGCTTGGACCTAACTCACCCCAAAAGGTACTTCAAGAGGAGAGGACTACCCAAGTCTTTATAAGTTTTAATTATTTCTTTAATTAGCCGATGTGTGGAATTTTGCAGGATTGGACATCTTCGCGGGTAGCCCAACTCGGGCAGCCCAACAACTGGCTCTGATACCAAATTAGAATTTTTTGGGCTTGGCCCTAACTCACCCCAAAAGGTACCTCAAGAGGGAGGACTGTCCAAGTCTTTTTTTAAGTAGTAATTATTTTCTTTAATTAGCAGATGTGGGATTTTCATTCTCAACACATACCCTCACGCTCAGCGTGGCATTCTGGATTGGACATCTGCGGGTGGCCCAACATCATGGCTCTGATACCTTGTTAAAATTTTTGGGCTTGGGCCTAACTCACCCCAAAAGGTACCTCAAGAGGGGAGGACTGCTCAAGTCTTTATAAGTTGTAATTATTTTCTTTAATTAGCCGAGGTGTGAAATTTTGCAGGATTGGACATCTGCGCAGGTGGGCCAACTCGAGCAGCCCAACAACTGGCTCTGATACCATATTAGAATTTTTTGGGCTTGGGCCTAACTCACCCCAAAAGGTATCTCAAGAGGGGAAGACTGTCCAAGTCTCTTTATAAGTAGTAATTATTTTCCTTAGTTAGCGGATGTGGGATTTTCATTCTCAACACACCCCCTCACGCTCAGTGTGGTATTCTGGATTGGACATCTGCAGGTGGCCCAACATCATGGCTCTGATACCATATTAAAATTTTGGGCTTGGGCCCAACTCACCCCAAAAGGTACCTCAAGAGGGGAGGACTGCCCAAGTCTTTATAAGTTGTAATTATTTTCTTTAATTAGCCGATGTGTGAAATTTTGCAGGATTGGACATCTGCGCGGGTGGCCCAACTCGGGCAGCCCAATAACTGGCTCTGATACCATATTAGAATTTTTTGGGCTTGAGTCTAACTCACCCCAAAAGGTACCTCAAGAGGGGAGGACTGTCCAAGTCTCTTTATAAGTAGTAATTATTTTCTTTAATTAGCCGATGTGGGATTTTCATTCTCAACAGTTTACAAAACGGTATTTTTTCCGGATCTCCCCCTTCTTACAAGTGATGACATCAATGAAAACCATTTTTAATGTGGCTGCAGCATATTAGAAGCCCATAGTTTACCATACTTAGCATCGTTCAAAACCAACTTAGCAGTTGAAGAACAACTCATCAACGTTTGCTCAGAAGTCAATAGAACCCCCTTTGACACTTCAAATTCACATAAAATTTATTATCCAATTGATTTGGTGTTATAACTTCAATATCCACCGTTGGATCAGGACCATCTTCCCTTGGTGGAGGGCATACTTTTTTCAAGAAAACAGCATAAACCCAGTTCAATTCCGGGTCTTGTTTATGAGTAGAATTAAAATTATAAAGCCGGTTCGAGAAAGAAGAACAATCTGAGACCCCAATTGAATGTTCCCCAGAGAGGGTAACCATTTCATCAAGTGATAATCCTTTTCTTTTTAAATGTTCTTCAAGTTGTTTGGGATTAAAAGGAGGAGGGAGATTTTTGGTAACTTCGGAAAAAGAAGAAATACATGCCCGTCTCGGCATTTGGAAGAGACTGAGTAGGTTATTCCTCCGAGTTTTAGGGAGTTTCACGGGCAACATGTTAGAAAAATATAATCATAATGCATTCGTAACAACAATAGAAATAGCAATTTAAAATTGCAACATAAAAAGAAAAAAACAGAGAAGAGTTGTGGAGAAAATTTTATGACTTGTGTCCAACAAAATCTCAAAACATATTTGCTCCCTCCTGCATGTGTACTAGAGGATTAATGAACGTCCATTTCTGTTAGAATTTTTGGGCTTGGGCCTAACTCACCCCCAAAAGTACCTCAAGAGGGGAGGACTGCCCAAGTTTTTATAAGGAGTAATTATTTTCTTTTAATTAGCCGATGTGGGATTCTCAACACACCTTCTCACGCCCAGGAATGAACATCTGGTGCGTGGAATTTTGTAGGATTGGACATCTGCGCGGGTGGCCCAACTCGGGCAGCCTAACAACTGGCTCTGATACTATGTTAGAATTTTTGGACTTGGGCCTAACTTACCCCAAAAGGTACTTCAAGAGGGGAGGACTGCCCAAGTTTTTATAAGGAGTAATTATTTTCTTTAATTTGTCGATGTGGGATTCTCAACAGTTTCTCAGGATACAACGAGAATGTGAAATTCGCTTTGCACCGAAACAATCTCACCAACAAACTTGAACAAGAGAAAATCTGATGAAAACTTTGAAGACCGTGCTTTGAGAGAAGAATGCAATACATGTAGAAGTGCAGACTGCTAAGAAGGTAGGAAAATGGGTGGTTTTAAGATGATGGAGAGAATTTTGTTTATAGGCTCCCAAGAATTACCCAAATTCAAGACTAGCCATGAATGCATTGTAGTTTACACCCATTTCTAGCATTAAGGCTGAATTAAAATGTATGTTACAATCTGTAAATTAAAACATTATGGTTACAACCTTTGAATGAATTCAACTATTACTCCAACATTGGTGGTTATAGAATTTAAAACCCAGTTTAAATTCGAAATTGACAAAATAAAAATTAGCAAAAAACGTTGGTTTGAATAGACCCCTTTTTTTTCGGTTTGGCATTCGTGTGGACAGGTCTCGCACACACATAAGCCAACTTGTTGGGTCTGTGATTTGTACCCCCTGGATACGCGCACACAAAGCAAGGGTTTGCCCTAGTAATTTACCTCTTGAGGTGCACTTCTATATATAAAGTGCTTCACCATTTTATGCCTCCTTCATGTGGATTCAAATAACTCCCTTTTAAAGATTCTAACCTTTAGAAACTAATTTCTCATTCATAACACTTCATTTCCACTAAAAACATTAATTATTTCCGACAATCTCCCACATGAATGGAAAATTCTTGAGTCGATGTTCATTACTGACTCTTGCGTAAAAAAAGTAGGTGTTACCCTTTAAACTTCCCCCTTGTAACATTCCTTTTGTTCAGTTATCATGATTTTGTTATTTTGGCTATGAACCTGGTTCTGCAAGAGTTTCTAAAGAATTGAACCTGAACAATTCTCCTTTGGAGCGACCCCGCTTCTCTATCACATAGATGATTTCTCAAAGTCAAAGTAATAGTAATTACTTTCATAAGTATCATTTAAGCAACACAATGCTAACTTTAACCATTGCATCAATGTTTCATGACAAGAATGAGTTGAGGTTACCCCCACAGTGACAACACTAAATTTTAGAAGTAGGTTATCTTTTTGAACCTAGATCTTAGGACCTCCAGTCAACCAGGTTGGGTTTTCTTTCATAAAAATTTTATCCTCCACAGGCTTTAATCCCATTCCTTTGATCAATTTCTCAACTGCATTTCTATTTAACCCTTTCGTTAGCGGATTGGCAATATTACCTTTTGACTTTACATAGTCAATTGAGATAATTTCTGGCGAGAGTAGTTGTCTAATGGTATTGTGTCTACCATGAATGTGTCTATACTTACCATTAGACATGGAACTCTGTGCTGCCAGTCACTGATTGGCTATCATAATGAATATAGTACCCGACACAGTTTTTTCACACTTTGGAATATCCTCTAAGAAATGGTGTAGCATGCAACCTCTTCTCTATATTTAATGAATCCATTAAATTCATATTTCATCGTGGATTTAGCCATCACGGTTTATTTTGGGGAATTTCTACAACTTGGGAGTTCTAGCTAGTGTGAACACATAGCCACTTATGGACTTTGTATCCTTTATATCAGATATTTAATTACCATATGTATAGCTTTCTAGTACAAATGAATAACTAATACAGTGCAATTCATAGTTTTGAGTGTACTGTAGTATTTTAGTACTCTAACTATTGCAGTCCAACACTCTACATTTGTATTACTTATATATCTACTCAATTTGCTGAATGCATAAGCAATATCTTGTCTAGTACAACTTATTAAATACATTAAACTCTCAATAATCGTCAAGTATTCTATTTGAGATGTGTACTCTCCATGATTCTTGGATAGATTGAGATTTTTATCTAATAATGTTCTAACAACTTCAAAATTATTCTTGTTAAATTTCTCAAGAATTTTGTCTACATAATAAATCTGTCTCAAAATTAGACCATTTGCTATTCTTATGATTTTAATTCCTACAATCACATTGCACGTCACATATTTTCTCATTTCAAATTTTGAATCCAAAATATTTGTAGCAAATTTGATCAATTTGTCATTATTACCAACAAAGAGATTTCATATACGTATAGACATAAAATGACCTAGTCATGTTCATTCTCTTTAATCTAGATACGCTTGTCATGCTCATTAAAGATGAATCTTTTCATGAGTTTGTTAAACTTTTTAAAAGAATTCAAACCTCCCTTGATTGTAAATTGATCTCTATGAGAAGTGATAATGGGAGAGAATTTAACAATCAAGATTTTACAAAACTTTGTGATGATTTTGGAATAACACACAATTTTTCGGCCGCTAAAACCCCACAACAAAATGGTGTTGTGGAGAGGAAAAATCGTACGTTACAAGAAATGGCAAGATCTATGCTTTGTGAAAACTCCCTTCCTAAATATTTTTGGGCCGAGGCCGTTAACACCGCATGCTACATTATGAATCGTGTTATCTTGAGACCTTCATTAAAGAAAACTCCCTTTGAACTCATTTTTAATAAAACCCCCTCAATTGGTTATTTTAAAGTTTTTGGATGCAAATGCTTTATTCTAAACACCAAGGACAATCTTGGAAAATTTGATCGAAAATCCGATGAGGGAATTTTTCTTGGTTATTCTTCAAATAAAAGGCTTTTAGAGTTTTCAACAAAAGAACTTTGTGTGTTGAAGAGTCCATTCATGTTAACTTTGATGAAACTAACGTTTTCGACAAGAAAGTTGATGTTGATGATGACATAGATAACACTCAAAGCAACCAACCTTTGTATACTCAAGCAATGGAAGAGCATGCTATGGAGGAAGAAGAGATTGAGGAAAAACAAGGAAACGAACAAGAAACTCAAAATCTTCCTCAAGAGGTGATATATCCAAAAGGACACTCCAAAGATGAAATTATTGGAGATGTATCTCAAGGGGTAAGAACAAGAAGGTATTTTATCGATAACTTTGCCTTATTATCACAAATTGAGCCTAAGCTCATTGAGGATGCTTTATGTGATGAGTTTTGGATTATTGCTATGCAAGAGGAACTAAATCAATTTGAAAGAAACAAAGTTTGGACTTTAGTCCCTAGACCACATAATCACCCCACAATTGGCACAAAATGGGTTTTTTCGAAACAAACTAAATGAATCCGGAGAAGTCATTAGAAACAAAGCTAGACTTGTTGCCCAAGGATTCAATCAAGAAGAGGGCATAGACTTTGATCAAACTTTTGCTCCGGTTGCTAGACTTGAATCCATTAGGATGCTTTTAGCTTTTGCTTGTTTTAAAGGATTCAAACTCTTTCAAATGGATGTTAAAAGCGCCTTTTTAAATGGTGATATTGAGGAGGAAGTTTATGTTGAACAACCTCCCGGTTTTGTACATGAAAAATTTCCAAATTATGTTTTCAAACTCTCAAAAGCTCTTTATGGTTTAAAACAAGCCCCAAGGGCTTGGTATGAAAAATTAAGTGGTTTTCTTCTTTCAAATAACTTTTCAAGAGGTGTTGTGGACACCACTTTTTTTACAAAAACCTCTTGTAACAATGATCTTCTTCTTGTCCAAATATATGTTGATGACATCATTTTTGGTGCTACTAATATCTCTTTATGTGAAGAATTTGCCTCACTCATGCAAAAAGAATTTGAAATGAGCATGATGGGAGAATTGACGTACTTTCTCGGCCTCCAAATCAAGCAAACTAAAGATGGAATCTTCATCAATCAAGAGAAGTACACCAAAGAGCTTCTCAAAAGATTTGGGATGAGCAATGCAAAAGGTATCGGTACCCCTATGAGCTCGTCATTAAAGCTTGACAAAGATGAAAAAGGTAAAAGTGTTGATGAAAAGACTTATAGAGGTATGATTGGTAGTTTACTTTATTTAACGGCTAGTAGGCCGGATATCATGTTTGCAGTATGTTTGTGTGCTAGATTCCAAGCATGCCCCAAAGAATCTCACTTAATAGCTGTAAAACGTATTTTAAGATACTTAATTTCATCATATGATTATGGCTTGTGGTACTCTAAACAATCTTGTTTTGATCTTATCGCCTACACTGATGCGGACTACGCCGGATGTAAGGTAGAAAGGAAGAGTACAAGTGGAAATTGCCAATTCTTGGGAGGTTGCTTAGTATCTTGGTACAGCAAGAAACAATCGTGCGTGTCTCTATCAACCGCCGAAGCGGAATACATCGCAGCCGGTTGTTGTTGTGCTCAGGTACTTTGGATGAAACACACTTTAATTGATTTTGGTGTTTCTTTTAAGTGCATACCTATCTTGTGTGATAACACTAGTGCCATAAATATTTCCATTAATCCTGTGCAACATTCAAAAACCAAACATATTGAAATCAAACATCACTTTATTAGAGATCATGTTGCTAAAGGTGATGTATCTTTGGAATATATTTGCACTGTAGACCAAATTGCCGATATTTTTACAAAACCTCTTTCAGAAGATCGTTTTTGCTATTTAAGAAAATTACTTGGTATTGGAAAATTTAATGAGTAATGTGTGTTGCTTGTATTTGCCTTTTTCCTATTTTATGACTTGCTGATGTTTTAAGAGAATTCGGACTCTTATTTTGAAATTAGGACGTCCGGTTTTAAAACCGGACTCATACCCCCTTCTTCAAAAAATTCCAGAGATATTCGGACTCTCAAACCGGACGCTGCTCCAAAAACTCGGACGTCCGAATTTTGCAAAATTTCAGAAACCGGAAGACCGGTTTTAACAAACGGTCGACCGAATTTCTCAAAAAAAGGGGTCGGGAATGCGTTTTTAAAATCAGACTTTCTCATAACTCTTCTCATTCCTCTCCACACTCTCTCTCACTCTCTCGACCGAAAAACTCTCTTCCTCTCAAACCCATCCGATTTCTTGATCCGGTTTTTCAATCTTCTTGTCATTTCTCTTCAAATTCATCTCTTGTCACAACAAAGAAGCAATCTTTCTCCCTGATTAATATCTATCAATCTCCAAAACTCTTCATCTCCTCTCCAAATCCTAACCTCAAATTGTTCAAAGATGGTTAAAATAAAGAATGCCCAAGTTGGTTCAGGGCAAAATCCTGAAGAAGCAGGCACCAGTAGAGGAAAAGGGAAAGGAAAAAGAACACCTGCTGGAACTGGGGCTGCCACTGCTGCTGCTAGGGTTTCTAGAACTGCTGATAGATTTATCTCAGTAAAGGAAGCTGCTCGGTTTGAAGAGTGGACTCGGAATCACCGAAAAATTGCTCCAGGTCATAGGGTGGACTTGGATGATATGCAAGGTATGGAGGTTATCCCTAATCTCTTTGAAATAATTGGTTGGATACCTCTATTGATTGTCAATGAACTATTTTATGTGGACATGATATATGAATTCTATGCAAATCTCCACAAGGGTAGAATTGAAAAGGTGGATAACATTTCACATCAATGGTTAGTGACTAGAATTGGGGGAAGGGATATAGCATTTGATGATAGGCTATTGAATACAATTTTGGATACCCCTCAAGATGGTATAAGATTTTATACCAAAAACAAGAAATGCTATGATGCCAATTTATACAGTGAAAAACAATTTGCTGAAATTTTCACTAAGGGGGTGATATTGAAAAGGCATGATGATAGAAATGTAAATAAACTGGATGCATATGGGCGAGTGCTTCATCACATGATTTCAAACATCATCATTCCTAATGTTGGGCATAAATCCTCTATCACCAACATGCATGCATTTGTGATGCTTGCCTTGCATGAGAAAAGGGGAATGGATTTTGGCTTTATGGCAATAGAGCATATGTTAGCTGCCCAATCTTCCCAAAAGAAATGCTTGCCATATGGTTGTTTCATCACTAAAATCCTCCAACATTTTGTGATTAATCTGGTTGGGATGGGTAATCACATTGGACCTGGCAAGATATACACTCAGGAAACCTTCAAGAGAATGGGGTTTGAAAAAGACGAAGCTGGGATGTACATCCGAGGTGGACAAGGGCTTGATGACAGTGATGATGAGGAAGATGATGATGAAGATCCAGAGGATATGGATATTGAAGAAGAAGATAGCGAGGAAGAAACAGAGGCAGAAATCCAAAGGAGAGAAACGAGACAGAAAAAAAGACAAGAAAGAACCGAAGAAGGCTCATCTTCAGGAAGCATGAGTCAACTTATGGATATGATAGTCTCTCTCCAAACATCTATGAACACCCGACTTGATGCATTCGACGGTCACTTTGAGGCTTTGAATGGGAAAATTGATGCTTTGGACCAAAAGATGACCGATACACAAGAACGAGTTAAGAGACTTGAGCAAGGAAGAGGAGCTGGAGATGATTGAGACTTTCCTATAAACCTTTCTTCCTCTTGTTTTTTATTCGTAACTCTTTTCAAAACTCCTGTTTTCAATTTTAATGACATATTTTTAACTTGCTTATTCCAATTACAACTGTGCTTTTATGTGATTTGGTCATTGCTCTTTAGGCCCTTTGTTGTTTATGGACTTCATGATGACATTTTTATGTTGAAAGTCCTGCTATTATCTCTTCTATGATCCCTTGGTACTTTTTCTCCTACAATTTTTTGATTTATGACAAAAGGGGGAGAAAATAGTGCAAGATGTAAGGGGGAGAAATGATTATCATGGATGTTTACAATGATTATTGATGCAAGGGGGAGTTACCTCCTGTTCTTGGTGATTGTTATGCCTTGCCTCTTTGATATTTTGATGCATCATCATACTTTACTTTTGCTTTTTTGTTCTTCTTGCATATGTGTTTGTCATAATCAAAAAGGGGGAGATTGTTAGCCCGAAGGGCATTATTACTTGTGTTTTGATTATGATTAACATGTGTTTGTGTGAGTATGTTAGCTAACCCTCCATAGAACAAAAGAAGAACATATGAAGTCTCAAAGTCTCAAGCAAAAGATCTTGTTGATGAGGGCAAAATAGAGAAGAAGAGATCAAGCCATACCAAGATCAAATCAAATTGTAGACATTGTATTTGTGAATTAGGTACTATCTTGTAAAACTCTCTAGTCTTAGTTTTTGATTCATTGATCATACATGAAGCTCTTCTCTTGATTTTCCAAAATATAATCCTTTGATTAAATCCAAGTATTCTTGACTAAAGATGTTTTGAATAGTTTTTCTTCTCTTTAAAAATTGTCAAGAATGCCTTTGAAACTTGGAAGAAAGTTTTGTTCAAAAAAAAAATTGGCTGAGGAAAAACAGAAATTCGGAAGTCCGTTTTTAAAACCGATCGTCCGTTTTTTCATTGCATAAAATTCGGCAGTCCGTTTTTCAGAAAAACCAAGTCCGAATCTTTCTGTTCAGAAATTCGGCAGTTCGAATTTTTAACCGGTCGTCCGAATTTTTAATTCGGCAGTCCGTTTTTAGAAAACTCAAGTCCGAATCTTTCTGTTTCAAAGAACCGGAAGTCCGTTTCTGGAACCGGTCGTCCGTTTTTAGCTGTCAGTGTAAAAAATATTACCGTTGCACTGAAGCAACGGTCATTTCTGAAATTTGACAGCCTATTTCTTAGGCAATGGTTTTGAGCTTAAAAAATCCTATATATACACTCAATTATCAGCCATAAAAAGGTTTTGGGAATTATTCATTGAGAACTTTCAAGACATTTAAAGAGCTTAAAAAATTCATTTATTGCAAATTATTTTCAATCCCAAACAAAATCTTCTTGAGCTTCATAATTGATCATCCATCAAAGAAGAAGAAAAGAGGTGCTTGTAGAAGTATACCATTGAGTTGTAATCTTCCTCTTCTCAAGCAAAATTGGTAACATTGTTCCTAACTCGTTTTACCTTTTATTGTGATCAAAGGTTTGTGGAAAACCCTTTGGGTGATCCTTTGATTAATTAATTGTATTGTTGTGCTTGAGGTTTTGGTGTAAAACCCTTGAAGGGTGAACCTCATTGTGTATTTGTGTAACCTTCTTTGAAGTTAGTGAATTTGTGAAATCCTTGGGTTGAGTCTCAAGGTAGTGGATGTAACTCTTTTGAGAGAGTGAACCACTATAAATTGTTGTGCCTATTCCTTTCTTAATTGTCTATACTATTAAATTGTGTTTTGTGTGGATTCCTATTATAAAGAGTTTTTAGAAATCTTTCACAAACAAATTGGAGGTTTATCTTTCAAATCATACAAAAGAATTTTTAAAATTATCCAAAAACCTTATTCACCCCCCCTCTAAGGTTTTTCACAGACTCTTTTAGTTGTTTAATTATTTACGGGGGAGCCTAAACTCTTTTAAATGTTTGATTATTTATGGGAGAGCCTGAACTCTTTTAAATGTTTAATTGTAGAATGTTGTATTTGATTTGGTTTTATTTTTTTGGTAACTAGGTATTCGAAATTCATTGACTAATCGGGGAGGGATCGGAGGGCACAAGACCCCCAAACCGTAGCACAAGATTGATATTCAGTATTAAACCGCTCCGTGATGGATTGAACTCAGGACCTCTCTATTGTCATGCCAGGTGGAGGAACTTAAGTGAGAGGGGTCACGCCATCAGACCACACACCTCTTGTCGATTTGGTTTTATTTTGCCTATTGCTTTAGATAGCGAAAGTTGTTGTTGAGCATAACTTTTTTCCTTGTTTCGTTACAATTCGGACTGCTTTCTAATTGTTTTATTCAGTTGAGTCTTTGGTAATTCCCTAGTTTAAGTTTATAGTGCAATGTAAAAGTTTGTTTCTTTGATGTCAAAATAGATCCTACGTGAGTATATATATGGCTTTAAGAGTTCTTGTTACTCTTAGTGCGGTGTTTTAAGTACAGAAGTTACTCTTATCACTAGAATTCTTTTCTTAAAATCCTATTTACTTGTTTTGTTGGTAAATTTATTGGAGAAGCATTTTCGAAGCTTGAATTCGTGTTTTCATTGCAAAAGTTATTGTTGAAGCTGTTTGGCAATAAAATGAATGTAATGCCTTCTTTTTTTATATATTTGATATGTGAACTGGGAAGTGAACTCAATATAAGTATAATACAAAAGTGAGGTCCTAAATAAATATTGTTTTAGATTTTTTTTAATAAGAAATTCTTTTTTTCTCTCTTCTCAAGGTATGTAGCTTTTCATGATATTTTATAGAAACATCACTAAAATTTTCATGATATCCTCTATTTCCTTTGATATATGACGAAAATTAGTTTCAAAAACTTCTTGATATGATGGATAAAAGTTACACGCAATTTGTTTCTTTCTATTTTTTGTCTTTAACATTCTTAGTATTGTATGATGAGAGTGCACTGGCAGCTATATCTCTGTTTGATGGTTTCAATCAAGGAATTCATGTGTTTGGAAGTCTGTTGATATATATCTCTTCTGCTACATGACCTCGTAATACTACTTTGTTTTGCTAAATCTGTTGCAATTTTACGAAATTCGTACCATCTGAGTTGGTTGTTATCTTTATTCAGTTATTAGTTCTAAAAGTTTCTTATGAGTTCAATGGTCACCAATTATGTTAATACCTAGATTTGTGGCTCTTGAAGTTGATTGTTTCTTCTGTACTGTTGTGATTTCAACTTGCCTATTGCATTTGAAGAAATAATTAGTATTTAATAAGGCTATTTAACTGTTAAATATGAAATCTTGTATTTCCTTTGATATACGATAACACTGTTAGAGGCTCGACGATGCCTCCACTCATGTGACCCTTATTGAAAGCTCCACACTCATCGAGATGGGTATGAGAAAGCGTGGCAATTTGTTGATCACTACTCAGATAAGTTTTGGATTAGCTGTTTCTTTCTCAATACTTGGTATATCACAATCACCTTATGATTTACTTGAAATATATCATTTAATACAATTCTTGAATTTCAGAAATAACTATGCATCTTGAATGCTAGAAAGACGCAGGAGCATAGGAAGAATGACGCCTATATGCATACCAACATTGTGGTTTGGGACTTAGAAGGGGGTATAGATTCGGCGACATAAAGTCTGTTTGTTTCTGCCAACAGGTCCGAACAGCTGCTGGAGCTCTCTTTCTTGTAGCACTATCTAAGCCGTAGATGGATGACACTGCTCAGAGAGTCATAGTTGAGGAAGTGGATTGGGCAGTCCGACCAGAGGTCCAGCGGCGGATTACTTATGCCAACCACCTATTGCATGGAGCCGTGGCTGGATCCTTGGCGAGGTTGGTATATCCATGAGCAACTTGAGATCTCTTGAGCCATCTCCTGATTGGCAGATGTCTAGCTATCCAAGCGGTAAGGGCACAAGTAGTGAGCGGCCTAGTGATGCAGGCCCGAGAGGTGAGGTTGAACGACCATCTTCCTCTTTTCTACTTAGCTTTTATTGATGTATATTCAGATATTTTTGGATGGATACTATTTTATGCTTTAAGATATAGTAGGTTGATGCTATTTTATGTTTTATGATGTTGTGGTAAGTTTTTGTAGATATGAATGGTATTTTAAGTTATGTTGAATGATAATTTTTGTTATAGGATTTTTATTTTAAGGTATGTTTTATGATGTATGTTAAATGAAGGGGTTGGGTCGCAATGCCCTATTCTTACGCCATTTTGTGAAGACTTTTGGTCGCAACCAAAAAAGCTTTGCAACCGGTCGAAATCAGTCGTCTATCAGTCGCAAATTTGTTCAAACCACCGACCAATCGAAAAATCAGTCACAACTCGGTCACTAAGCTTGCAATTCACATAGTCGCTACATTCGATCGCTACATAGTATTTTCTTAATGATAATTTGTTCATTAATTAATTTTAAATTATTAAATTATTTTACATCAAATATATTATTACAAAGATTCCATTGAGACCTTTTAAAAATAAGAACAATATTGAATATAAAATTTAATTTATTTTTAATAATTATTTATATTTCTCATTTATAAATGTTATAAATTCATTTACATGCATTTTAAGACTTAAAAAATTAATATGAGATGCATATAAACTGGACATATAATAAAATTTTGATATTTTATTTCGTTATAGTATTAATTATAGTGTGTAGTAATATTAATTATATATGTTAAAATAATATTATGTTAATATAAATTAATTATTAAGTAACTAAAAGTATTTTTAAAAAATTAAGATTAATGGTTTTATTATAAATAAATTACAAGAAGTTATTTTACAAATATAAATTAATTTAGTTTACAAACTAACTGTAATGGAATATTCGTTTAGGATGCCTTCACACTAAATTCGGTGTAAATTATTGGAGTGCAGAAAATTTTTGTATAAAACGATACTGAGAATATGCTCTTTTACTCCAAATTTTACATAAGATTTTGATGCAACTCTCGGGGATACGATAATCCTTTAACATTATTTTGAGAGGAAATAAGTGTCTTTCAAGAACATTGTGTATATAATGGATTTAATCTGCTTTTCTCTGAGTGTTCATTTCTTTTGTTATTGCTATTGTGTGTGATTAACAAATTCTCCTTAACAATAAATGTTATAGAGGATACTCTACTGCTGCGTTCATCATTATCAAGTGATTAATATCTCTGTCACCAAAAGTATAATTTTCTACTTATAGGACTTGATAAATTTTGCGAGAATAACTCTTGAAAAGTTTCTAGCCTTAATACCTTCAATCATCTTTATTTAGATTAGTAATTTACTCAAATTTTTATTTCATTTTATCTACTCTAGTCCTACTTTTTTTCTCATAAATAATTTAACTTTCACAAATTCTAAAGAAAATAAAACATAATTTTTTTTAAACTAAAAACCAATCCAAATCTGTGATAGAAAAAATCAACACTACGCCGTTTTAGTAGGAGTGATTACATTTCGAACTTTACAGTGTTTAAGCAAATAAAGAATTTTAGATTTTTCTTCTTATATAAAGTAGAATGCCCTTCAAATTCTTCTCTCTCCTTATTATTATTTCTACAAGTTTCAAGATTAGAAGATTAAACATTGTTGAAATCTGTTTTTAACTGGAGGGTATATTAGAAAAAGTTCATCAAATGTTGAATTTTTTTTTTACAATATGACAAGTATAAAAAATGAGAATCAATAGAATGCGACAAGAAAAAAACGAAGGGAATGTTATATATGTTTATATCAAAACTCAAAATTTTTTTTCACGGTTTTTGCCTCTTATTTTACTCTATGTTTCATTTTTTGTCCCACTTAATTCAAAGATAGATTTAGAATGATTATATGTTCTAATTTGACCTAAGGGTGTAAATGAGTTGAGTCACTCATATGCTGCTCGGTCAGAGCTCGATTCAAGTTTAATATTGACCGAATTCGAGCCAAGCTTGAGCGGATTTGCTAAAAAAATTGAGATGAGTCAAGTCTCTTATAATACTGGCTCTGTGGCTCATCTTTGAAATTTACAAGTCCTTTTCTTTTCTTTTTCAGTCTTTCTCCTTTTCCTTTTGGGTGCCCTTTATCGTTTGTTTTTCTTTTAGATTATTAGCCAAGTTTTTTTAGGAGTGTTCATGATTGTGTGTAAAATTGAAATATCTATCCTTGCCTAAAGTAAATACAAGTTCTTGAAAATGTTCTTCACTTTGCAGGCAAAATGTAGCTAGTTTTTCCTATAGGATTTGTATAATCTGAACAAAGCCATGCAATAAAGTCTCTTATTCCGGATCAAGAAAGCAGTTTTCGTCCCTCAACTTACACAGTTGCTTCGCTATAGGAGAGCAGCTTATTAGTGACGACTTAAGAGAGGGAACTTAGTGGTCTCTAAACAAAGACGGATTAGAAATGCAATACAGAGGGATGTTGAAAAGTCAAATTTTTTTTTTTACAAGATACAGACAATTTAGAGATGTAATGATTCCGTCTCGAAAATGTCCATCTCTAATATGTCTCTAAATGTATTTGAAACAAAAATCAGAGATAGATTAGAGATTATTCAAAATCTGTCACTAAATTTTGAGACGGATTGGAATGGGAATGATTCCTATCTAACGTTAGAGATGGAATGGAAAAGAATATATTCTGTTCAAGAGTTTTGTTCAATAATTTACATCTCAATTTAGAAACCCAAAAAATATATGTCAACGTTGTCTCTAAATAGAGTTGAAATAGATGCGGATTCATTCCGTCCCTACATTAGAGACGCATATGCTACAAAGCATGTAGTCTCTAAAGTATTATTAAAATTTTATAATATATAAAAAGATTTTAAATTATAATCGTCTTGAGCTACACTCTATTTCCTCTCTATTATAAAAAAGAAAACTCCTTCCGTCTTTATATCATTTCAAAGATTAGCGAGAAAACTCCTTTTCTCCCTCGTTCATCTCTACTATTTTGAGAGAAAACTTCTTTCATATGTATGTCATTTCAAATATTAGAGAGAAAATTCATGTCATCTCTAACTTGTCTTTACTGTTTAGAGAGAAAAATTCTTTCGTCTCTATGCCGTCCCAAATATTAGAGGGAAAACCTGTTTCGTCTCTACTTCATCTCTACGATTTGGAGAGAAAACTCCTTTCATCTCTATGTTGTCTCGAATATTAGATAGAAAACTCCTTTTGTTCTAATATTTAGAGAAACTTCATTCTTCTCTATCATTTTATTTAGAGAGAAGTTCTTTTGTCTCTATATCGTCCCAAATATTAGAGAAACACTCCTTTTGTCTCTACTTCTTCTCTACTATTTAGAGAGAACTTCTTTCGTCTCTATGTCGGTTCAAATTTTAGAGAGAAAACTCCTTTCATCTCTACTATTTAGAGAGAAAACTTCTTTCATCTCTATGTCATCTCAAATGTTAGAGAAAAAACTCTTGTCATCTCTAACTTGTCTTTACTATTTAGAGAGAAAAGTTCCTTCATCTTCATGTCATCCCAAATATAAGAGAGAAAACCAGTTTCGTCTCTACTTCATCTCTACGATTCCGAGAGAAAACTCATTTGGTCTCTATGTTGTCTCAAATATTAGATAGAAAACTCCTTTTGTCTCTACTATTTAGAGAGAAAGCTTCTTTCGTCTTTACGTCTTCTCAAATGTTAGAGAGAAAACTCCTATCATCTCTATTTGGTCTCTACTATTTAAAGAAAAAAGTTCTTTCGTCTCTATATCGTCCCAAATATTAGAGAGAATACTCTTTTCGTCTCTACTGGGTCTCTACTATTTAGAGAAAAAACTTCTTTCGTTTATATATCATCTCAAATGTTAGAGAGAAAACTCATTTCGTGTCTAGATCGTCCACTAATATTTAGAGAGAAAACTTCGTTCATCTCTATGTCATCCCAAATATTAGAGAGAACACTCTTTTTGTCTCTACTTCGTTACTACTATTTAGAGAGGAAACACCTCTCGTCTCTATTTTGTTTCAAATATCAGAGAGAAAACTCCTTCTGTCTCTATATTGTGTCCACTATTTAGAGAAAACACTTCTTTAATCTCTATATCGTCTCAAATATTAGAGAGAAAACAGCTTTCATCTCTACTTTGCCTCTAAATTTAGTGTGGAAGGATCATTCTTCTTGTTGGGAAGAGCCTAAAGCTCTTATACCACTGTTGACAAGAGTTACACGGTGATTACCCCTGTTTCATTAACAAAACCTCTACAGAAAACTATTACAAAATCAAAACAGTGGAAGAATAGAAAATATACTAATCTATTACAAAAACCAGATAACAACTCTTAAATAAAGCTCTTCAGAATTGGATGAGGTGTCCAAAAAATGGACTACCGATTCTCCTTAAAATACCTGAAAAATAGATAAACAAAACTGGATGAGGCTGGCAAAAATTGGACGCCCGAACAGGTGATTGAGAAGTTACGTAATTCAACTTCGAAGGCTGGTGCAACAACGAAGAATACATCCATCGTCTCATCTATGGAAATTAAATCACTTGAGTTACATGCTTGTGAAGTATACATAAGAAACATTTTTTTTATCATTAGAAAGCAATTGAGAAGTCAGGGACTTTCTTTCAAGGTAGACCTATATCTGCACCAAGATGTGTTAAATTTACCTTGGAAATTTTCAAAGCCTAGAGAAGAAGTGGATAGTTGAAATTAATTGAATAACTGGATCCTTCGAATGTACTTGTATGAAGTTGGAGTCGAAAGGGTTGCCATGTGCGCACATGTTTAGAGTTATGGTTATAGAAAATATGACTAAAATACCCGAATCTTCCATACATCTGAGGTGGACCCGAAGTATTAGCATGGCAAATAGTGAAGTAAGTGGGCAATGTGTGCTATTTGGAGAATTAACCAGAACTGACCGTTATGGAATTTTGAATGGTTTATATGGAACAATGTGCTATTATGGCTCTCAATTTGGTGTTGGTACTGCACAATTGAAGCATGTGATTATTAGAGGAACAGAGAGAATGAAAGCACTTTTCTTGGCAAGGGGGAGGCAATATCTTGCATGGAAATCATTCTTCTTCACCAGCTCGTGGTCCTGCCGGTGTAAAGGATCTAGTTATCACTAAGGCAAAAGGAGACCGAAAGTGCGATACAAGTGGAAAGAGAAAGAAACATGCAAAATGTGGTAATTGTTGGTATGTATGCTATAAACATATAATTATCATCATTATGTCTATTTATGAATAATATATGCAAACTGAGTAACTTGTTATTTTCTTTCTCATTTACAGTGCACAGATGGTCATAACAAGAGAATGTGTAAACTACCAACACAATTAAGAAACATGTTTGATGATTTGTCTGCAAGCAATGCCTTCAATGTTGATTGTGATCTTAGTTAGAATTTGACACAACAGAGTTACTTTGGGTGAGATTCTGACCCTGCACAGGTTCAATTTTCTTTTAATTTATATTGTAATATATATTCTTATAGTGATTAGTTATCATAATTGGCTAATTATCAAGAAAAAATTGAATAATTGCTTTATTTTTATAAAGGTCAGTAAATTGGAGTTCCAAAAGTTTTGGGATCCATCGAAAAGGACAATTGTACATAAATAAAAATAATGGGGCTTCTTGCAAGAAATGTTTAGAATATTTTTCAGTTACTGTGTAGTTTCTCCCATTTCATTTTGACCAATCCCACTAAATATTTTTTGCGGTGGTTTCTTTATGTGCCAGCGCTTGGTTTGTCCCAAAAAAAAACTTTGAATAGAAGATATGGAATCAGTTTGGGGCACTTCTGTCATCATACCCCATTTGCAATTAGAAGTTTAGCTTGAGGCCATAAATTGAAGAAAATGGAGGACAACCGAAGCCCTACTAATGGCTTATAGTGTCCTAGGTGCAAGCCATCAACAGAAGAAGCGTATCATGCAGGAGCACTTTTGTGAGATGTCGATTCTCACATTTCGGTTTTGCAAGGAATGGCTGGGCGAGTTTGTAAATTGTGGTTCGACGAGATGTGAATTCTCACATCTCCAAAAAAATATTTTGTTTTAATCAGTTGTCTCTTCAATTTCTTGTGAGTTTGATTAATTTGTTGAACAATTTAAAGATGTATACCCAATCTACATTCGCGGAACAAATGTTCTCTTAGCTCACTGGTGGAAGAGAATGTCGAGAACTATAAGGGAAAACATGTTTCCAGTAGGCTTGGGTAAGTTTTTTTATTCAATCCCAACACTTGAACGTGATCGAAAAATCCTCTTCATTCTGGCCGAGAATTGGTGGGACACCACCAACACTTTTCATTGATCGATAGGCAAAATTACATTAACACCTTTGGACTACACCTGCATTACTGGGATCAAAGTTGGTGGTGAATTGATCCCTTGGGATAAGGATGTTTGTCAAAAACCAGAATTCATCAAGGAAATGCTTGGATGGGTTCCCCCTTCTGCTGCTGGTGGGGCAATTCAATTAATAGAAATTTGTAACCATTTGTGTAGTCTGTCTCAGGTTGAAGAGATCGACACAATTATAGTTTCCTAGCTTACCCGTAACTTCATGCTATTTATGTTTGGAAGAGCAATTTTCAGCACCACAGGAGAAACCATCTACCTTTGTTGTCTCCCCGCAAGATATAGAAGGAATTGGAGAATTTAAATGGGGGAGCGGCTATGGCTGTCCTATACGGTTCAATGTGCGCCATATCAAGGATGAAAATCAAGAGTAGTGGTGGCTTCGGCATTGTTTGGGAGGTAATGTTTAATTTAGGTTTTATTTTGTTTTTGAAATTAATTTCTTATATTCATATTTCAATGATTTAAGAAGTGAATTAAATGGTATTGATCCCTATTTAGCAGCTTGGTGAAGTATTTGCTTTTTTTTTTTAAATTTACCATTTTAGTTTAATTTCTTATATGAAAGTTTCAATGATTTAGGAAGTTAAATGAATGCTTAATTTTCTCAGCATCCCACTTATTTTTACTACCTAAGGCTTCGATACATTTTGCAATCGAGAAATATCTACTGGCGTGGGTGTCTATTAGCTTATTTTGATTGATTTTGCATTTTAGTTTAATTTCTTATATGGAAATTTCAATGATTTAGGAAGTTCAATGAATGCTTGATGTTCTTATTGATGCAAATGGAAGGAGCATCTTATGAAATAATTGGCTTATTTTGATTTATTTTGCATTTTAGTTTAATTTCTTATATGGAAGTTTCCATCATTTAGGAAGTTAAATGAATGCTTGTGACTACCTTATTAAGAAAAGCTTATGAAATAATTTCCCAGTTATTTTGATTGATTTTGCATTTTAGTTTAATTTCTTATATGGAAGTTTCAATGATTTAGGAAGTTAAATGAGTGCTTGTGACTACCTTATTGATGCAAGTGGAAAGAGCAGCTTATGAAATAATCTCCCAGCTATTTTGATTGATTTTACATTTTAGTATAGTTTCTTATATGGAAGTTTCAATGATTTAGGAAGTTAAATGAATGCTTGATTTTCTTATTGATAAAAATGGAAAGAGCAGCTTATGAAATAATTTAGGAAGTTAACTAAATGGTTGATTTTCTTGTTTTCTTACTTCTTTCAAATGTTCTGTAGTTAAATTTCTTATATGAATGTTGATTAAGGTTTAGGCTTATGAAGTCCTTAGCCCAACTGCATTCCATTTGAAACAGCTAGAGAAAGAGGTGTTTCCCGGATGATTCGATGGAGGGTAGAAAATAGACGATTTAGGTTATTCTCGTCAACATATAGTACTATCCGTGATTTAATAAACGGTTTAGGAGATGAAGAGGTAAGTCTTATTCTCTCTTTGTTTATTGTAAGTTTACTTCTAATAGGGTTTTGATCTTCATTAGTCCTTATTTTAGGTTAACTCGCGGCCATGGAAGGGTGTTGCATTGGCTAATGATTATGCTTCTTCTGAGAGATTAAACAAAACATGACTAATACTTGATGGTCCAATAGGCAAATTTCTTTTTCTCGGTGACAGAGTAAGTCGCTAAGTTTTTTAAGACGGTAGAATCTTGCAGCCGTGATCCCCACCAGAAAACATGCAACAATCCGAGCTAAATAAAGATGAAGAGGCCAACTTGCTTTTAAATGGAATCTGTTTTGGGATTTCTACCCTTCTATACCAAAGTTTCAAAGTTATACTGATTTTGAGAGAAATTGATTGATGTGTTCTTTGGAGAATAGTTTTGAAATGAAGAAGAAACCTCGAATCACATCCGAGGTTGAAGACACTCCTGCCAAAGCAATGCCTCCTCCTGGTCATCCAAGGTGGATTGTAAATTGTGTGCAGGAGTATGGTTCTTTTCTTGAGGAAAAGATTGAAAGAGTAGAGGTTTCAATCGAAGGAGTACTCAGACAAACATTAGAAATACAGTGAGTATAGGTTTTAATGTTCTGACTAATTGATATACCGATCTCTACATGTAATTTGTTGGCTTGAAGATGAAGTTGGATCAAAAGTGTTTACTTATATACCGTCTTAGCATGGCAATGAGGGGATACATCACAAATGGCTAGAACAGAAGTTGAATTTTCTTTACATTTATATGGTTACAGATTCTTCTCATAGATTGAGCCTCCGGTGTAGCAAATATGATAGAGTTATTCCGGAGTTGCTTCACAAGTTGGATATAAAGGAAGCAGCTATTCATCGAGCCCATAAAAGGGAAAGAATTTTATTAATCCTTCTTTTGGCTACCTGGCTCAAAATTTACTATCTCAACACAAGTACAAATTCTCAAATGACAAATACCAAGAAACTATATTTATAGCTGTATTTGTGACATGTGAAAATTTGTTTTATGTTCCAAGTGTGTAATGGCTATTCATGAATTACATATTAAAAGTACTAAGTAACTTATGTAGTTAATCACTTACATCAACCAAAGAAGCATTAATATATTTTCACAATTAGATACTTAGCTAATATTAAAAGTATGAATTATCCAAAAATGAAAGTACTGAATTGTGATTCGCTTGCAAAGTTTTTTTTGTTACAAACATCACTTTCTACGAAACGAGGGTGAACTTTCATGTCTCTAAATTCTGTACCCCATGGACGCTAATGCATTGACTCGAACCTTGTTCATCTTATCGAGCAATAATCTCAGTCCAATGTTCATTCTCTCGGTAATTGATGACTCCAACTACAGCAAATCAGTCCAATTATGAGTATATAAGCATATAATACATATATTCAATTAAAAAATGAAAATGTTCAGTCAAATTATGATCCAACTACCTTCAGGATCTATGAGATTTGAAGTCGTGCACATGTTCAATGAACTTGATCAAGTACAACCCGTAATCAAAGCTGTCCAATTACATATGAAAGCCATGTAATAAAATCAGTCCATGGCGTTAAATTAATACCATGTAAAAGCATGTGCAGGAAAATTCTCATTCATACTTGTTCAGTTGTTGAGGACACCAGCTTACACACCCAATAGGAAAGCTGCTTACTTGCAGTTTGTAAGTATCTGGTAACCCTACTTTCAGTGCCTCATGAAGTGCAACACCCTGTTATTACCAAAAATATATGAAAGATTTCTTCATTGGTAATCCATTCACATTGAAAAAGAAAATAAATAGTGATAACAAAATCAACTTACCAAGTCACTGACAAGAGCTCTCTTCTTCAGTAAATCTCTTTCATTGTGCACGGAATAAAAAATAAGGATTGTGTTTAACCATGTCCACAAGAAAAAGAAACCAATGCCTGCTCAACAAAATAGGTACACATATCTGTTCAAAAGGGTTTAGCGTCAATTAAGCTGTAATTGGATCTTATAAGTCTTGTTGGCTCATGCTCAAAAGTATACTAGATCATGGCTTAAAACTATAATTGAAGTGCTAACTCAACTTTATGTAGTAATCTGAAGTTACTCCGGAACTAGTCTATAGATTATAGACAAAGCTAACAATCAAATATAATAATAAAGGATGATTGAGAAAGTAAAACCACATCAGATTGATGCATATTTGGACAAGCAACAAATCTCACTAAACAAGCTGCACAAACATAGAAAATTACTAAATCAAACAAAATAACTACATCATGACTTATGTAACAAAGTCTTGAATTTAAGCAAGATCTTTAACAAGACAAAAGTAGGATAATCTGTAAACAAATGAAGAGAAATAGAATCATGAAAAGAAATTTATAGAACAAGTAAACACAAATTTGCACAAACACAGGAAATTACTGAATCAAACAAAATAACTACACCATGACTTATGTAACAAAGTCTTGAATTTAAGCAAGATCTTTAACAAGACAAAAGTAGAATAATCTGAAAACAAAATTAAGAGAAATAGAATCATGAAAAGAAATTTATAGAACAAGTAAACACAAATTTGCACAAACACAGGAAATTATTGAATCAAACAAAATAACTACATCATGACTTATGTAACAAAGTCTGCAATTTAAGCAAGATCTTTAACAAGACAAAATTAGAATAATCTTAAAAAAATTAAGAGAAATAGAATCATGAAAAGCTTAGAACAAGAAAAGAGAAATTTGCACAAACACTTTACTGAATCATGAAACAAATTAAGAGAAATAGAAGCATGAAAAGTAATTTACAGAACATGAAAAGCTTAGAACAAGAAAAGAGAAATTTGCACAAACACTTTACTGAATCATGAAACAGATTAAGAGAAAATAGAAGCATCAAAAGAAATTTATAGGACATAAAAAGATTAGAACAAGAAATGAGAAATTTGCATAAACACTTTACTGAATCATGAAACAAATGAAGAGAAATAGAATCCTGAAAAGAAATTTATGACTCCAACTAAAAGCTTAGAACAAGAAAAGTGAAATTTGCACAAAGTATGTAAATTACTGAACCAAACAAAATAACTACATCATGACTTATGTAACGAAGTCTAGAATTTAACAAGACCTTTAACAAGACAAAAGTAGAACAAATGGAAACAAATTAAGAGAAATAGAAGCATGAAAAGCTTAGAACAAGAAAAGATTAGAACAGTGTCAAATACTTTACCTTCTGACATTCATCTATACCACCTCCATAGTTGCTTTAGGTCATGTAGCGTTTCAAAACCTTTCCTGAATCTTGTGAAGACCCCGCACTTTCCTGCAAACCAAAGGAAGCAATTTTTATGAATCAATAAGAAATTGTCAAAGGCCCCACCGTATCAACAAAAGACAATGAAAACAAAGACTTGTGACTACCTGGTACCAAGTACTGAGGTACAAAACTTTATTCCTTGGCTGCTTATATTCTTTCTTGAATGGGATGTCATTAACTCACAAAAGCAGTTAATGACCTCTGAGCTTACCCAACTCCTGGCTTTAAGTGACTGCATGGATGTTCTATTAACCAAATGAGACTTCACCTTTACAAGTGGCGTAGTTTGCGGAAGATGAAGTTCCTGCATATTCTTAATAGTTCTTGCTTTATCAATGTTTGACATGTTCATAATGTTCAACTTCTTTAATACCTAACAGTTTGAAAACATGTTAGAGAACTATTTATGTTTCTTCTGGAGAATTAAAAAGTATTTTGGAGTACATCACCTTTGTTGACAAGGCTGGTGTGTTATCCTCATCATCAAAGTATTCATTTCCCCATGTATCCCCTGATTAAAAAATTAATAAACTCTTATCAATGTTAATTTATAATGGGAAGTTACAAAATTAGGGTAAAAAATAGCTCATATTACTCACTGTAACAGTATATATATTCTGCCTTCTATGCCTTGGGGATGCAGCTTTTGCTTTACCATTGTCTGGTGCCCTTCTTCTTAGGGCTGTAAATGGGGCGGGTCTTAAACCCGTACCAGCGCGGGTCTAGACCCATTTATAGCAGATAAGGTTAAAATTTTATACGCGCAGACTCGTACCCCACCCATACCCATATAGATTCTATTAAATGGGTCTGGGTAGGGTACGATGATACCTAGCCCCGTATACCCGTTATAATAAAATAATAATATATATTTATATATTGTATTATTTTTGTATTTTTTATTAATACATAATTTATACATTTATGATATGGAGTGGTTCGTTTTCTTAGTTTAGAGAAGAGAAGAGAAATTTTCTTCATAGTTTAGAGAAGAGAAATTTCCTTTAAGATTTCTTCTTCTTAGAGACATCAGTACTACTGTTTTCTCCATTCGATGTTTCTTGTGGGTTTGTTTCTCTCATTCAAAATTTTATATGAGTGGTTGTTTGTTTCAAAGGCGAATAACAGAGGCATGATTTTTTAAGGTTAGATTTTCTGAAAATTTATATATATATTTTTTGTTTAACAGGAAAAAAATAAAAAAATGTCATACGGGTATGGGTATACCCAGACCCTACCCTAGACCCTGAAGGGTTGGATATGGGTATACCCAGACCCTACCCTAGACCTTGAAGGATTGGGTCTGGGTCTATAAATTTTATACCCAGAGTGTCTAGGTCTAGGTCTGGGTTCATGTTTCACTATAAGGATATGGGTCTGGGTCTGAGAGTACCCAGAGGGTCTGGACCCATTTACACCCCTATTCTTCTTGATGATTTTCTACTTTCATCACTCTTTCAGTTTTCAGCTCTCTCACACTAATGTCATTTTCCTCCTCCCTCGCCTCATCCTCATGAGATTCATGTTCCTTTTTATCCTTAAAGTTTCTTTTCTACTTTTCTCCGTTCATATCAGCATATGTTCTTTCCTCCCCCAAGCCAGTTGACACAGCAGGAACACTTGTGTCATCAACCTCTATTCGGTCCACTTTCTTTTCTAGTTTCTGTTATGTCATCAACACTGGTGCAGATTCTCTTGGTAGCGTCGCAGTTGAAATTAATGTTTTAACCTCTTCCATCATCCACTTTTGGTTGCTCTCCACACTGGTAGCAATTTTACAAACACAATCACGAATGTTTCTTATTTTCTCCTTCAACTCACATACATCTTGACTAAGCTCCTCCAATCTCACATAGACTTCGGATGTGTGAACGACTTCTTTCTCTTTTCGGCACATTGCATCTACTACGGGAATCACTTTCTCCATAAACAACCCCAACTTCTTCAAAGAATTCACCCTTCTTCTTATATTGGATGCATCCTAATCACCAATCCAGAGGACAACACGTTTCTCATATGGAATAACTCTCTCTCTCTCTCTCTCTCTCTAACCAGTGAGAATCTTTCTAAGTAAATAACCTACAAAACATTTAATGCCATTTTAGTTAATATTCAGTGCAATTGAACATTAAAAATGAACTTAAAATAAAATTAAAAAGTGTTCACTTACTGAAAGCAGGCTATGCATCCGACATGCCACCACCACCAGAACGTTTCCTTGCCTTAATCCCATCTAGTAACATGTCAGCAACGTGCTTACACCAATTCATGTTCTTCACTTGTTCTATATTTGCAAAAGCTACTACCCAACCTCTTTGAATTGCATATTTCATTGTTGGGCAAGAAAACTTACCCATTATGTACATTACAAACTTCACCCTGAAATCCAAGTCATCTAATTTAATACCTATGAAACTTTTCTTTAAAGTTGTCATTTCTATTATCTTATCCTTCCCAACAGTAATTTTCAACTTCCTCTTCAATTCAACATCTTGTGTCCCTTTACGAACTAGTTTCTTTATGCTATTTCCCCCTTAGGCAGACCTAGGATATGATGGACATCACCCTCGGTTATACGCATACAAGTTCCATGTACTTTCAAACACTTTTTTTCGGGTCAAATCCATCTAACAAAAATGACAACAGCTCATATGGAAGATTAAATGGCTTGATCTTGAAAAGTTCCTCAAACCCCATTTCTCTCACACTTCACATTGTTAATCATTCAAATTTTTCAGAATATCATATAAGCCTTTTGGAAAACACCTATTTTGGAACTTTGCCTACATAAACAGTGTCAAATAACGCATTATGCTAATTAATTTTTTTAATCAAACTTTTACTAGGCATAACAACATCGTCTACTTAGCAAATAAAAAAAAAAAAGTAACTACACATTAATGAAATCAACAAAATTTTGTAGTGCATCTCATAAAGTGATTGTATTGGTGCACCGATGCAAGTAATCATATTAGTGCATCAGTGCAAGTGATAGTATTACAATAGAAATATTACTAGAAGACAAATTACAAGCAGATAACAACAAATTAAAAGCAGACTTACCACAAAATTATTTCCACCATACATGTACTCTGTACACGTCTTTTTTTCTGTTTCTTAACATGATTATTTTCCTCAACATCCTTCTCTTCCAAATCATCTTCAATGTTTGTATCCTCCTCTGTTTTGGCATGTGAATCCTCCTCTGTTTCAGCATGTGAATCCTCCTCCATTTCCTCATAATCCATTGATGATGAACCCTATTCCTTTGCGTCAGAAGTTGTTTAGTTTCTCACTCCATCAGATTCCTTATTTTCCTCAAGAGGCTCAACCACCTTGGCAACAGGGGAATCTCCTTCGCTTAAACATTTCCGGTGGGTATCACGATCATGTTTGTCTACGAATGCAGCTCACTTTGGCCTAACATTGAACAAGTTTGTGTTAGGTTTTTTATTATTGGACAAAATTTCAATAGATAGATAATTCCCAAAAAATCAAAACTCTATCTCAAACCCCTCCCTCCCCAAACCACAAAAAAACACATACACATCTCATGTATAGTTAATAGATACTGGACAAAAGAAAATGTCAGTGAAACATAATAAAAATTTCTGCAGTTTGTTCATTATCCTAGATACTACGCAACATTATACCTTCAGTAGAATAAATGTTTATTAGAACTTGTTTTTTCACTTCAATTCATAAAGATTTTATAACAAGATTGGGTCCTCACAGGTGTATATAAATATTTTCTTTTTCTGTGGTTCTGCTATTGAATAAATGTTTATTAACATCTCTTATGCTGTAAATTGATCCTTCAAAATGTTTATCAATGTTTAAATGGACATCTCAAGAATGAGAAAACACTGAATCAACTGCTAGCCACAATATCTCTATATTAAACATGAAACTAGAGAGCCTCTCTGTAGAATATAAAGTTAACTACAACTGACATCTGAAATTCAGGTTAAAAAAGGCTAACTTACATTTAATCTTTAGATATTCCAGCCGGGCAGTGAGGGCTTCGCAATGCCTTGTTGATGTTTTTCTGCTCAAAATTTTGAGTTAGGGTTTCGGGTTGTCCACCCAATAGATACCTTCCCCCCACCCCTCCTTCTAATCAACGTCGTTTCTCCGACGACTCTGTTTGTTTTCGACGACCGGCACTGATTCTTCGCCGGTTCTTCTTGCAGCTTCTTCTCTTGGCTTTTTCTCTCACTCAAGTTTTCTCACAGAAGCAAAGAGGAGAAAAGAGATGTTTTTTTACCCTTGCCAAATGGACAATACAGATCATGTCCTTTCTCATCCAATGGACAATAGTGTTTACTGTGAATTAAAGAAAGTGAAGCATTCTTCACTATAGTTGCTTCCATATAAGTAAAGTGGAAGGAAAAATTGCATGAAAATGATGTTAACCAAAGGGGATCAGATGGGATTTCGAATGATAAGGAAACTACCAGGAGGAACACGATAGAGCCTTCCCTGATTATGAGAAATCGAATATCGAGAAATTAATTATAAATACCCTACAACATTTTATGTTCTTCATTTTATACATTAAATATTTTATTTTAACCTTTTATACCCTCAAACATAAAACATTTAGTTCTTTATTCCTTAAATATTTTTTAATTTGCATATTTTATAATTAATTATAGTGGAGGAGACAGAATCCGGTGACGGTTAGTACGCCCAGTCTCATATTAAAAAAGGTCAATTTTTTATTTTTTTGTGTTCACATAAGTGGGATGTGTTCATCGCCATCTCATTATGCTATCCTTCACTATAATTATAACAATATGTAGTTCGGAAAATGTTTGAGGGCATAAAAAACTAGTAAAACATCAATTTAACATTTCTTAGTGTGATTAAAGTAGAGCGTGCTCATCGCTATCGGATTCTAACGTCCTATACCATAATTATAATAATATGTACATCGAAATATGTTTGGGGTATAAAGTATTAAAATAAAATATTTAGGGTATAAAGAAAAAAGTATAAAATGTTTTATGACATTTATAGCTAATTAATTCTCTAGAATATTTGAAGAAAACATAATAAGTGATGGACACTAATTTATACATATCTAAAAATCTCTTTTGTTAGTATTAAATGTATCATTGCACAAAAGATAATATAATAGAAGAAGTGTATTAAAGTGTGTATTAAAATGTGTATTATATGATTCTGGCCCAGTATAAGATTGAATGTCTAACTTTTTTTATGAAAGGATAGAAGGAAGTGAGGGATGGGATCTACTCAATGGAGTTCTTTTACAAATAATCTCTCATGGGTTCATTGGTGCTTCCCTTTTTTTTCTTTTTGGTAGGAACAGCTCACGTCTTGTTTATTTTCACGAAATGGGCAAAATAGTATCACAATACCAAAATTATTCACGATGTCTAGTATTTTTTTCGAGGCTTCCCTTGCATTATCCGGTATGAGTGCCTTTGTTATTGAATTGATAGTATTTTAGCGATAATTACCATGCACAAATATTTTTTAATGGCAAAAATACTAATTACTTTTGTAACGCCAATTAAGATGATATTAACTCCTATTTCTTTATTATCTATGTCACGCCACATATTCTATGGATATAAACTTTTTAATATCTCAAATTCTTATTTTTTTTTTATTCTGGACCGCGAGCGTTATTTCTTTTGATATCTATCTTTTTACCCACTATAAGATTGAATGCATAACTAAGTTAAGTATCACCTCAAATATTAAATTTATCAGTAATGCAAGTATTGACTGTAAAAGCTTATAAAGTGAAAAGTTTAAGGAAAATGTATATATATTAAGATAATAAACTAAAATAACGTAAAAAAGAAAATAATTAAAAATATTATTGTTTGAATTAAGTCATTCAATAAAAATGAGTTCTCACAAGATTTCTTCAATTTGAATGCATGTTAGATGATTTTGGGGTATCAAATGATACATAGTATTATATAGTTAAACCAAGGTAGTCTAGTAAGAATAGATGCCTCAAAAATTTTTATTTTATACATTGGAAAATCTGTTTGTTATTAATAGACTATTAAAGAGAAGCTTGTATAGTTTGAGAAGGGGTTTTGATTGATCAAAAAGAATAATCTGTTTCAACCGATATACTGTTAGCACGTCCATACATAAACATAGAAATCAGACTTGGAAAGGATTGGCAATCAACTAGAGTAGCAGGTGCAAAACGGTATAAGTCTTTTTCCTTACTAAGGCGGTATATGCCCGCAGCTTAATTGAAATTCTTGTAGGTCTTTCTCTTCTTATATTCGTTCCCATGGCACCGAAGAAAATATCGAAGAGATAGATGTCTTTCCCTTGAAGATCACTCCCGATTGGTTGCGGTGATAAAAAGGACAGTGGATCAATCTTTTATTCAACGAGTTTTCGTTATTGTTTAATAGTTTTAGTTTCACGTCATATTTTTGTATGTATATCATTTTTAAATTGTTTAACAAATTCTTTTTTAAGAGTAAAGCTGAATGCATAGTTGCGAAGATTAGCAAGCCGCTTTCAAGTAATAAAGCCACGATGTTCGAGGCTGCTGGGAGCAACAATAAAGGCCATTTCTATGGTTTTGGCTCCGATTCTGGAGCAATTGCAGCCTAGAGCCACAACACAAGCTCGTCGTCTATTATGGGCCCATCGTCTATTCCTTATGTATCTTCTACAATGATCAATGCACGTGGACTGCTATCGAGAGGACTAAGAAGTGGATGGATTACATACAACATGCACATACTTCCTTCTCAACTTGCAAAGAAAGATTAGCGTCGACCTTGTTTCTACACTCTTCCTGTTTCCTCCATTGGATGACGCCCTATCAGATGCCACCATCGACGATCCTCAGCCTTCCATCGGTTATCCCCCATCCTCTGACATACCTCCACCTATATAGTTATCATTTCATATGGGTTTTATAGTACACTTTACATTTATGTTGTGGATTCTTTAGTATATTAACTATGTTATACGTTATTTAGAAAGTATTATGACATTGTTTGCTTATATGTTTGTTCTTGCGGTTTTTGAATTTCAGGTGGATTTTTAAAATTTTAAACTAAATCTTTTCTAAAATAAAAAATAGATTACAAATCGAATTCTGACCAAAATTTGTTCGGTTATTTATTATTTTTTTAAATGCAAAAATTTTACTGATAGATATTCGATTGATATTCTATAGGATTTTTTAATTTTTTTTAAAATATCGACCGAAATTCAATCAGTAATTTAAATAGTCTGTCAGTAAATTATTTTACTAAACTGATTTATTTTATTTTGCTAATAGAGTTATTGATTGAATATTTAGTCAGTAACTCTACAAATCGGTTGAAGAGTCACCGTCAGATAGAAAAATCGATTGAAAAAATTTCCTGACCAGTCTAAACCGATTGATGTTGATCGATTGGAGTGTAGAGAAATTTTGTGTAAAGATAAGCTGAGAATATGTTCTTTTACACCAAATTTTGCATAAGAGTTTGACGCAACTCTGGGAGATGCTCTAATCCTCTAACATTATTATGAGAGGGAAAAAGTTTGTTTTAAGAACATTGTATATAATGAATTTATTATGCTTTTCTCTACTGTCCATTTTTTTGCTATTGCTATTAAGGATACATGGTGTGATTAACATATTCTCTTAACAATGTATGTTATAGAGGATACTCTAATGTTGCGTTCATCATTCTCAAGTGATTAACATCTCTATCACTGGGGATAGAGCTATGAAGGGACTGGGGAGGGCTCCGACCCTTGCTAATTTTTTTATACTTTATATGTGGTATAAAATTATTTTCATTTTGTGCTAAATTAGTATATTTTCTATTATTGGCTCCCAAATAAATAAAAATTAAGTTAAATGGTACAAAAACTATTATTTTTTAGTTAAATAATACACTAAATTTTTGTCTTAGAATTTCGACCTCCCTAAGGGTCAAGTTCTGACTTCGCCCCTGTCTATCACAAAAAGTATAATTGTCTACTTATGGGAGTTGGCAAATTTTGCGAAAATAATTCTTCAAAAGTTTCCTAGGCTTAATACAATTATCTTTATTTGGATTGGTAATTTACTCAAAATTTTCATTTCATTTATTTATTCTAGTCCTATTTTTTGTCTCACAAACAATTTAACCCTCACAAATTTCAAAGAAAATAAAACACACTTTTTATTTTCAAACTAAAAACCTATCCAAATCTTGGTAGACAAAATCATATTGGGTTGTTTTAGTAGTAGTGGTCATATTTTGAACATTACATTGTTTAATCAAGTAAAGAATTTTTTCCTTATGTGAACTAGAATGCCCTTAAAATTCTTCTCTCTCCTCATTATTATTTCTAAAAGTTTCTACATTAGAAGTGTAAAAGTTGTTGAAATTTTGTTTTTAATTGGAGGGTATATTGAAAAAAAGTTCATTACATGTTGTATTGTTTTCACAATGTAACAAGCAAAAAAAAAATGAGAATCAATAAAATGCAACAAGTAAAAAAACGAAGGGAGTATTATGTATGTTCTGAATAAAACTCAATATTGTTTTTTCATGTTTTTGTCTTTTATTTTACTTTACAAGTTGTTTTTTTGTCCTAATTAATTCAAAAGATAGAACTAAAATGTTGATGTGTTCTAATTTGACTTAAACAAGTCAAACCACTCGCAAGTAGACCTTATAAAATGGATCTAAATAGGTTTGGAATAACGTGCCTCATATCTAGATCCGATTATGTGCAATGAGTGCCAAATCCGTTAGGTAATTTTTTTTCTCCCAAACAATTTAACTTTCACAACTACCAAGAAAAATAAAACACACTTTTTCAAAAAAACCTATATATAATTTCTCCTCCAGTTTGAGGAGGTTTTTGGTAAAAAAAAACCTACGTAGAAAGTTGGTTTTTTTCTTTATTAGCCCATTTTCAAAAAATGGGTACTAAATAGGCCCAGTTTTTCTTAAATCCAGAAGTGGCCATAACGCACCATTGTGCGTTATGACCTAAGATAACGGACAATGGTTGTGCGTTATAGCTAATCACTGGCTTAATCCGTGTTAAATTGCATTTTTAACGACGTGGCGATGATGTGTTGCTGATGTAGTGATAACGCACAACCATTGTCTGTTATCATTCATAATAACGCACGTCCATTGTGTGTTATTGTAGGTGATAACGCACAATGACCATGCGTTATCACGTTATAAACCCTAGCTCCAGCCGCTGCCGCCTCCTTTCTTTTTTCTCTTTCTTCTTCCTTCTTATTTCTTCTTTCTTCTTTCTCTCTTTCTCTCTTTCTTCTGCCTCCTTATTTCTTCTTTCTTATTTCCTCCCTGAAAATTTTCAGCCTCTTTCTTATTTCCTTTTCTCTTTATACGAAAATTTTCATTTTATCTTCATCCCCTCTCGCCGCTCCGCCGCCGTCTCTCTCGCAGCTCCGTCGCCGTCGCCGCTTGATAAGTTCTTTTCCTCTTCTTTTTATTTTCTTCATTTTTCTTATACTTTGACTTCTCTTCTTCTAATACTCTTGTATTTTATTTCGAAATTTATAGTTAAAATTTAGTTAATTTTTGAAGTTCAAGTTTGAATCGGTGAGACTTTCCTTGGAGTACGAAGATTGTTAAAGATTTGGAGTGGAAAACGGTAGACTAGAGCTGCATTTTTAATTTTCGGTAAGTTTTTAGTTATTTAAATTATTTGGTGTATTATTTATTAATTTTAATTAGTGTGTGTTTGAGTTTGTTAATTGTTGTTTGTGAATTATTTTTATGAATTTTTATTTGTTAATTCGAATTAATTCATTTTTGTGAAAGTTGGGTTTGGGTTTATGTTTAAATTTGTTGTTATTAATAAATTTGTGCAAATTTGATAATTTTATGTATATAATTGTTTTTGTATTGCAAAAGTGATCTTAGGGTGATGAATTATTTTGATGAATTTATTTGGATAATTAGATTTTTTTTTTTTTTACTTTGCTTTATGATTATTTGAATTTTTATTTATTTAGATAATTATTTTGCGTCTTTCGTATAAATTTTTTAGTAGAAAAGATGGGAACCTGCAATTGGGGTTTTTCTCTCTCTTTTTTTGTAATTAGTAGAATCAAAACTTGAAAATTTAGGGTTTAGTAATTATACTTTATTTAAACTGTAAAACCCTAATATTGAATTTACCAAGTAGTAAAATACTTACTTATAAAATATACCATAAATAACCCTAAAAAACTTAAAAATTATAAGCTTTAAATAATAGAAAACTTAAAAATCTATTATTAAAATAAAAAATTTTACATCAAACATTAAACCGTAAAACTATAAACTTTTTAACAGTAAATCTTAGAAAGCCAAAATCATAATATTAAAATCCTATAGGGTATATTATAAAAACCTTAAAAACCCTAAAATTGATTTTTGAAACATTAAAAAATAAAACTATAAACTCTGTAATAGTAAACCCCAAGAACCTTGAAATTGATATTTTAAACATTAAACAGTAAAACTCTAAACTTTGTAACAGTAATCCCAAAAACCCTAAAGTCTTAATATTTTAAACATTAAACCTAAAACTCTAAACTTTGTAACCGTAAACCCTAAAAACCTTAAAATTTTAATATTTTAAACATTAAACCGTAAAACTCTAAACTTCAAAACAGTAAACCCGAAAAATGATATTTTAAAAATTAAACCGTTCAAACTCTAAAATCTTAGCAATTTAAACATTAAAAATAAAACTCTAAACTTTGTAACAGTAAAACCTAATAACCCTTAAATTGATATTTAAACATTAAACCATAAACCTCTGGACTTTGTAACAGTAAACCCTAAAAACTCTAAAATCTTAACAATTTAAAAACTAAACCGTAAAATTCTTAACTTTTGTAACCGTAAACCCTAAAAAACTAAAATCTTAATATTATTGATAATTAACTCTAAATTATAAAAACATTAAAAACCCTAAAAAACACTAAGTTTTGATATGTTAAAAATCATACAAACTCTAAAACCCTAAGATGATTGTACCATAAACAACACAACTTAAAGAGTTTGGAATTATAATTTATTTAAAAATTTTTACTTTAATATATAGATATTGACCGTAATTCAAACTATAAATAATGTAGATGGAAAAAGTCCCAGCCCACGTGCATCCGGGTCCCATAGTCCCTAATGTTTTATCAAGACAGCACGAGCACCGGTCTGGGTTGATATGGAGTGGGGACCATGAGACGTGTTTAACTGATCTTCAATTTAGGCGTTTCGGCCACAATCTATTCTAGTTTTACAGTACAGTTCCCCGTAGGTTGGTGGAGCTTATTAATAGAATTGAGTTGGGGGGGAGTGTTTAGATGTGGTTACATTGGGTTGGACCACGCACTTATTACCGCATTAGTTGAGCGGTGGAGACGGGAGACTCATACATTTCACTTGACTTGTGGTGAAGTCTCAATAACCCTCCAGGATGTACAAGTATTATGGGGTTTAGGGATAGAGGGTTTGGCCGTTACCGGCCCTAGTTGGAGTGTAAACCCTAAATAATATTGGATTGAGCTGATCGAGAGACTTCTTGGTGTGCGGTTGTCTCTTAGCCACTTTTCCGGTTACAAGGTGATGAAGGAACCCTTGGAAGCATGGATCCTGAGAGTGTTTACCAGTTCAGAGACCGATGATGATCTTATCCTGCGCGCTCGTGGATTTATTTTTTTACTCCTTAGCGGACATATGCTTCCCGACTTCTCAGGGAATTTGGTTCATGTGCGCTACTTCAGTTTATTAGAGAATAGTGATGCCATCAGGACATATAGCTGGGATAGCTGTGTAATTGGATTTTTATATAGGCAGTTGTGCAATGCAGCTTTGGGGGTTGCACGACAGATGGGGGGAACTTTAGTCTTATTACAGATTTCGACGTGGTCGCGTATACTTGCTTTGCAGCCTCAACTGATTACGGATGTTCAGGTCGACCCTCTTGCTCTTCTTGGTGCTATATGGTGCACATCCTTTGACTACAGCCAACTGCCTACGCACACTCTTGTTACATACAGGGATCAATTAGATTTCATGCCATGTAATCAGGTTCTTTTTAAAATATTTTGTATTATTTGTAAGTAAAGAAATTTTTTTTAAGCACTTAGATTTTATTGATTTTGAATTTTGACTTTATAGTTTGTATGGCTCCCTTATCTTGACCGTGGTCTGGTTCCATCTGACTTGTGGCGGGCAGAGGTCCCACTAATCTGTTATGAGATAGTGAAGTATCACTATCCCGGGCGTGTGCTGCGCCAATTTGCACGGGCTCAGCATATACCAGATGCATGTGATACTTCTCTTGACTTGCATCAGATCCAGCCTAGGGGGAATGACCACACTTACTGGTGGACACAGCATACTAGCCATGTAAAGGCCTGGGATCAGTGGCGACTGCGTGTTAGGGATGGCCCTGCCCTGGCTGTTGAGGTGTTATCATACCCTAGTGACGAGTATATCAGATGGTATTGGGGTATCATACGGGTTTACATCCGAGCCTACTGGGGTGGACACATGGATGATGGTACATTCTACAAACAAATTTTTCTTTCTTTTTAAAATATTCTTATTCATTTCATTTATTTATGTTGACTTCTAACGGTATAATTTTATTTATTTATTTATTTATTTTTGTTTAGACTTCCATGTTGTAGGAGGTGGATGACATGGCTTTAGTGGTGATACAGGAACCACCTTCATCTCCATCACAGATGGCTGCTTTTGCGAAGAAAGTGCAGACGATTATTCAGAGGTGCATGGTATCTATTGGCGGTACTTTGGGATGCACTGCATCACAGAAAATATCCAAAAGACATTCCCAGTACAATTGTCGCGTCGCCGTCCCCGGGAGCACATATCGGACCGGGGTGCTCATGGAGTTAAGAGGGGCGCTCGCAGACAGCCTGGTCGTGGAGCAGGAGGTGGACGCCCTATTGTCCCACCTTTTCCAGGCAGGCACGAACATGTCGATCCCGGCCATGTAAAGGTCGAGAGGGGTGAGGGATCTGGAGGTGGACAACCTCTTATTGACTCATTTGACAATCCGAACATAGGTATACCATCTTTTAGTTTTGGTTTCACGCCTCCTTCCCAGTCACTTCCTAGTGGATCCGGGACATTACAGATGCCTCCCCCTCTTGGTTTAGGGTTTGCCCCATTTCAATCACCACATCCTACATCTTTCGGGTTTTCTGGGTTTCGTGCACCCCCTCCTCCGGGCACAACCGGTTCATCTACATCACATCAACCCATATCGCAGGCATCTTCATCTGATTAAGAGGAGCGGACGGATAACACGAATGTTGTACAACATCTTGGATTCGGACGTCGTGTTGGTAAGAAGACTACGAGGTTCACGCCATCTAACTGGCTGTAATTGTAATTAGTATTTTGTAGATTTCATTTTCAATTATATATAAATTAAATTTCAATATAAAGTATTCAGTTTATATGTATATTATTTGATTTATTTGTTTTATGTATATTAATTAGTGATTTATTTGTCATTCTCATCCCATTACTTTTGTACCCTACCGACAATTATCATGTGAAATTGCAAGGACAATAATTCACCGACAATTGCCATGTGAAATTCAAGGACAATAATTCACTATCGGCCCTAAACGCTTAAAACTTTATAAATACATGCACATCTCAAAATTCTACTTCAGCCGACTTCCCACCCTAAATCCATTCATTCTTCTTCAATTCACAAAGTTTTTAACTTCTTCATATTTCATCCTCCCTAAACACTTTCAGTTATATCATTTTAAAATGAAAGCAATCAACCCTGTTAGAGCGATGCTATTTTGGGATTCTGAAATTGCAAGGGATGCATATGGTCCCTATTTTACTAGAGTAGTGCGGAAAAGTTGGACATTGCCAATGACCAGAATAATTTCACATAACGAACTGGTAAGGAAAATATTGAAATACCGAGATATAGATCCCAATCTCTGGAATGTTCGAATGACAATGAGGGTGCCTTCATACTACGAAGTGCATCGTATGTTTTACTTTAATTTATATAGCATGAACAACAATGAAGAAATGTGTTATCTATGGACCATTCCATCCCATCTCGCGAAGGAAGGGATTCATATTCTTGTTGAATTTGAACATATCCAGCAACAAAGTATCGTCGGAACATATTACAGCGGTAACAAAGATGGTCTCTGATTAACCGTCTATGTTGTACACTACCGTCAATAACGACGATGATGAGGTTGACGGATTGGACGGAGATGATGACAATGACCTGGAAGAAGGAGAGTTCCAAACTCTTTGAACCTTGTAAATCCTGTAAACCTGGTAACTAAAAACATAGTGTCATAATGGGAGAGCAGCCAATGGTTTAGTAGCGCTAAGTATGACTACACACATTTTGGAGTATTCCTAGATATAGGTTTGGGTTCTCCTATAGATGACCTTGTAGAATCTGGTACCTTACAATTACTCGATTGGAACGACTCCATTACTGACATACAGTTAGGCATGAGATTCGTTGACAAAGTGCAGGCAATAAGTGGGGTTCATAAGTAGTCCATGAGTATGGGACGTGAATACCGAGTTTTGAAAATTAAAATTGATAAATGGACCGCAAGATGTTACCATCACAGTGACGATAATTACTGTTCATGGTAAATCCATATAAAAAAGAAAGCAACGCACAGTTGATGGGAAATAACCAGATTCGTAAAAGAACACACATGCGTTGTTCAAATAGAACAAAACAAGTACAGAAACTTGTCCTCAAAATTTATATCAATGTTAACATCACACCTAGTTGCCAATGATCTTGAGATACCTGTATCGAACATCATTCAAGAAATGCAGGTATTGTTTCAAACGGGCTGTACTTACAAGCAGGCATGGTATGCTTGAAAATTTTCCATAGAGAGGGTTTTTTCTGGTGTTTCTCGACATGTATAGACGGATTTCTATATTGTCGGCCTGTGATTTCTGTGGATGGAACACACTTAAACGGACCATACAAGGGCGTGCTGTTAATTGCAAGTACGTGAGATGCAAATATCACTTGTTCCCACTTGCTTTTGCAATTGTTGATAAGGAATCCTCCGAGAGTTGGAATTGGTTCCTTAAAAACCTGCGAGAATACATTGTCAAAGATCGCCACGTATGCCTCATTTCTGATCACCACAAAGGTATTTTCTCTGCTATTCAAAGTCAACCTTTATGGCAACCACCATTTGCAGTTCACCGGTTTTGTTTATGCTACATTCGAGCAAATTTCAACAAGACTTTTAAGAACACAAACCTAAAAAGCTTGATATGGCAGGCCGGAACAGAATCAAAATAAGGGAAATTTGACCTTGTAATGAAAGAGATTCAAGAAAGAAATGTGGATGCTTACATTTTACTTGATCAAGTTGGACCCAGAGAAATGGACACTGTTGCATGATGGCGGTCACAGACACGGTACTATGACAGAAAACTTTTCTGAAGCACTTAACAGTGTGTTGAAGAAAGCTAGGGTTCTACCATTAAAAGCTCTGGTTGAACTAATATTCAACAAACAAGTTAAGTACTTTCACCAACACCTTGAAGAGGATGAAAATTGTGTGCATCCATTTCCAACCTGAATTTTTGACAAGTTCTTGCGGATTGAAATGAAATCAAGAGAACATAAAGTTACAACTTACAATCTGCGAGAAGGAATATATATGGTCAAATCTCCGATCCGAGTTTCTGGTACGAGCAACGTCTATATATTGCGGATAAATAATAAATCATGTAGTTGCAGAAAATGGCAAGCATATACATTGCCTTGTTCTCATGTTCTTGCAGTGTGTAGAGAAAATGAGTCAAGAACAGATACTTATGTGCCGGAGATATATTCGCGACAAACGTACAGAAGAACTTACCAAGCGAATTTTCATCCGGTTTTGAGTGAGAAATTTTGGAGGGATGTTCCTTTTAATTTAACATTTTATCCTCCAAACATGGAAAAGGAATTGGGTAGGAAATAGTGCAAGTGATTTCAGGGGGAAATGGATTATAGAAATCCAAATTCTCCCCAAGATATGGCAGATGTCGCATGCCGGGATATAATAGAAAAAATTGTAATAACCCTGGACCGAGCAATGTATAAGTTTGTTAACTAATACATCATTACTCTAAATTTTTACAATATCTTTAGTATTACTTCTTTAAATAACTTGAGATGAAATGGTACAAAATTAAATATATTTTCCAAGAAAATAATATAAATATTATCATTATAAATACATTTAAAATAAGTTAAATATTATTAATACAGTCTTTTTAAAAAAAATATATAATTATAAGTTTTCACTAAAAATGTAAAGAAATTTTCATTTAAAAAAATTTTAAAAAATGATGTGGCAGAAATTTTCATTAAAAAAATAAAAATAGAAAAATAAAAATTTAAAAAAATAAAAATAAATTTAGAAATAAAAAAAAGAAAAAAATTATGTGGCAGATAACGCACAACGAGTATGCATTATTGCTTGATCATAACGCACAGAAGTTGTGCGTTATCAATCACATCGGCTGATTAGCGGATTAAAGTCTAATTAGATGATAACGCACAATGGTTGTGCATTATCATTATCGATAACGCACAACCATTGTGCGTTATGGCTACTTCCAGATTAAAAAAAAATTCTGAACCTATTTAGTACCATTTTTTAAAAATTGGCTAAATAAAAAAAAACCTAAAAAATCTATCCCAAAGTTTTTTTTCACTAGAACTATCCCCAATTAATTCTACTATATTATATTCCACCAAAAAAATAATGAAACATAACCACGTTGTCAGGCCATTGGTATAATTAATTAACAATATACTTTTGATATTTGTACAAAAGAATTGTAACTCAAAATATTGATTTCTAACACAAGGAAGAATTATTCACACATAAAAAGAATAAGAAAAGAATATAAATAAGTACAGATTATTAATACAAGACCTTCTAGTCTTGATCATATTTCTGTTACGTCTCGAGATGATTCATCAATCTAAAAGTATTTATAATATATTTACTATTTGTCAAATGGTTTTGTCACATCAAAATAAATATCAATCCTAAATAATAAACCACAAATACTCATCTATATGGACTAGAAATATCACATGCTCAATTCACAAAACGGCAATTTTTCCGGATCTCCCCATTCTTACCAGTGAGGACATCAATAGAACCCATTTTTACCATGGCAGCAGCATATTTAGAAGCCCATAATTTACCATATTTAGCATTATTCAAAACCAACTTAGCAGTGGAAGCACTACTCAACAACGTATGATCTGAAGTTAATAATCCCCTATGACTCTTCAAATTCACATAAAATTTATTATCCAATCGATTTGGTGTAATCACTTCAATATCTACCGTTGGATCAGGACCATTTTCCCTTGGTGGAGGGCACTTCTTTTTCAAGAAAGTAGCATAAACCCGGTTCAACTCCGGATCTTGTTTATGTGTAGAATTAAAATTATAAAGCCGATTCGAGAAAGAAGAACAATGTGAGACCCCAATTGAATGTGCCCCAGAAAGGGTAACCATTTCATCAAGTGATAATCCTTTTCTTTTGAAATTTTCTTCAAGTTGTTTGGCATTAAAGAAAGGAGGAGGGAGATTTTCGGTAACTTCGGAAAACGAAGAAATATGTCCATCTCGGCGTCCGGAAGGGACTGAGTATGTTATTCCTCCGAGTTTAAGGGAGCTATCGCGGGCAGCAAAGGCAAGAATGTCTGAACATGAGACGGTGTTTGGACATATGGATTCTATTTGAGTTTTTGCTTCATCAATAACCTCGAATCCTCGTAGACTTGGATTGTTAGCCGGATGGTCTTTCTCACTCACTTCTGATCTTCCGAGTACCGTGTCTAGTAGTATAGAACCATCACATCCCTGGATTATATTGAAATGATCAGTTTCAAGGAAGGAACTAAAAGGACAGAGAGTTATACTAATGTAGCCGCTTTCAAATTTTTTAAAAATTTTTCGTAATGTTTACTTGAAAATTCAGTAAAATTAATCTTAAAATTATTATTCAATCTTAACTTAATTGGAAAACTATTTTTACAGTCATTTTAGTTCTAAAATTATTTTTTCGTAAAATATTTTAGTTTTAACCACTATTTTTAAGATAGTATATGGGAAATCATAGATGTAAGTACACTTGTATATATAAATTGATTTGGGGTTAAAATAATGTATCTCTTAAAATTTTGCTTTATATATATATATATATATATTTCCTATTAAGTGAATACGGAAGGGATATGTAAGTGACTTATGTCCCAACACTTAGAAGAAAATGTTAGAGATTGACTATTATACTCATAGTCGGTGTAAACTATATAAGTAATACATGCAAGAATATTGTTAGATTCTGTCAAAAAAAGAATGGCGGGTAATTTTTAAACTAATTAGTTAGGAATAAATAAAATATAATTGAACTTACCCTAACAAAGCAGTCATGAAAATGCATCCTGATTAGTCCGGCACCAATGCCAGGGTTTCTTTGGACGGCTTTGTTCACAACTCTTCTAACAATTGACTCAGCAGCTGGACATGATTTGTAGTAAAACCCAACACTAAGTGATGTTGATGATGATGAATAATAATTAGCCATTATAGATTCTAAATTATTAGAGAAAATCAAACAAAATAGTACTAAAACTACACCAAATTGGCATCTCTCAAAAGGATAAACCATTTTGTTAAACCTAGCTAGTTTATATATGGATATATATATATATATATATTAAGTGTGAAGAGGATTGAGAGCTCTGATGTTGGTTAAAATGTTGATGAAAATCTGATAAGTATTTATAGGTAAAGAGGGATCGGAGAAACTACTTGCATGCAATTAGAAATTTTGAAAATTTTTAATTATAAATAATGATTGGTTGATGGATTCAGAGTAGTGAAAAACGTGTATAGCTGTTAGGAAAGAAGGGTTCTGTGTCGACCCAATCAATCCCAGTAAGTAAGTAGTAATACTACTACTATATCCCAGTAGTATATATATGCATACTACTACTATATTATTCCTAGCCAATGACGTATATTAGTGGTTCAACAATTCTTATTTTATTGCTGATTATTAATCTCGTTTAATTGTCAAAAAAGAAAAACTGACTTTTATAATTATGTTAGATATTAACTAATACGTATGTGTGTACAACTAGCAATAGTTGTAGCTTGCAAGCCTCCCTCCAAGGGAGGGATTTATCAAGGAAACTTCTAGTAGTAAAATATAGTAATATCTCCTCTTTTAATTCCTTTTAGCTTGTCACATCTAGATCTATTAAGAAATGTGTAATATGAATTATAATATGTTTTAAAATTTATATTAATTAATATATCGGTTCAGAACTTCACATTGACAGTTTCATATTGAATAGTTAGTGAAAAAATAAATTCCTTACAAATTCCGGCAACTCTCTGCTTCTTTAATTAAGGTATTTTTTTGGGTGAAGTCAGACCAAAGCTGATTTTTGACATAGTATCAAGGCCAATTAAAATATGGGGGCCATCAAGAAATTTTAATGACAAAAGAATTAAAAGAAGTTGAAAATTATTATTATTTACATAAGAATATAATGAAAAAAAATGTATTAATAAAAATTCTTATAGCTCGCGACATCTAAGTTTTCGAGATTTTTCGCTTTTATCTCAAACTTCTAACATTGATTAATTTAATCAACCCTCTTAAACTACAATAACATATTATGTTGTTAATACGGCCATTCTGTTAAATTTTATGTTAACCATTAACGTTAGATGTGCATCTAAACTATTATTAACCCTTGATTTTTTCGGAATTTTGGTTTATTTCTTAGGAATAAAAAAAATCTACTTATGATCCGCGGTCACATTTCTTCAAAACCTTTTCCTCCATTATGACAGACGGAAACAGAAATGATCAACTCGTTTTAAGTGATGTCATGGCGAGTGGATCATATAATTAAGATCAATTTAATTAATTTCGGAAAAGTTTCTTTCGGTTGACATTTTATGCAATTTGTGAGGAAACTTATTGAAGCAAATTACTTTGAATCGACCTCCATCATATTTAATTAAACAAACTGACTGTATCTGTGGTTTTGTATAAGTACCGTGGCATCACACGTTGATCCATTCAAACGGGCTCTTAATCTTTTGAACCCTAATAAATAATAAGTAATAATATTCTATACGGATCGTACACTTCTAATTGATTGTATGAAAATGATGTTAAGAAAGGGGATTAGATGGAAGCGGCAAATCTCATGGACACGATTAAGCCTTCCCCTCATAACATATATAAGAAGTGATTTATTCACTTTAAACCTAATATTTACTAAAATTAACATAAAATACTAATCAAATAAAACTTATCTTCCAACGATATATAATTTTACATAAGAAAATTGCTTTATTTATACCATGGTTATTGTTTGCTAATTATTGTTTTCTTAATTGAGATTTGAATTTGTTTTTTCTTTTTAAGGAAAATGGAGTTATATATTATTCAAATTCAGCAAAACGGCTTCAGTTACATTATAGGGTATGTTCCTAGTATAAGCTTGAGGAACATCGGAGACCAATGCGGTCTTTACTAGAAGATGGGCCGGAATATTATCTGTCCTATATACATGAGAAAAAGAGATAGCAGACACATCTATACTATTTCGAAAAGCTAATGATAAAGAACCAAGTTCTGAGATGTCTTCACTATTAGAAATAATTATATTAATTAACTTCTTGAAGTGAGTCACATTCAATAGCAAACCAGTCACCCAAAGAGGAGCCTGTGATATATCCTCCAATAATAACAAGAAGTTCCCCATAATCCACTTTAAAACATCCAAATGAGGTATAACCTAAGCTAAGAGGAAAATACCTAAGTGATTATGCACACGAAAACCAATGTCAATTTTATTCTCTAAAAAAGCCATATCTATAATAACTTTAAGAGTCCCAGGAGATGGGGGGAGGGGGGGCTTTCACACTCGGGGGGAATTCATCAGTGGAAGAATCAGAAAGGGTGATGGAAATCCTTGGTTAACTTTTAAGTGTTCTTCTGGAATTTTATGTCTTTAACGACAAGTAGTTTGCATCTGTGGAGGTGCCTTCATGACGCTTTTTATTCCTCGCTAACTAAATGAGCCACGCATAAGTGGTAAAGAGAGCAACTTCTTCTTTCTCAAAGTACAATGAAAGAAAATGAATAAGATCCTTGAAGCTAAGACCAACATACACTACAAAAAAAAAAAAAAAAAAAGGTCGTTTTACCGCCCGACACTTTGATAAGTAATTGGTGGATAATAGATAGTTATCAACAATTACCGACCGAGCGTATCGGTCGGCTAAAATTGGTTGGCAACTATTTTGGATCAAATTTTTTGTCGGTCGGTAAGACTTACTGATCATATTACAAAGTTACTGACCGACCATTTTTTCAGTAAATGTATTTTCTGAATTTAAAAATAAGAATTTTGAAAATAAGTTATGGACCGAAATTGTAGTAATTATCGACCAATAATTGATCGGTTAATTATTATTTATAGACTGATCATCTGTCGGTAATGAATTTTAAAAAAAAACAATTAACTAATTGCCGACCGATTATCAATCGGCAGTTGTGTATTATTTTTAAATATTTTTTTATAAATTCAAAATCCACTTGAAATTCAATAAATGGCAACAACACACTACCAGAAACACAGGGTTTTAGTGACTGAATTTACCCACAGATTCTATTCGGTCGCTAAAACCCTATTTTTCTGGTAGTGTGTTGTTGCCATTTATTGAATTTCAAGAGGATTTTTGAATTCATCAGTAACTTTTTTTCAGTTACCGACCGAATGATAATTCGTCGGTAGTTAAGTAAAATTACCTACTGATTGGGACTAGTTCGGTCGGTAACTCCAATTAAACAGGCTACCGACTGAATTGGCTGTGGCTAATTGGTCAGTAAGGTTTAAATTTTTTTTTTTAAAAAAGTTCGAACAAAAACCCCAGCTCCCCATTCTTAGAAACCCTCCCCCTCCCTCTCATTCCCTTTGCAATTTCCTCCTCCCTCTCCCGTAATCCAGTAACCTCCCTCACTCTATCGTCACTATCGCCTCATCATATACGCCCTCTCTCTCTCTCTCTCTCTCTCTCTCTTAATAGTCTCCTCCCTTTTCAATTTTTTAATTTTGCAAGTTCTATCTGCCTCTCCTGCTGACGTTAATGTACCTAAAATTTTGAACTCAGGGAACGAAAAAGCTCAAATACTCACCGCCTTAACTAATGTTTAGTCTGACAAATTGATCTTTTTGAGAAATTATTTCCAAAACTACTAAAAAAATTAAATGAAAGCAACAATTAAAAGGTATTAAATTTTAAGAATAGAGTTTGAATGATGGAATTCCCCTAACTTTTGTCACCTATTTCAATTGGAAAACTCTTAAAATGATCTTTGAAAACTAAGGCTAGGTTATCACATGAAAATCGGGCAATCTCCATCTCTAGGTGAAGGCCACTCTACTCACTAAGCTTTAGAGGAGAATCTCTTCTCTCTCTAACCGATTATGAATGCAATATCAATTTAGGTGATCTAATAACCTAAAAGTGCAACGAATATCTCGATTTAATTGCTAACTTTTATTATTCAATTAGTTGCCCTAGATCGGTCTTCCCTTTTCAATTCCAACCAACCTTGCAAAATAATCGATTCTGCAAATCAATTATCATAAAAACCTAATAAAAAAACAACCAACATTAAAAATAAACATCAATTTCATGAAATTCAATCAAAACTCATATCATCCAAGAGTTAGGGTTCAACCCTCAACTCAAACAACGAAAGAATTAGCTACTAAACATCCTAACAATACTCAAATCAATGATAGAATTAATAATTAGCAAAAGAAAGGAAGGCTTAGGCTGAAATCGAATCCACGGTTCCGAAAGCCACCCCAGCAAATACATGTTAGAGTATCACATGTGCAAGTAGTATCACAACCAGTGTTTGGCATAGTGTGTATAATGAGGGACGCGACAGAAAATGGGGACTGTTTTGTAGTTTATCGATCATGTAAAGGTCGAGAATCCTAACATTTCCCTGCCCACTTCCTTTTTGGACCAAAATGTGGCAAAAGAAATAAGTGAGGACTCGAGGAAGGAGTTGGGGAAAATCACCCCCATGAAGGATAGTCGACGATCACCCAGACGTGGCCGTATCTTGAGGCGATCACAAGTCGCATCGTAGTTTTAGTAAGGGTCCTCGTCGATGGTTTTCTTAGTAGAATCAACAACTATCGTGTTTTCCTTATCCTAGATCCCCATAATAGAAGCTAGACGCTCTCTATCTAAGAATATTCTCACTCCATTGACTATTAAAATGATAGTGGATAGGTTCTTGTCCACTTTATGAAACATAATGTCATAGAACTCATGGAAAAACTCGGGTAATAGGTTCCAGAAATATGCAACAGGGGTTCCCAGCCTAACCCATCAAAAAGAGCATCGAATCCTAAGTGTTAGATAATGGGAGCATCAAAGGATTTTTCTACTATTAGCTTAAGGTGCTCTTATCGGCTATCCATTTCTGAGCTGCCGCAGAGAGGCGCTCTAGATAAGGAGGAATAGCAGGGTTGGTGGGTTCTAATGTGGAATCATCAACCCGACCTTTTGGATTTGGAGGAAGAAGCGGTAGACTTTTTGGGTGCCATAAAGGAGTGAAATAAAAGGTATGAAACAGGAAGTGTACAAAGACACAAAACAACACAGATAAACCACGAAAAAAATTAACATACCAAAAAGATATACCAAAACTAAAGTAGCCCGTGTGTGTAAGTGTCCTACACATCGCCTGTCTGTGATGAAGTGTGACACACAATAAACGAACAGAAAACCGATTAAATCAACAAAGTGAATACTAATAACAAGTAAAGATAACTAAATAAAAGTGAAACAAAAGGATATAAAAGTTAGCCTTGGTTTGTTTGAACAAACAAACCGTTGCTGCAATTCCAGTAAAACCTGTACTTTGCCTTGAACAGTGTGCCACCGGAGTTCCATCAGAGTTGTCGGAATCTTCAGCGAAATTTTTTTGAAATTTTCTCTACAAATTTTTTTATAAAACATAGGAAAATATAATACATTGTTAGTAAAATAAAAAATATCAAAAGAAACAGAAAAAGAAAAAATAAAATAAAAAGAAAGAGAGAGAAACAGGGTGGTAGAGGAAATGGGGAACGATGGAGGGACGGGAGGGTGAAGTGGGGTTTTTGATGGAGTAGAAATAAAGGGAAAAATAGAGGTGGAGATGGTGTGTAGTTTGAGAAAGAATGAAAGAAGAAGAAGAAGAAGAAGAAGAAGAAGAAGAAGAAGAAGAAGAAGGAAGAAGAAAGAAGAAATAACAAGAGATGAGAGACAAGGGTACAAACCGGTGATTGTGCTGATCATCGACGATGGAGGAGTCAGAGAAGAAGGGTGTCACCGAAGATGGAAGAAAAATCAAGAAGGAGAGGGAGTAGGAGAAGAGAAAGATGAAAAAGTGTAAGGGATTTTGAAAGATGGGTTTGAGATAGATTTTGGGGGAAATTGTAGAAAATTTGGGGAAATTGTTGAAATTTGATTGAAATCGAGTTGACCTAACACGTTTACCCGGCTTTTGACCCCAACGGCAGTTGGAAAACCACCTCATCACATCCGGTAGGTCAAGGCCTACCGTCCGCGTTAGGCTTCTGTCCGTAGAAGGAAGTTTATAATCGGACCTATCGTGTGCAGTAGGTTGCACCTACTATCTGCGGTAGGTTTCAGCCCGTGGAAAGATTTTGTGCCATCACTCTACCGTGTGCGGTAAAGGACTCCACCGTTCGCAGTAGAGTTCGGCCTGAACATCAAATTTTCTTTGTAGATTTTTAGCCCTGTTTCATGCCTGCTAAAGTTGTGGTTTCGTATTAAGCTAAAAAAGGATGTAAAGAAAGCATTCATTTCTACCAAAAACACCTTGCAACAACATAAACAACAGAACGATCAAAGTGAAAAGGACGAGAAAATCAAAATATAAGTGTACAATTACAATAAGTTTACGAAGACTTATGAGAAATACTCCCTTCTATGTGCCAAAAGCACATCCAGGATCATGATAGTTTGAGTTTTTTTTTTTTTTTTTTTTTTTTACTTTCCCTTTCTTGATACGTCGGATGGGTACCCATTTTGTCAACCCCGCTTTCAATTTGGGGTAAAGCATATTTCCCTTTTTTTTTTTTTTCTTCGGGCAGTCATCCTATTTTGAGTGAGTTTCCTGCAAATGCGAAGATACTTCTTGAGTTGCATGATTTATATAAAATAAAGTATCTTGACTTTTAGAACGGGGGTTGGATTCAAAGGAAATTGAAATACTATTTCGTTCTCCCCAACCCTTAAGAGTAGCTTCCCTTTCTCCATATCTATTAAAGCCCTCTAAAGTACATAAAAATGGATGTCCTAAGATTAGAGGGACGTTCATATCCTCCTCCATATCAAAAATGACAAATTCTACAGGGAATACAAGTTTCTTGACCTTGATGAGGACATCTTCTATGACCCCCTTAGGATGTCTGAAACTTCTATCTGCCAGATTAATGGACATCCTAATAGGTCTCGGCTTTCCTAGACCTAGTTTCTTACACATAGAATATAACATAACGTTTATACTAGCGCCTAATATGTTAATGCTTTATGAACTGAGAAACTACCAATAATACAAGGGAAAGACAAACTCCCTGGATCTTCTAGATTTCGTGATAGTTTATCCTTGTTGATAAGGATAGCCGATCATTCTTCGCCAAGGACATGTGTGCATGCATCGTCAAGTTTGCTCTTCTTTGTCACTATCTCTTTCAAGTATTTGGTATACCTGGGTACTTGCAAGAGTAAATCACAAGAGGTAAGTTTATTTTCAATTGCTTAAATATCTCTATGAACTTTCTCATGTTGTTCTAGCTACGATCATGAACAAGAGCCGCAAGATATGGAATTTTCGACTTGTACTCAATAGTATCCGGCTTGTCGTTCTTCTCTTCTTGGTTTGGCTCTAATGTTTTAGAGTCAAAAAAGTGTTTAATGATCTCCTTTTCTTTTCACCACATCACTTCATTGGTATAATCATCACCCTTTCTTCTTTAGGGACCTCCTCATCAACTTTTACCGAGATAACATTGACATGCTCTCTTGGGTTCACTTCGATATTGTTTAGGAGAGTTCCTGAAGTCCTCTTTGATACTAACTTGACCAACTACCCTATTTGTTTCTCCAGATTTCGAATTGAGGCTTCTTGGTTTCATTGGGCGACTTCTATAGCGCTTATTCTGGTATCAGTGGTGTTCATAAACTTATCTATCAACTCTTCCAAATTAGCTTTTGTTGGTGGGGGATTCTGCGGAGCTGCATCATAGGAAAGTGGCTGAGTAGGGTCTCTATTCTAGAATCCCGGAGGTTGTTTTTGTTAGTATATGCCCTAAGACCAATTGACTCACATTTATTATTTATGAAGCATGTATTTTTGAATTGTATTTTATGCTCTTGGTCATCAAGTATGTGACTTGATAGTAAAACCCTTATAGTTAATAAAATACTATTCTTATTTGTCCCTAGTTTATTACATCTTGTAAACTAGTGTGAAGTTGATTGATGGTCAAGTTTTACTGATCATGAATATGAGATATAAAATCAATTCATAAATACATATTGAGAATATTGTATTGGACATGACCCAAAGTGAAGAAGAAATGTTGCATGGGTTTAAGTTATAAGTATTTCTTCTCAGTTTTATATTTGGTGTCCTTCGACCTGATGTTTCTAATGTTTCTTGCATGGGAGAAAAATATGTTTTGACATAGTCGAACATCACTTTTAATTAGGTGATCATTATGATTATTGGTTGGCTTATTTTCTCGTCATGGCTTGAATATTGGAGATAGTGAAAGGGATTTGTCCCTCTCTTTTTAGAGAGAGATATCCATAGGGCCCCTTGATAAGGAAGACTGGAAAATATGCATGGCCATGCTCAAATAAGTATTAATAAGGTGTTATTAATATTATTTGTTGGAACAGTCTGCCTGGTGATCAAGTAAATGGTTAATTAAGTTTTATAAGGATGACTTGATCCATGCCTTATACTTAATTAGGATATCGTGTGACAAAAGGACTAAATATTAAATCTGATGCTAGGTTATTATTACATTTACTTAACTTGGGTAAGCATAATGTCTTGCTAGAGGCCGTCTATGTCTTGTGAATAAATGTCTAGGACATTTTTTCATTCACTGCCAACGTTAAGTGAACCTAAAGGGTCACACGCATAGACGATCTTGTGAGCATAATGTCCACGTTCAATGAATCTAGATTGTGTCCAGATTCGTTGAACGTATACAAAAGGGGAATCAGATTCCATATTGTATTTTCTGGTAGGTTAATAAGTAATTAATTTTATTTAATCGAATAAATAAAATTAATTACTTAATATTACTCATCCAACAGTTGGATGATTATAGGAATAGACGGACGAGATTAAACTGTCATTAGATGACAGTTAGGGTTTTGATATTGACAGCTATAAAAGGTTATGTTAACCTTTTCTTGGGGGCCGTCCTTTATCTGATTAAAGAAAAACAAAACCCTAAATCCTAGAACGGCGATGTAGTATCTAGCCTCCTCTCTCCGAAATACGATCGATTACCAGATAGTCAGTATCAGTTCTGAATAGTTTTCAGAACACAGAAGGGGCTAGCATCCCGATCGCTTGCAGAGGAGTTCATCGCATGGATACCAGTAGAGGGCGAAGCGTACAAAGTAGCACCTCCACAACGAACAATAAAACACAGAGGTAATTTCTATCCAATCAATTTTTCTAGTATGTGCAGATCCTGTTGGTGGATTTCCAGTTTTATTTTACTTTGTTTTTGCCTATGCATTCCAACAGTTTTGTCCTTTGTTGTCCTTCTCTACCCCAAGAAAAGTTGGGGTGATTTCCAACCCATATTATAATTATTTGCATATAGGGGTTAGTATCCGGTTCCCTTGCAAAAAATCTACTTGCTCTATAGTACTTCCCGCGTACTAGGGCATTCATGATTGGGGTGCCCTCCACTACAGAAATCGCAGAACATAACTTGCTAATTATTTTTACTTGAAGGTGTAGTAGTCAAGTTTTCCATCTTCTGCTCTATCATGGCTGTCAATCTAGCTTCCATGGCAGTGATAGCATGTACATTGTATACTCTAGCATGTTTAGGCCTGGATCTCTGTCCTCCCTAGGTATAGCTATTCATAGCTATTTTTTCAATGAGGTCATATACTTGTTGCGGGGTCTTGTGATCTATAGAACCGCCAACAACGGTATTAGTCAGCTTTCTTGCCTAAATAAGACTCCATTATAGAAGGACTATATTTGGATCCCCAAGTCTAGGCCATGATGGGAACACTTCCTGAGTAGCTCCTTCCATCTTTTCCAAGCTTCATATAGGCTTTCTCCATCAATCAGCTGGAATAACATGATCTTATTCCGAAGCTTGGCTATACGATCAAGAGGAAAGTACCTCCCTAAAACTTCTATGTTAGTGAATTCCATGATGTAATCGAGCTGGAAGGCAATGATTTTAACCACGATTTTGCCTTCCCCTCAGAAAGAATGGGAAAAGGTGAAGCCTAATGGAATTCTCTGAGACTCTGTTTATCTTGAATATATCGCACACCTCCAAGAAATTGCCAATGTTTACATTTGGATCTTCCTAATGGAGTCCATCGAACTGTACATTGTTCTGCAACATTTGGATCATGTTCGGCTTGATCTTGAAGTTTTTCACTTCTAAGCGTGGCCTAGCTATGCTTGAATACGTCCCAGCAATGCACAGCCTGGCACAGTTTGTCATTGTCCGCTCTACCATTTGTGGAGTAGATGTGGTATTAATAATGGGTTCATGAAAGGTGGAGCCTCTTGATCCTCTTCCGTCTTATCGATTGCAATGATGGCGTTGTTATTTGCTGTCTAGAACCGAAAAGTGTGGCGAGCTATAGATCAAATGGGACTTATTCACCCCTTTTCTTTCGGGGGATAAACTGGTTACCCAAACTGAAACAGACAAAATCTCAGTCAAAGACCACAAATAAAAAATCTTCAATCCAAATATAAGCCAAAGATAAACCAATAATTGCAAGAATAACGAACAATCCAAAATAAAAACAAAAGACAAGGAAGATAATTTAAAAAATGACTAAAGGGCAAGAAATATAGTTTTCTTTAAATTGCTGTTCCCCGGTAACAGTGCGAAAAACTTGATATATCGTATGGGGTATAACCAAAACGAATGCATCAAGCAAGTGTACCTACTATAGTATCAGAGATACACCCAAGTTGTCAAACTTAGAGAACTGAAAAGCTCAAATACTCACTGTCGTAACTAATGTTTAGTCAAACAAATTGGTTTTTTTGAGAAATTATTTTCAAGACCACTAAAAACAATTAAATGAAAGCAACAATTAAGAGGTATGAAATTTTAGGAAAATAGTTTGAATGGAGGAATCCCTCTAACTTTTGTCAACTATTTAAATTGGAAAAATGTTAAAACATTTTTGAAAACTAAGGTTGGGTTATCACACGAAAATTAGGTAATCTCTATCTCTAGGTGAAGGTCACTTTACTCACTAACCTTTAGAGGAGAATCTCCTCTCTCCCTAACCGATTATGAATGCAATATAAATTTTGGTGATTTAATAACCTAAAAGTGTAACTAATATCTCTATTCAATTGCCAACTTTTTTATTATTCAATTAGTTACCCTAGATGGGTCTTCCTTTTTTAATTCCAACCAACCTTGCAAAATAATCGATTCCGCGCAAATTAAATATCATAAAAACATAATCAAACAACAACCAACATTAAAAACAAGCATTAATTTCATGAAATTCAATGAAAACTCATATCATCCAAGAGTTAGGGTGCAACCCTCAATTCAAACAATGGAAGAATTAGCTACTAAATATCTTAACAATACTCAAACCAATGATAGAACTCATAATTAGCAAAGGAAAAGAAGGCTTAGGCTGAAGAAGGATCGAATCCACGGTTCCGGAAGCCACCCAAGCTCGTCTCTCGATTCGCCTGATGAAGCACGAGATTACTACATAAAATCTCCTCAATCTTCACCCAAGAGTTTCAATTTGATGTTAGTTACTGAGAATCTATCTAATTGAAGACGAATTGAGAGGGTTTTTTTTTTTTGCCAAAGTTCACTCCTAATTCCTCCTCTCTAAACCTGAAACTGTTAAATGATGAAAAAAATGAAAAATTTCGCATAAAAATAGCTGAAAACGCATTCACTTCGTTACTAGTAGGACCTACTGCGTCCAGTAGGTCGAGCCCTACCGTCCGCAATAGGGTTCTGTCTAAGGATCTCTCAAATGCTCGGGACCAAACGCGTCCGGTAGGTCTAGGCTACCGTTCGTGGTAGGCTTCTGTTGGGTTCCTCCTTTTTGTTCCTAGACCAACCATGTGTGGTAGGTTAGCCTACCGTCAGCAATAGGTCTCCTTCTTTGGTGCTGGCAGCTTTTGTTTTCTGCATTTTTGCTCCATTTTTGCCCGTTTTTACTTTTATTCTCTGTCTTCTTCATCAGGAAGTGTCTAAGTTAATAATAGAGGTAAATGGTGTAAATTATATATTTTACACATTAAAAATATCATAAAATGAATGACAAAAATAATATATATAAATGTAGTACAATATGGCACATATCGTTTACCAGAGCACTTTTCAGACGTGTTGTTCTCTGACTTAATGTTCAACAACCTTGCCATCGGAGACAATTGTGAATACTTTGTACATCCTTTTTCATACAACAGTGTATCAATGAATTTTAGGATGTCATGAAACTGTTGAGCATCGGGATAAGGTGCCTCCCCATAATTTTAGTACATTGCATCGAGTTCAAAATCCGGACTAGACACATAAAAAATACCCTCAAGGTTAGTGTTGCTTTCAACATTTCTCGTAACACTACATTCCCCAACATTCGGTCAGTAACCCTACGATGGTTCTCCATGTGCAGTCCAATTATCATAATTAGGTAAAAACCCTGATTTATAAAGATACAACATCACATCATCCTCAATTAGATGCCTTTTATTCTTGCACTTTGCACACGGATACCGTAACTCGTTAGGTGTACACAAGACCGTAATTAAGACATCAATCAGCAAATGTTGCACACGGAGTTAAAACTCACTACTAATCCCCATGACTCAAGCGTAATTTTACTATACATCCAACTATGATCCTCCTTTATAACTTCACAAAACAAAACACGTTCATTTTAATATAAGCGTTTATAAGTAACCTTCATGACCAATGAAGAGTCTAAAATTAGAACTCATTACTAATTAAGTCTTACATTTACGGTTTTTAAATGTGATTTATGATATGTTAAAAGTTTAAACAAGAGATTAAGAGTTTAAGAGTTTTACGTTTAAACTTATAGATTAAGAGCTTAAAGAATTCTCTAATCATTTTTTAGTATTATAGGTTATGTGATTTATGAAATATTAAGAGTTTAAATGTGAAATATTAGAATTCTCTAATCTTACAAAAAAAGTTTAAACGTGATTTATGAAATATTAAGAGTTTAAACTTATAGATTAAGAGTTTTGAGAATTCTCTAATCATTAGAGTATTTATAGTTACACTCATTAACTCAAAATATCTTATACGAACTTTTACAGAATAATTAACCAAACTTAAGAGTTTAAGAAACAAAGAGTTCAAAAATAATTATTCATTTATGAATTATTAGAGTTTTATGATATAAAGAGTTTAAAATTTATTTTCAAAAAACTTTTGACAGAGTTTTCCCTATAAAATGAACAAATCCTAGGCATAATATCCACACAAGACACCAACTAAACACAAAAACGAACAAATCTAACAATTATTAAGCTTAAGAGTCCGGGCTCCCCCATAAAAATATCAAATAATTTTATTTTTAAGAATTTGGGCTCCATCATAATATAAACAAATCTTTATTCTTTTAAAAGTCTGGGCTTCTCCATAAAGACAACAAATAATTCATAATCAAGCATATACTTATATATTTAAGAGTTTGGGCTCCAATATAATAACAACAAAGAAAAAAATCTAATTGCATAATACACACCTCTATCGAAAGTATTAAAGTTCACGAAGTCTTGAAAATGTGCGATGTTTAAAATCGGGTATACTCTAAAAGTACTCAACAAGCAAGTGCACCTATCAATATAGTAAAGAAATTTACTTGGGTTGTCAAACTGAAGAAACAAGAAAGCTAAAATACTAACCGTCTATTTTAAGATCTAGTCTAAAAACTTATTTTTATTGACAAAAATAATCAAAACAAAAATGAGAAAAAAATAAATAAGAAAACTCAATTGAAGGATAAAAATATAATGAAGAAGTTTGACTGGTGGAATCCCCCTAGATTTTTGCAACTACTTTCAATTGGAAAAACACAAAAGATGCTTGAGAAACAAGTTTGGGTCATCACACATTAACTCGGGCAATCCCTATCTTTAGGCGAGAACCACTATATTCACTAATCTTTAGAGAAGAATCTCTCCTCTCTCTAAACGATTATGAACGCATTAAGATTAAGTGATTAAAGAGCACCTAAAAGTGAAAAGAATATCTCTATTCAATTGCCAACTTCTATTATTCAATTAGTTGCCCTAAATCGGTTTTCCTTTTCAATTCCAAACAACTTTGTGAATTAATTAATTTTGCGCGAATCAATAAAAACCAAAAACACAATTGAATAACACCTACGAAAGAATCAAACAATAATTTTTATTAAAACCAATCAAAATCCATATCATTCAAAATCTAGGGTTCAACCCTCATTCAAACAAAACTAAATTTGCCACTAAACATCTTGGAGAAACACAATTCAATATAAGAAATCATTAATAACAAGGGTGAGAGAGGCATAGGGATGAAAGAAATTGCTTTCATGGTTCTGAGCGTCACTGATCTTGTCTCTTGATTTTGCTCAAAGAACTTCGAAATTGCTCCGTTGTTAGTCTTCAATCTTCTCCCAAGACACTCAATTTATTATGGAATTTATGAAATCTACCTAATTGATGCGGAATTGGTAAGCGTTCTGAGTCCAATTTTCGCTTCCAATTCTTCTTCTCTAACCTAGAAATCGAATAATCTCTAAAATGGGTGAAATTACATTTAAAAACACAAAAAATGCATTAAGTTCCTTTTAGTTGGTAGGGTAACGTACCGTCGGCGGTAAGTTTCTATCTTCGGTTTCCGTTTTGTTTTTGCCCATTTTCACTTGTATTCTCTAACTTCTTCATCGGACAACTAAGGTAAAAGTAAGGGAAAATTATGCAAGTTACACATTTTATATACTAAAAATGTCATAAAATGACATAGTTAATATATAAAAGTAATAACATAAAAGTACATATCAAATACCCCAACACTCATCTGTTGCTTGCCCTTAAGAAACACCAAAAACTAGGAAACGCAAGCAGGAGAAGCGTGCAAAAAGTTATTCAATAAAGACGACAAATGAAAGGACACAACAAAAACGAATCAAGCAATCACTTCCATAGGGAATCTAATACTTAACCATTTAAGAAACTCTTGATGGACATATCACAAGAATCTAAATCCTCCTTACATCTCACTTAAAGACTTATTAATCAATGTTGTGTGCATGATATGCTTGTACCGCACTTCAAAGAAAACAAATAATTCAAGTGATTAACATAGTGAAATACTTTAATGTTAATGAACAACCCAACTCATGCTTTACAAAAGTTCTCTGCTCTAAGTTCTATCCTACGTCGTTACCGAATTAAGCAGGACATTTAAGCTTATAGTGTTAGGCTTGGGACATGAAGGTTGTTAAACCAAGGGAGAGGAAAGCAAAAGTAATCAAGATAGAGCTAATGCAATCGAAAGGAAAGAAATCAAATACAATCAACAACTTTCTAGCCGCTTTTGCTCATTCCCATATACCCCCGAACATCTTGGTTCAACCATACAATGCACAACCCACCCTAACATGCTCTAACTCTGATTAACCATGTAGTTTTCGAGGAAATGTTTACATGAGAGAAGACAGCTCAAAACTTAGAGAGATAAAGCTAAAAAAAATCTCAAGTAGAACCATTTCTTTATTTTTTGAATCAAAGTTTTGCTTTCTCTCTTTTAATTGTTGCATGTAACCTTACTCGTAGAAATACCCAAAATACTCTCTTTTTATTCAAAATTCCTTTTTTTTTTTTCGAATACCTCCAGACTTATCTATTTTCCACACTCAAAATGGCTAAAAATTCAAAAATCATTAGCTCAATGAATTGAGCGTTTTATAAAGTGTGAGTTTAAAAAGAAATGAATTGAAATGGATTAAATCCCTTGGCATGAAGTTACAAAAAGGGAACTAAGTGTTGACTTTAAAAAATGTAGGCAAGAAAGGCACAAACGGTACAATGAAGGCCTATACCCACCATTTCTAGGACCAACCTAGACTAGACATTTTTACTTCAAAGCAAAGACACCAACAAGAGTGAAGGCAAAAACTCGCAAAATAATCACTATGCCAATCCCCTAAGATTCCAAGGATTTTGCTACTAATCGACATATGCAAGTGCATGAAAACCATTGATTTTGTAAGGATATCAAGTAAGTGCAGTTTTCAAATCAATCAACTCAAACGCCTTTTTAAATTCCTGAGGGTTTTGCAATCAAGATCCCCTATCGGCTGTGACAAATAAAATCTTTTTGGATTTTTCTAAATTTTTAGAGACTAAGAAAAAAATGAAACAAGAAAATATTTTTGTATTTTTGAAATAAGGGGAAAGGAAAGACTGACGATAAAGACACCGGAAATCTAACAAGAAAAACGAAACTGTTTTTTCTTTTGGATTTTCTATAGAAGGCAAAGGAAGGGAAAATTTTTGGTTTTTCAAAAATATCTATTTTTTTTATTTTTGAAGTGTTTGAAAAAGAAACAAGAATAAACGAACAAAAAAGACACAAATACCCCCACACTTAAAATCACATTGTCCTCAATGTTGGGGCCAGGACTAAATGTAAACAAAGAAAATAACATATAAGTAAAACTATCCAAAGAAGATCAAGTAGGCAAACACTCCGGGAAGTAATCCACACCAACAGTAAAAAAAAAAAAAAAAAGAATAGAAAAGATACAGCACAAACAATAACAACTAAAGGAAGAGTATAAGAAAAACAGTAAAAATACAAAGGAGAGGAAAAAGAAAAACTCGCTCATGGTGAATCCACGTCTGCGCCACTGTCACTGGAGCCCTAATCGGGTAAGAACAGACTGTAGAGTATGGGCAACATCACCTCCTAGAGATCGATGGATGCCCTCTGGTGTGTTAACTCATCTGCATATCGATGAGAGAACTTCACGATCTCTACCAACTAGGTGCCATGAGCATCCTGTGTGAGACAGAACTGCTCGAAAGCAGTCCGCATCTCTGCCTGGAAGGCATCCATGGGGATGGTGGGAGGGGTGTCCGCTTTAAGGGATCATAGGACCCTTCGTCATCGGAAAAATCCTCATCCTTATCGTCATCATTGGCAAGCTGAGAAGTGGATGCCCTAAGGCCAGTCCGAGTAGTTTCTTGATTTTAAGAATCCGAACATGTTCCTTTCTCTTTGTCGATCCTCATCTATTGATGCTATCCATTTATTTTGTTGTTCGTCCTAGGCATAATCGAAGTTGTTAAAAATAGAAAAAGTGATGATCTGCGCTCGCCTAGCCATCGCTCAATGTTCACCTATAAAATCAACATTAAATGCTTGAAAAACATGTGAAAGAATCACAGGGTATTGAAACACAAGTGTGAGAGTTGTATCACACGGGTATTATGCATTGTGTATAAAGATCTATAATCCGAACATCGCTCTGCCTACCCCCCCTTTTGCACCAACGTACGGCCAAAGAATAAGTAAGGACTTTGGGTAAAAGCTAGGGAAAGTCACCCCCGTGAAGATGCGTCATCGATCACCCAAACATGGACGGATTTCAAGGCAATCCTAGGTCACCTCATAGCTCAACTCAGGTCCTCGTCGATGGATTTTCTATTAGAGTCTATAGTTAGGGTGTTCCACTCATCCCTAATCCCCATAATGGATGCTAAACACTTTCTATCAAAAATAATTCTTACCTCTTTTATTATAGAATGATGGTGAAAAGATCTGATGTTTTAAAAATAGGGAATGAACTACCAAACTAAGAAACAGGCAAGTAGACCTATCACTATAGTAAACAAAGTTATACCCTAGTGTCAAATTTCTCAGGGAACAGTAAACGTTTAAGGACTAGTCGCGTCTCTAATATTTAGTCTAAGAAAATATCGATTTTAAATAATTAAACAAAAAAATTGAAAAATCGTTTACAACTAAAGAAAATACGCACTAAAATTAAGGTTTAAAACTTCTTAAAACAAGAGTTTGGATTGTGGAATCTCCCTAATCCTTGTTACTAATTCAATTGGAAAACTTAAAAGAAACAATGTTGAATTAATTAAGTTGGGTAATCATTATAAATTAGGCAATCCCTATCTCTAGGCGAAAGCCACCCTACTCACTAACCCTTACAGGAAAATCTCTTTTCTCCTTAAAGAATTATAAGCAAAGTAAATATAGGTGATTTAAAGGACCTAAAATTTCAAAATCACATCTCTAGTCAAATGCCCCAATTAACCCCCAATTGGTTGCCCTAGAACGCTCTTCCTTTTTCAATTCCAAGAATTCTTGCGAATAATCTAATCTCGTGATAATTATATTACAAACAAGCACAATTTGAAAGCAACTTAATCAACACAAACATCAAAATCAATAAACCAAAGTAAAATCATTATAAACAATAACTAGGGTTCAACCCTCATCCAAACCTAAAGAACTACTCACTATTCATTGTCATAAATCTGAAATTAAATATTAATTCAATAAGAAGTAAGGAAAAAGAAAGCTTAGGAGTAAAATTGAAGCCGTGATCGTATTCTGGAACGTCTCCCAAGCTGATCTCTTGAGTCGCCCAATTAAAGCTCGAAATCTTGAAATTCGATCTTCAATCTTGATCTCCAAGAACTAAATTGCTGAAAATCTAAAGTTTAACTAACTAACTGAATTTAGAAATTGAAGAATTAATTAACCTAAATCTATCCCTAATTACCTATTAACTACTCTCTTACCCTAATGGTAGAATAAGCTATTTGTAGTGGAGAAATTACATCAAAACTGAATTAAAATCGGACTAAAACTGCCTCCAACTGGAACCTACTGTGCACGGTAGGTCAGGCCCAATCGTTTGCGGTAGGGTTCTGCTAACAAAACATTTCTCGATGTCGAGATAGCCTATCGTCCCCAATAGCTTTCTTTTTTTAATTCTCTTTTGGCCTTGGGACCTACCGTCGGTGGTAGGTTGGCCTACCTCCTGCGGTAGGTCAGATTCTTTGACTACATTTTCGTCGTTTTCGCTTCATTTTAGGGTTTTCATTCATTATCGTTTCCTTTAATCATTTTCTCTTTTTGAAAGCACCTAAGACAAGAATAAAGGGATTTACTCCAAAATATGCATTTTTACGTATTAAAAACACTGTAAAACGATAAAATTAACATATATAAAAAATAGATAATTAAGAACATATCAAATACCCCCACACTTATCCATTACTTGCCCTCAAGCAACACAACTAAACAGACAAAACGAAGGAGTTCAAAACTTTTTAATAAAGAAAGACAATACAATGAAAAAGGAAGGAGTCGACTTAAAACAATTAAGATCAAGAACGACCATAAATAACTGCAGTAGAGATAATCGCAAACAAAAAAACAGAAAGAAAAGCAAAAACAGCAAATAAACTAAGGAAACGAAGGATAAAGCCACTTCAGCAAAATACTTCACTGCTCCACTCCAAAAGTAAATCAAAATATACGAATGACAAGAATCACCAAGTCTACCACAAATCGCTAAAATTCATTGCAGATCAAAGGTGTATGTGTGTGCTTTTCTCATGTCATTTTTCACAGAAGAAAAGGAATGTCAAGTAATTAACACAATGAAATATTTTAAAGGACAATGCACAACAAACTTATACTTTTCTATCGTTTTTTAGCTCTAAGCTATCTCTAGGTCATTCCCAGATTAGGTAGGACTTTTCGGCTTGTAATGTTAGGCTTCGGACACGTATAAGGTAACAAACGGAGGTAAAAGGAGAAAAAAACAACTGAGATATAGCTAACACAACTGAAAGAATAGATAACAAAATTAAAAAGCAACATTGTAGTCGTCTTTTCCACTCTTCTCACTCACCCTTGAACATCCTGCTTCGTTCTTTTGGTACATACCCCCACTAACATCATTCTCCTCAAGATTTTCATGAAAACCATGTATAAGAGAGAGATTCTCGATACTCTTTTCAAGAATTTTTTCTATAAATGCTCATTATTTTCTTCGTTTTCTACAATTTTTTCATTTTTTCCATTATTTTCTATTTTTCACATTTTTTCTTCTTTCAAGCATCAATTTATTTTTTTTCTTTTTTTCTCTTTTCAGAAGCTATAAGCACCGAACAACTTGAAATACCCAAAATACCCTTTTTCAAAACAATACTTATTTCTTCACTCATTTACCCTCACTTATCTGTTTTCCTTACTCAAAACGGCTAAAAAGAAATATATTAATCATTAGCTCCACGAATTGAGGGTTATTTGTATTGTGAGGTTAAAAGAACAAAGAAAGAAGGGATTAAAACCCTTGGCATGAAGGCACAAAAATGGAACTAGGGGTTGATTTCATATAGGATATGGCAAGAAAAGCACAATCGGTACAAAGAAGGTCTAAGACCATTATTTTCTTGACCATCCTAGACTAGAACTCTTTGCTTTTAAGGATAGAAAAACATAAACAAGCAGGCAAAGACCTGAAAAATGATTATCATTATGCTAATTCCCTAAGATTCTCCAGGCTTCTATTACTAATCGACATTTACAAGTGCAAGAAATCCATTGATCCTGTGAGAAAATTAGAAATTACATTTTCAAAAATGATCAAGTAATCCATCTTTTTGAAAAGCCGAAAGAGCGTTTGCAGTTATGTACTTCTACTAAAAATGGCAAAACGAATTTGGATTTTTCTAATAATAAGAAAAGAAAAGAAAAGTTTTTGAATTTTTCAAATTTTCTGATTTTTTTGGGATTTTTCAAATAAGGGACTAAAAGTTAAAATAAAAGTGAAAGAAAGACAAAGAGTAAAAAGACATAATTACCCCCCCCCCCTCCCCTACACATACTTAAAATCACATTGTCCTCAATGTGGGGTTAGACTAACAAATAAAAATCAAACACATACATGGAAAGTAATCCCGCAGATATCAAGCAGTAAGTATATCGGGAAGAACAAGGACAAGAAACAAATAAAGGCAAAACTAACTAATCAGAAAAAAAATAGAAAACATTAAAATAAAGCAAGAAAACATAAAAGAAAATTAAAATAAAAGGATGAAAAAAAAAAGAGAAGAGAAACTCCTATCGCGGACCAAAATCTACGTCGCAACCTTCGTTGCTGTCTTAATCGGGCATGAATCTACTGCACAAGAGGGCTAGCATAACCTCCTGGAGATCGATAGATGCTTTCTGATGTGCCAACTCGTCCGCATATCGGCGAGTTGACTCCACTATCTCTACTAGTAGGGCCCCGTGGATTTCTTGAGTGACAAGGAACTGCTCAAAAGTAGTCTGCATCTCTGTCCTGAATGCATCCATCAGGACTGTGGGAGGTGCATTCTCATATGAGAGGTCATAGGACTCATCGTCCTCGCCCTCCTCATCATCGGGCTGCGAGAAAGACGCCCCAATGCCGATTTGAGTGGCCTTTTTATGGATAGAAAACTAGCATAGTTGCATTCCTGTAGCCTATCTTCCTCGGCCGAAGGTATCCACACTTTGTTCTTCTCGTCCCAGGAGTAGCAATTGTCAAATGTGGTGAACTTAACTATCTACAGCGATCGTGTTGTTGATATTTATTCCCCTACAAAATTGACATTAAAGGCAGCAAAAACACTAGATAAAATCACAGGGTAACGATACAAGCGTGTTTTAGTGTTGTCATGCCCAATGTTGTGCATGGCGTGTATCATCAGAAACTGAGAAAGAAGAGGGAGCGATTATGAAGCTTATCAAGCATATAAAGATCAATAATATGAACATCACATTGCCTGTCCCCTTTTGAACAAGAGTGTGCCTGAATAAATAATCAAGGGCACAAGGAAGAAGAATGGGGATATCACCACCGTAGAGGATGCGTCAACGATCCATTGGCGTGGCCGGATGTCAAAGCGGTTACAAGCCGTGTTGTAACTCTAGGCCGTGTCCTCGTCTATAGTCTTTTTATTCGAGTTTACGGTGATTGAAGTCCCTTCATGTGGAATCCCAAGAATGGATGACAGACATTCCCTAGTCAAAATTATTCACACCTTTTTTACAGTAGAAATAATCGTTTCGAGATCCTTGTCCATTTTGTGGAGCATATTAGCATAAAATTCACGAACAAGGTCAGGGTAGAAATTGCCAGAAATGCAAAGAAGAGGAACCCAACCCAACCCCCCAAAGAGATGTTCAAGCTCAAGATGTTCGATGACTGACTCATCAAACGACTTTTCAATAACTATTTTTAGTTACTTCTTGTCGGCCACCCATTTCCCGGCTGCCAGAGAGAGACGCTCTGGAAAAGAAAGAATATTATGAGTGGTGGGGTCAGTTGAGGTCCCCTCAATACGAGCCAGTTTGGATTTGGAGGAGGAGGCAACTGATTTCTCTGAAGCCACGGGGAGGGTAAAGTCAAACGAAGGAGCAAGAGAAGGATAAAGGATACAACAGTGTAAAACAACAACATCAACAAAGCATAACAGCAAAACACAAAAAGCACACAAATAGAAAAAATAAAACAACTAGACGTAGCCCGTGTGTACTAAGTGTTCTAACATCGCCCATGTGTGTTAAAGTGTGGCAAAATAAAGGAACTAAACTAGTAGAACAGTAAAGGGACACTAAGAATAAAGCTTTCAGGAAGAAAAAATAAAAAATAAAGCCACTATAAATAGAAAAACATATAAGTAAATAAAATGAAATAGAGGCAAAAATTTGAAGAATTAGCCTATGTTTGTTTGTAGAAATAAACTTTGCCACGAGTAATGCGTATTTTCTGCCTTAAACGAATCACCGCTGGAATCGCCGGAAAATTTTTTGCTGGAAAATTCCTTGAAATTTTCTGCAAAATTTTTGTTAGAAAACAAAATTGACCACACACAAAGTAAATTCAAAAAGGAATTAACAGAAAGATTGAAAATAAAAGAAACTAGAATAAAAAGAAATAAAAGGAAAAAGGGCTAAGGGGTAAAGAAAAACTGAAAGAAAACAAGAAAAAAGGTAGAGTCTTTTGAACATAAGGTGGAAGAAAATAAGGTAGATTTTGTGGTAGTGGGATGGAAGAAAAGAAAGAATTGAAGAAATAGAAGAGATAGAAGAAAAGGAGAAGAAGAAGAAGAAGAAGAAGAAGAAGAAGAAGAATATAAACCAAGAGAGAGGGGAGAGTGACTACCGGAATTGCTCACCATAGAGGATGGGAGTTTGCCGGAAATTGGAGGGGGAATGGTGGATGACCGAGAGGAAGAGATTGAGATATGGGAGGTAGAGAAAGAAAAAAGGGAAAATGGGAAAAAATGTTAGGGATTTAGGAAGAGAAAGAGGGGGGAAAGTGCAGAATTTTGGAAGAGATCAGAGGGGGGAAAGTGTTCAATTGGGTCGACTCGACCCGCTTTCCTTTGGAAAAATTGACCCGTTGCTGGAATTTGGACCCTACGGCGCACGGTAAGTTGGATCCTACCATCCGCGATAGGCTTCTACCTGCCAAGACAAACATCACCTGCGAACCTACCGATGGCGGTAGGTAGGACCTACCGTCTGCAGTAGGTTTCTACCTAGACTTTGATTTTTCTTCTTTTTTGCAAATATGAACCCTGTCCAGGCCTTCTAACCTTATGGAACCAATGAAACTCAATGTAGGCCTTAAAAAAATCATTCATTCGCTCCCAAAGCGACCTTGCAACACAAAATTAACAAACAATCAAAGCAGCAAAACGAAAATTCAAATTATAATTTTATAATTACATAAAACAACATGCCAGGAGGAGCTACTCTTGACCGTTTTAGAGAACGAGGGACTCCATCTGAAGGTTTCCCACATCCTCTCTAGAGTATGGTTGAAAGTAATGCCCGTTTATGACCTCCATATAATGAAAATGAAAGAATTTGAAACCCCATTCAAGAAGATAAATTAAAAACTTAAGATCAAGCTCAAGAAAGATATTACAGGTTACGAAAAATTTTAACTCTTTAAAGGAAAACATAAAGTTAACAAGGGCTAAATTTGAAGAAAAAACTCATTCATGATTTTCCATAGCATAAGGGCTGTTTTCTTGCAATGTTCTCGCAGTCATCTTTGAATTCCATGAGATGTCTCCTCTTCTCGTCATTTTCCGTGGCCTGCTTCCCTCATTCCTGCATACATAGAGAATTCTTAACAAGAAAAGAGTTAGTTTCATTAGTAAAGAAGTTCACTCCCTCACTCTCTTCAATGTCATTGATCTCCATTTCTTGTCCCTCTTCTGTAGGACTCCTTTTACTTTCTATTAGACTCTTATTTCCCTTTTCTTGCTCAACTTTCTAAAACTCGCTCTTATTTTCTGTTGAGCGCTCCTTTTCCTTAGGGAAAGTGCACTCCTCCGATGTTTGTGCAATTTTCTCCTGTTTTTCCACAACTATGGGAGATGTCATCACTAGATATTGTACACTCTGCAAGGTGACCACCTATGCATGCTCCTTTAGAACCTGCTCTATATTACTAGGTAAACTACCCAGCAGCCTTTCGGCAATCATTTGTGCCAATAGCTCAATCTAACTCTCCATATTATGGATGAAAGCTGTTTGGCTTCTCTGTACTGCTTCCATGCTCTTCACCCCGGCATCTGCCGAATTGATATATTTTGCAACGAGATCTTCTATATTAGGTTGAGGGGGTGATGGATGTACTTGTTGAGTATAATTGTGTGCGAATATTTTGTATAATCTCTCCAAGAAATGTTTGGTTGATTCTTCCAACTCAAACTGTACTGGTCAGGATACGTGTTGTACCCTTGCCAGTTCCCTTCAAACATAGCCTGATGATAATGCGTATATTGAGGTTGAAAGGGCCATGTTCTCTATCCTTTTTTCTAATACCGCTGCCAGTCGGGCTTTCATGGTATTCATATCTTGTTCTCCAAAACCTGAAATTACAATTGGATAAGCAATCAATCATAGGTTCCAAACGTAATAAGCCAAATTCCCAATGTTCATACCATTGACATCCGAGCAAGATAAGAATACCGAACAAGGCAAAATAAAAAAAAAAACAAAACAAAAATGACTAAAGCACTAGATAAAATGATTTCCCTTAAGTTGTTGTTCCCTGGCAACGGTGACAAAAACTTGATGTTTAAAAAATGGGGAATGAACTACAGAACTAAGCAACAGGCAAGTGGATGTATCACTGTAATAAATAAAGTTATACCCGAGTGCAGAATCTCTCAGGGAAAGGTAAAAGCTTAAGTACTAGTCGCGTCTCTAATGTTTGGTCTAAGAAAAGATTGGTTTTAAAGAATTAAACCAAAAAAAACTGAAAAACGGTTTAACAACTAAAGAAAATACACACTAAAATTAAGGTTTAAAACTTCTTAAAACAAAATTTTGGATGGTGGAATCCCCCTAATCCTTGTTACTAATTCAATTGAAACACTTTAAAGAAAACGATTTTGAATTAATTAAGTTGGGTCATCACTATAAATCAGGTAATCTCTATCTCTAGGAAAGCCACCTTACTCACTAACCCTTAGAGGAAAATTTGTTTTCTCCCTAACAAATTATGAGCAAGTAAATTTAGATGATTTAAAGGACCCAAAAGTTAAAATCTTATCTCTAGTCAAATGCCCCAATTAATTCCCAATTGGTTGCCCTAGAACGTTCTTCCTTTTTAATTTTCAAGCATTCTTGTGAATAATCTAATCTCGTGATAATTATATTGCAAACAAGCACAAGTGGAAAACAACTTAATCAAATCAAACATCAAAATCAATAAATCAAACCAAAATCATTATAAACAAGAACTAGGGTTCCACCCTCATCGAAACATAAAGAACTACTCATTATTCATTGTCATAAAACTGAAATTAAACATTAATTCAATAACAAAATAAGGAAAAAGAAAGCTTAGATGTCAAATAGAAGCTGCGATTGCATTCCCGAATGTCTCCCGAGATCATCTCTCGAGTTGTCCAATTGAAGCTCGAAATCTTGAAATTGGATCTTCAATCTTGATCTCCAAGAAGTAAGTTGCTGAAAATCTAAAGTTTAACTAACTAATTGAATGTAGAAATTAAATAATTTACTAACATAAATCTACCCCTAATTACCTATTATCTACTCCTAACTGCTCTCCCTTACCCTAATGGCAGAATAAGCTAATTTATGAGAGAAATTACGTCAAAACTTAATTAAAATCGGACTAAAACTGCCTCCAACTAGAACCTACCTGCACGGTAGGTCGGGCCTTACCATCTGCGACAGGGTTCTACCCACAAATTATTTCTCAATATTGGGACCTACCGTCGACGGTAGGGTAGCCTAGTGTCGCTGGTAGCTTTCTATTTTGAATTCTCTTTTGGCCTCGGGACCTACCGTCGGTGGTAGGTCAGCTTTGTTGACGCCATCGGCTCCATTTTCGTCGTTTTCGCTTCGTTTTTGTCCGTTTTTATTTCTTTTCATTGTTTTCTCTTTTAAAAGCACCTAAGACAAGAATAAAGGGTATTAATCCAAAATATGCAATTTTTACATATTAAAAACCCCATAAAACAATGAAATTAACATATATAAATATAGATAATTAAGCACTTATGAAGGTCCTTATCCGTCTTATGGAGCATATAGGCATAGAATTCACGAACAAAGTCAGAATAGAAAATACCAAAGATGTGTTAAAGTGGTTCCCAACCCAAGAAACCAAAAAGAGTATTCAAGCCTAAATATTCTATGACAAGTTCGTCAAAGGCTTTTTCAACAATGAGTTTCAAGTGTTTTGATCGGTTACCTATTTTTAGCTGGCAATGGATAGGCGTTACGGATACAGGAGGATACCAGAGTTTGTAGGGTTAGGTGTGGAATCATCAACCCAAGCCTGTTTGGAAGTATTTTTTCTTTTGGAAGAGGATGCGTTGGACTTTTTGGGTGCCATGAAGAAGGAAAAAAAAAACAAGACTCAAAAACTCAAAAAAGAACAAAACACAACACAAGATGATAGCCACAAAAACAAACACACAAATAGAGATAAAATAGAATAACATGGCCTGTGTGTGAGTAAGTGTGCTAAACATCACCTGTGCGTTATAAAGTGTAACATGAAATAAACTAACTGAAAAATGAATAAAACTACGAAAATGGACAATTAAAACATAAATAAAACCAAACCGAGATGCGTAAAACAAAATAATGAGAACAAAAAATTAAAATAAAAATACAAAAGTTTGGTAAGGGGTTTAGAGAATTAGCCTCGATTTGTTTTACAAAAAACAAAGCGTCACTGTGAAGCCGAAGAAGCGCGTCCTCTGTATCAATATTCATATCGCTTGAGGTCTCACCAAAAAGCCCACCAGAAATTTTTCGTTTGGAAATTTTCTGCAAAAATATTAGTAGAGAAGATAGGAAACACACAAGGGGTGAAGAAAAGTAAAAGAAAAAAGAAAAGAAGAAGAGAGGAAGGGTGGTGTAACTAGGACAGTAAGGTGGTGTACGGTGAGTGAGGGAAGAGGGGAAGGGAAACTGGTAGAGGAAAAGAATAAGGAGATAGAATAGAAGAAAAAAAAATGGGAGTGATGTGGTTATGGTGGTGGTAGGAAAACCGAGAGGAAGGGGAAAAGAAGGGAGAAAAAGGAAGATGTGGGGAGGTAGGGGTTGCATGGTGGGAAAAAGGAGGGGGGAGAGAGAGAGAGAGAGAGAGAGAGAGAGAGAGAGAGAGAGAGAGAGAGAAGTAACCAAAACTAAGAGTGGAAAGACACCAGTGAGGGAGTAGGGCTGCCAGAGTTGTGAGAGAAAAATGAGAGGAGGAGGAGTGGACGAGAGAAAGAGAGGGGAGATGGCTAAGAAAATTAGGGAATTTGGTGAAAATTTTTGCAAAAATTGGGAGAATATGACTGGAATTTTGGGTAAAAATAGACAACCCAACCTATTTACCCATAATTGGAGCCGACCTGCAACCTTGTCAGGATCTTACTGCGTGCAGTAGGTCGGGGCCTACCGTCCGCAGTAGGTTTCTATTATGCTTGGAGAAGTGCACAAAGGGCCTACCGCTGGCAGTAGATCAAGCATACCATCCACAACGGTAAATCCTGACCCTATCGCTGGCGGTAGGGTACCCTACCGTCCATGGTAAGATTCTGCCCAAACTCCAAATTTCCTTCGTTGGATGATTTTTTTCAGCCTTGTTTCATGCCCAGTAAAATCTTGTATTCCTTCTAAGCAAGGAATCTTCATTGAGCATGTATTCAACTCCCAAAAGACCTTGGCAACAACACATGCAAATAGAAAGATGAAACCCGAAAGGGAGAATACCAAAATTCAATTACATGATACAACAAGTATACAAAGAGCCAGATGAAATACTCTTTTCTAGGTACCAAAAGCACCTCTTGGATCACGAAAATCCGAGTTTTTCTTGATCTTCCCCTTCTCTATACGTTGAATGGGCACCCATTTCATCAAACTCACTTTCAACTTGGGGAGAAGAGTCTTTCCCTTTTTCTTTGACTTCGTCAGGCTGCCTTTCTGATATATGGTGAGATTCCTGCAAAGACAAAGGCATTTCATGAGTTTTATGATTAGTATAAAATAAAGTATCTTGACTTTTAGCTAAGAGGGTGGAGTTAAAGGAAATTTAAACACCACTTCGTTCTCCCCAACCCTTAAAAGAAGCTTTCCTTTCTTTATATTTATCAAAGCCCTTGAAGTACGTAAAATCTGGCGTCATAAAATTAGAGAGAAATCTACATCCCTCCCCCCCCCCATATCGAGAATCACAAAATTTATAGGCAAAACAAGTTCCTTGACCTTGATCAAGACATTTTCTATGACCCCCTTAGGATGTAACACTTTTATCTACTAGACTAATGGACACCCTAACAGGTCTTGGATTCTCTAGGCCTAGTCTCTTAAACATATTATACGACATAACATTGATACTAGTGCCTAAGTCGGCTAATGCATTATCAATTTGGAAACTACCAATAGTGCAGAGGAAAGAGAAACTCCCCTAGATCCTCTAATTTCTGAGTTAATTTGTCTTTGTTGATAAGAATAGCCAAGCATTCTTCGCCCAAGATGTGTGTTAATGCATTGTTAAGTATACTCTTTTTTGTCAACATCTCTTTCAAGTATTTGGTATACTTGGGTACCTGCAAAAGTAAATTGCGTAGAGGTAAATTTATTTTTAACTGTCTGAATATCTCTATGGATTTTCTCATGTCTTCTTGGCTGCCATCACGGATAAGAGTCGCTGGATACAAAATTCTTAGCTTGTACTCGATAATTGTTGGTTTTCCATTCTTCTCCTCATGACTTGGCTCCACGGTTAAGAGTGTCGGATAATTTTCTCTCCTTTCCAACGAAGCTCTTCTCTTGTATGATCATCACCTTCTCTCCTTTAGGAAACTCCTTGTCAAATCTTACCGAGATAGCATTGACATGCTCTCTCGGATTCACTTTAGTGTTAATCAAGAGAGTTCCTAGAGTCATTTCAGATACCAATTTGACTATCTGGCCGATCTGTTTCTCTAGATTTTGTATTGATGCCTCTTGGATCCGTTGGGCAGCCTCTATACCATTTATTCTGGTACCTTGTGCACTCATGAACTTAACCATGAGTTCTTTCAAATTGGCCTTTACTGGTAGAGGATTTGGAGGAGGTGCATCATACGGCAATGGCTGAGTAGGACCACTATTCTGGAATCCTGAGGGTTGTTTTGGCCTTTCTATCCTTGTCCTCCCCAAGAAAAGTTTGGGTGATTCTGCCAACCAGGATTGTAACTATTGGAGTAAAGGTTGTTCCCCTACCAGTTCCCTTAAACAAATTCCACTTGCTTCATGGTAGCACCCATGCTAGGGCACTCATGGTTAGGATGCCCTCCACTGTAGAAATCACAGAACATGACTTGCAAAGGATTTATACTTGAAAGTGCAAGAGTCATGTTCCCTATCTTCTGCTCAATCATCGCACTAGTCTGGCCTCTATAGCAATAATGGCATCAACATTATAGAGCCCACTTAGGCTTGGATCTCTGTCCTCCCTACGTGTAGCTATTCATAGCAATCTGTTCTACCAATTCATACACTTGTCAAGGAGTCTTGTTCTCTGCAGACCCACTAACAGAAGCATCAATAAGCTGTCTCAGCCCAAATGAAACTCTATTATAAAATGATTGGATCTAGATACCCAAATCCAGGCCATGGTGTGGAAACTTTCTGAGCAACTCCTTTCATCTTTCCCAAGCCTCATATAGACTTTCTCCATCGATTTGTTGGAATAAAAGTATCTCATTCCGAAGCTTGGCAAAGTGACCAAGAGGAAAGTATCTGCTTAGAAACTTCTCAGTCAAAGAATCCCAAGTTGTAATCGAACCGGAAGGTAGTGACTTCAACCAAGACTTCGTCTTACCTTTCAGAGAAAATGGGAAAGTACAGAGTCTTATGGCATCATCTGAAAATCCATTGATCTTGAATGTGTCACACACCTCCAAAAAGTTGGCAATGTGCATATTTAGGTCTTCCTCTTGTAGTCCGTTGAATTGCACATTATTCTGCACTATTTGGATCACATTCGGCTTGCTCTCAAAATTGTGGTCATGCACTGCTGATCTAGCAATACTCCATTGTGCCCTTGTGATGGATGGCCCACCGTAGTCCACCATAGTTCCTTTGCCATTGGAGGTGGTGGAAACGGAGGATTTGCTTGTGGTGGATCTTGATATTCCTCCTCCATCTTATACACGATGATAATGGCACTTTTGTTTGTCATTTCGAACTTTAAAGCATAGGGCACTCCGCAACGTTCGCTCGATCTCAGAGTCGTAAGCGAGTAATTCACTCTGATGAATTCGTGGACTAAAACTTTAAACAGACAAACCTAACTCATAATCTACAGATATCACTGACACAACTTACAAAAATATAAGCCATGAATGAAAACCAATTAAGGCAAGAAAAAAACACAATTCAAATTAGAACATAAAAATAAGAAATAAAATGACTAAAGCAAAAGAAAATTGGTGTTCTTTAAGTTGTTGTTCCCCAACAATGGCGCCAAAAACTTGATATTTAAAATTAGGTATACTCTAAAAATGTACTCAACAGGCAAGTGCACCTATCAATGTAGTAAAAGATATTTACCGGGATTGTCAAACTGGTGGAACAGGAAAGCTAAAATACTAACTGTCTATTCTAAGGTCAAGTCTAAAAATTGATTTTTGTTAAGAACAATAATTAAAACAAAAATGAGAAAACAAATAAATAAGAAAAGTCAGTTGAAGGATAAAAATATGAGAAAAGAAGTTTAACAGATGGAATCCCCTTAGACTTTGTAAAATACTTTCGATTGGAAAAACACAAAACGATGCTTGAGAAAACGAGGTTGGGTCATCACACATTAACTCGGGCAATCGGAACTACTCTATTCACTAATCTTTGGAGAAGAATCTCTTCTCTCTCTAACCGATTATTAATGCATTAAGATTAAGTGATTAAAAAGTACCTGAAAGTGAAAAGAATATTTCTATTCAATTGCCAACTTCTATTATTCAATTAGTTGCTCTAAATCGGTTTTCCTTTCTTCAATTCCAACCAACTTTTTGAATTAATTGATTTTGCGCAAATTAATTAAACTAAAAACACAATTGAATAACACATAAGAAAGAATTAAACAATAATTTTACAAAAACCAATCAAAATCCATATCATTCAAAATCTAGAGTTCAACCCTCATTCCAAAAGAAACTAATAGCCAATAAATATCTTGGAAAAACACAATTCAATAAAAGAAATCATAAATATCAAGGAAGAGAGAGACGTAGGGATGAAAAGAATCACTTTCATGGTTCCGAATGTCACTGAACTTGTCTCTCAATTTTGCTAGAAGAACTACGAAATTGCTCCGTTGTTGGTGTTCGATCTTCTCCCAAGACACTCAATTTATTATGGAATTTATGAAATCTACCAAATTGAAGAGGAATTGGGAAGGGTTTTAAGTCCAACTTTAACCTTTTTCTTCTTTTAGTTCAATTATAAACAATAGGTTCTAGTCACTAAACAAGCAAGTAATGGGTTCTTTCTTAATCTAAAAAGTATGAAATTTGCCAAGAAAAGGTCATAATAGGATGTTGTACTTTTCTAAAACATACAACTTTCAATATATGTATACAAGATCTAAAAATCTTTTAGTATTTCCCTAATCTATTATTAGTAGGGAAATACTAAATAATTCATTAGGGACAACTCAATAGCAAATCCCAGAAAGAGCATAATTCAGGCCCGAAATGATTAAAACTAAGAAAATGTTCATTGAAATCCAACAATGATAAGACCTAGATGTTCTAAGAGGACAAGAATAATATACTTTTCCAATAATAATCAAACGATTCTTTAAAAATTCATATTATAGACACTTCCGAATACTGAAAATTCCTTCATGGGATGAGGAAAGACCCAAAATTCTTAACATGTAATAATAGAAAATACCATATAGAAAGGAAGAACTAAGAAAAATGAAAATTCCTCAAAAACCGAAGATGCTCAGGAACAAAGCATATTTCAACAATCAAGTACTAAAGCCTACCAACATTCTTGAAACTTAGCAATTCAAAAACACAAAAAATAGAAAGCCAGAAACTCAGCCATTCAGAAACACATTAAAAATAAAAACACTGAAAAATTACCATTTAGTTTGCAAATAAGGAAGGAAATTCAAATAACTCAAACAGAAATATCAAAAGAAACAAAATTCATTCCATCGGAAAAAATAAAATAAAAAACAGTATTGGAACGAATAGCAGGAACGGCAACAGCAATGAACGGCAGAACAGAGAAAGGGTATCGGCAGACGAGGAGAGAATAATTGTAATCTATAGATGAAGGAGAGGACGGCTATAATCAGTGAAGGAAAGAGATTAGAAGAGTTTAAAGACGAAGAGAAGTGAACAATTACAATAGAGAAGAGAAAAATGGTTAAAACAAATTATACCTTTAGAGTGAAAGACAGCGGCAGTGCAGCGGTGTAGTGGTCGAACGGCATGAGGGAGAGGGAGGAGGGCAGGGGTGACAATGAGAAGAGGAGAGGAGGATAAGGGAGGGAGGAATGGTCTCTGGCTAAGTCAAAATACGGGGAAATTGAAATTCAAATACTGAAAAATCTCACTTCTTAGTCACCAATTACTGATTGAAATTTAGTCGGTAATCCTTTTTAATTATTTTTTTAAAAATCGAATTCAGCGACTAATTTATTGACTGAATAGTGGTCGGTAACTAATAATTACTTTATTTTTAAAATATATATATAAATACATCGATTGATTACTAACTGAAATGTGATCGGTAAGAAAAATTCAATCGAAAATTGAGCGAATCAGTCGGTAACTTCATCTCACTTACCGACTGAAATTTCGCAGTCGTAAATCGGTCGATAAGTTTTAAAGTTACCGAAGTTACCGACTGATCATTCAATCGCTAAATTGTTGTTTTCTTGTATTAATACCTTGTCAATTTTGTTCGATGAGGAATGCATGCCCAAACTTGTTTTGTAAAGTTACATTAAAGAGGGCATGCATGTCATCCTCTATCCTATGCGCACAATGTATACAATTAGTTCCTTCATATAATCCTCTTCTCTGAAAATTTTTTCCTGTTGGAAGAATATTTAACATAGTCTTCTATAAAAATTTCTGAGCTTAGGTTAAACTAGGAGACTATGAATATAATTCCATATTCTAGATTCTTGATTCATGCTGGAATGACTATTTGTCAAAATACTATTGTTGGTGAAATCCACGTCCACTCTATAGCCAGATTTAACTGTATAAATAGCATTTGAGGTGTAGTTCCAAATTAGCTTATCTTCAAGCCATGCAGGGTTGAGATGAATTTGGAGAATAGCATCAGCTTCATGAGGTAAAAACAATGTGCCTAATAATATCTTCTCGCCAACAACATTAATTAAAATCAATGAGATCAGTTACCTTTTTCTCCTCTCCTGTAGAATGGAATTAAGGGGTGAAAGAGTAATCAATTAAGATTTGAATTCGTCTTACGGATCATCTTTTATTGTTTTAATACAAGAGGTGTTGTCAGGTGGTGGAGATTATATCATCATTGATAAGTCAATCAATATACAATTTCAAAGGATTTACTTGGATAGGGCTTGTTTTGATATTTTTTTAATGGTTTCAAAAACAGTTAAATTATTTCTAAGAGAAAATATAGGTTCAAAACTAAAATTTTATATTGTTTTGAGTAATTTGTAAATTTAGTCCTGTAACTATTTATTCCGTCTTAACTTGGGCATACATCTATTTTGTTTTATTCATTTTAGTCTAATAACTATTTATTCTACCTAAACTTGGTTATATATCTTTTATTTACTCATTTGATATTTTTTTGTCAAAATATTTTTGGTAAATTTAAAATTAGTCCCTCACAATATGAAAATGTGTCAATTGAGGACCTCCAATTTATAAAGTTTTCTAAAACATCTTTCAAAATGTAAAACGTATCAACTAGGTCCCTCACTTTACAATTCGTGGTTCTCAGTTGACACAATTCCACATTTTGAGAGACCAACTTAAAATTTTTTACAAAAATATTTTGGTACAAAAATATCAAAAATAAATAACTATCAAACTAAAATGAGTAAATGATAGAAGTAGGACCAAGTTTGAGCTGAACACAAATAGTTGCGAGACTAAAATAAATAAAAATTAGATCTAAAATCAAGTTAAAAAGAAATAAATAGTTATCAAACAAAATGAAACAGTTACTCTATTGATTTTTACAACAAAATCTTGTCATATAAAATAAGGCAATATAAAATAAGACAAATTTTATATTGTAAGAATATAACACTTATAAAGTAAGGCAAATCATGCATTAGACAGAGAGAAATAGAACCAAATGTTTTAGTGGGAGCCATGAACTCTTAGCTCATATGCTCCAATATTCATCAATTACAAAAAAAAGAAAAGTAATAACACTTGAGTACATTCCATGAATGAATCAATCTCAGCAAACAAAGAAATCCAACGAATTAAAACAAAATAGCAAGTTCAAAATACAAGAACGCCAAAATGGAATCATGGTCCTTTCCAAATCATGGATTAGTTCACAAAAATGGCAATGACCTCCATGGATTAGTTGACGAAATGGCAATTTTTCCTGATCTCCCCATTCTTACCAATGATCACATCAGTAGTACCCAATTTCACCATCGCAGCAGCAAATTTAGAAGCCCAAATTCTACCATATTTAGCATTATTCAAAACCAACTTAGAAGTTGAAGACCTACTCATCAATGTCTGATCAGAACTCAATAAACCACTTTTAATTATTAAATTGGAATAATATTTATTATCCAATCGATTAGGTGTTGTAAAATCATTATTCACCGTTGGATTAACACCAATGACATTACTTAATGGAGGGCATTTAGTTTTCAAATAAGCAGCATAAACCGGATTCAAATCCGGGTCTTGTGGATTTGTGGCATTAAAATTATAAAGCCGGTTGGAAAAAGAAGAACAATGTGAGACCCCAATTGAATGTGCCCCAGAAAGGGTAACCATTTCATCAAGTGAAAATCCTTTTCTTTTGAAACTGGCTTCAAGTTGGCTGGTATTAAATGAAGGAGCAGGGAGATTTTGGGGAATATCGGAACTTAATGAAATACGTCCATCTCGGCGTCCAGAAGGGACGGAATAGGTTATTCCTCCAAGTTTAAGGATGCTGTCACGGGCAGCAAAGGCAACAATGTCTGCACATGATACGGTGTTTGGACATAGGGATTCTATTTCGGCCTTTGCTTCGTCAATTACTTCGAATCCGCGTAGACTTGGATTGTTAGCTGGATGGTCTTTTTCTGCTGCTGGTCCTCCTGGTACTGTGTCCAATAACACAGAACCGTCACAGCCCTTAATTTATCAAAAAAACAATAACATGATTAGCAAATTAATGGAAAAAAATTTGCAATTAGACATTTTTCAGTTTGTTGAGTCATTAATACATAGCTAGACTGATAGAATGAATTAGAACTTTAACTGTTGATGGTATATTTGATGTTGGGCCTAAATTTACAGTGATGCCGCTTGTTAGTAATGGGGAAATTAGAATTATGAGTATTGGGGTATAAACAAAAAATATATACCTTTTAGGATAATTCATAACATTTGAGGCTTTGGAATGATTTTTCAAAGAAAAAATAAAAGTATGAATAGGCTCATAATAGAAATTATATAAACTTTTATATATACCTCGATAGAATAACTTGAGAAGTTTGGGGGTTAAAGTACATAAGGTTCTGCAACTGCTTGTTTAGGAACGGACATTGAAGAACTTAAAAATATATAATAAGAAAAATAGTAAATAAGCAATACAAAAATTTAGCAAGGTTCGATTTCTCACATATATATTTATATCTATGATCTAAAATGTTAAACTTTCATTGTATAATGTTTGTAATAAATCATAACTATAAATTATGGTAGGTAATAAAATCACTTTACACTTAATTTTGCGGAACTATTTTGCAATAGATTATAATTTACATGAAAGGTATTTTGGACATTTTACTTAAATTGATTCTTTACTATTGATTTCAGAGGGTAAAGAGCATATATTTTAAGTTTAGATAGTAAAATGCTCTTACTCCCTTACTTCTAAGTGGTATTTTGTAATAAGCGCAAAATATAATTTTAACATTTAGACGGAATTATACTGATAAAACGCATACAAAATTTTTACTTTAGAACCATGTCTCACAAATAATTTAATTTTTATGAAATTTAAGAATGAAATGTCAAAATTAAGAAATGTTGGAGGGTCGAGGGTGGATGTCCGCTCCTTTTGGTTCCTTATATGCATTAATAATGTGAGAAATGATATTCTTAACGTACCCGAACGAAGCAGTCATGAAAATGCATCCTGAGTAAGCCAGCACCAATGCCTGGATTTCTCGAAACGGCCTTATTCACAGCTTTTCTAACAATTGCCTCAGCATCAGGACATGTTTTGTAGTAATAACCAACTGTTAGTTTTGGTAAAGGAGCAGCTGCAGCTGGATAAGCCTCAATGGATTCAAAATGTGACAAAATCAAGCAAAATAGTACTACTAGACCTAACTGAGAATATCTCTGAGAATCCATTTTTTGAGGCTTAATTACAAACTAATTAAGCACCAGTTTATGCTGGGAAGAAGATTGAGGACTTAATTTGGTGTGGGAAAAAGAAGATGAAAATTTGAGTATTTATAGGAGAAAGAATTAATGAAGAAATTTGCATGGATCAGAGTAATAGTTATCAACGTGTGAAGATGTAAGAATTAAATAAATTGAACTTAATTAAATTTAGGGCATCTATCTATCTGACTTTGAAGTGTTCTGCCTCTGCCAGCTCCTAATCATTAAGCAAACCATTGTCCTTACCAAGCACTGTTTTTTATAGTTTGTTAATATCCTTTTTCCGACATATCTATACCTTTCTACCAACGCACCCCCTCATTAGAGCGTAAACTTCCCTCATTAGAGCATAAACTGGGTGAATCTTACTCGTACCCGTATAGGTCTATACCCATTTATAACGAGTAAATTTAAAATTTTATATTTATGAATCCGACCCGTACGTGTACCTAGATAAATTCTATTAAATAGGTTTGCACAAAATATGATAATACACCATTATAATAAAATAATATATATTTATATATGTTATATTATTTTTGTATTTCTTTATTGATACATAATTTATACATTTATGTAGGAGACAAATAGAAGCAAGTGGTCTCCAAATATTCTGATTAATATATTTTATTGAATTATGACTTTTTTTTATCGGATTAACATCCTATGAGGATTTTGTGTGTATTTCAACTTTTAATCATTTAAATTAGAAATGTTAAATAATTGTATTTGTTGAAAGCGATGTTCAAGAAATTATATTAATCATGTCATAATTTTTATTTTAGGGTCAGACACTGTGTTATATATATATATATTTAACAAGGGAAAAATTTAAAAAAAAAAGTCATACGGGAAAGAGTATGTCCAAATTCTACCTTAGACCCTGAAAGATCGGGTTTAAGTACATAAATTTTATACTCATAAGATCTGGATGTAAGTCTAAATCCATGTTTCATTATAAAAGTTTAAATCTAGACTTATTTACGCTCTGCCCTCCATATCCATAAAGGGAAGGACATTTGACTGCCCTCCATCCCAGAATTAGAAATCTGAAGATAATGTCTAAGTTTTGTGATACATAAGAATTGAGCATTAGATGATGCGGTTACTGGCAGCTCAGTTGACGGCGGCTGGCAGCAATGGACAGGGAAGCAGACTGGACCGGGAATGATATTTGGAAAGAGGGAAGTTGCGGTGCTTTTTAGGTTTAAGATAAGTGATTAAATAAATTTAATTAAAAATGTGAAAATATATTTGTAAAAAGAAAGAAAATTCATATTTATAATATAGAGTTCGTTAAATTATTTGTTGTTTTAGGACAATGGAAAAGAACAAATTTTCTGTGGGCTGTTATATAATTTTTTAAGAAAAAAAGTAAAACGTCATATAATATGAAATAGAGTTAGTTGTTAAGATTAGAAATTTTAAGATTTTTTTATTTGATTTTAGTTCACTTAAAGTACTAATTTCTTTGTGAGAGAGATTGTGTGGTACAAAGTAAAAAACAAAAGTGGTCTATTCTAAATTCCAATTCAAATGCACCTTTAGGAACCCAAAATAATTTGTCCATATTATTGGGGATCCAAGCTCACTATTTATTATGAACGGAAAGCACACGAGAACACATAAAATATGAAGAGACAAGATATAAAAACAATAATACAATAGTTTAACGTAATTCATTCTCTTAATAAATACCTACATCTATAATGACAAATGTAAAATCTCTGATAGTATCATTTTTTGATGGAACAAAAACACACTCTCGCTATGTGTAATTTTAAATGGGTAAAATTACAAATCCTCACATATACAACTTATTATTTGAGTCAGGCACTCATAACTGGCATAATTAATTTTATGATAAAATGTTCTATTTATAAGATCTTACTTCCTTATATTTAAAAGATCCTTAATCCTAAAAGGGTATTGAAAAAAATATCCTATTAAAAATATTTTAATCTTAACAAATTCTCAAATTTTCTGGATCCTAATGCATATTTGAACTAAATAATTGCCTCGGTAAAAAACTTTTTTTTTTTCAGAATCCGAATTTGAATTTTTGGCATGGTTGAACTAAACGCTAGTCTCCACACCGAAGTCAAAACTAAACTTCATACTTTTGGTTGTAATTTGATAAGTGTTGCTGGCAGAATCTGTGCCCACTTGCTTTATTAATTTTGTTATAGAGTTTGAAATGGGGGAAGAGTTAAGAGCAAGTCCCACTGATCATGGAACCCAATTTTAGAACTCCAACTAGCTAAAAATTGATAGACAAACTATACATGTAACTCATGTAAGTGCTCTCCATATACATATACTATTGTAAATGTTATCGAGTGGAGTAAAAGTAAAAATGATAAGAGAGAAACTAAAATATAAGAACTAAAAGGAGAAGGAGACACAAGAAAATTTTGAGAACTTAATAATATTAATAATTTTCTTTTATTACTAATTTATAGGATGGTCACTGGCACCGGCTAGTCAGCGAACCTGCTCAATCCAGCCATTTCGGGTTGGGGACAGTCAGGTCCAGCCCAACCCATTAGGAAGTCGTTCCAGAAATGGGTTTAAACTGAATTTTAATTTTGTGAACTGTTGACCAGTCCGGACCAAACGACATACAATCTAGCCTCAGCCAAGTCCATTAAAAATTCAGATCAGTTCAGGACTACGACTCCGGTCCAACAGCAAATAATCAAAAACATTTCCGAGTAGTTGGGTGTGTGATTCAGCGCATTATAGACTGTTATAGATCAACGATTCAGATGATCTAACCGTTTGATGTCAACTGCTCAGATGGTTTGACTGTTGAGATCCAACGGTCCAGATCATCTGACCATTCAAATTCAACGGTCAAAATAATTCTTTTTTAAATCAACCAGAATTTTTTTTTAAATCCACTATTTTCTACCATGAATGCCCCCGTGAATCAATTCGTTCCTCATACTAAAAAATACTTATTATCTCTTCTGTCTACTCCTAAACTCCTTATATCTCTCTAAACTCTCTCAAGAATACTTTTGCAATTATTTTTGGAGATCATCCATTCGGTCAAAATTCAAAGGAAGAAAGGAATCGAATTAAATTTGGCAAAAATCATAATTTCAATTCTTCTTCGAACTTTCAGCTTCATCTCACTGATAATTTGCTTTTTGCTTTCTTTACACCTTAATTTACGTTAATTCATTTATTAATTTTTATTTTAGTACTTTATTAATTTTAAATAATTATTTGCTTACTTTATTTACTATAAGTTGTTTATTTAGTTTTTAGTTCTTATTTGTTTATTTTATTTGTTAGAATGTTTTTATTTAGTTTTAAATAATTATTGTTTACTTTAGTTACTAGTTTGAATACTTATTTCCTTTTTTAAAAAAAGTAGTACTTATTTTTTTCTTCATTTATTTAGTTATTAGATTTGTTTACTTTATTATTATTATTATTATTATTATTATTATTATTATTATTATTATTATTATTATTATTATTATTATTATTATTATTATTATTATTATTATTATTATGGATTCAAGACATGTATCCTCCCACACCGTAGACTTTGATAATAAAAAAATTAACGAAGTGAAGAAAATGAGATGCCTCCTCCTTTTGATACCTTACCTAGTGGTAATAGAAAAAAAAAATTTCTATTGTTTGGAGTGTTTTTCATAAGATAAATTATCAAGTTAGAAGTAAACTTTGTAAAACGGGTTTCGCACATAAGACCGGTAGTGGCACTGGTACACTTAAAAGACATATAGAGCATTGTCACCCGTTTATTTTGTAGATTTAATTAAACATAGGGATAGCAATTGGGCCGGACCCATGGTCCTGAGCCGGGCCAGGTAGGTTCAACTCGATAAGCTGTGGTGATGTTCAAGAATGGGAATCCAGCACGGACCGCCTTCTAAGACCAGGCTAGGCGGACCAGTGTATAATGATGCATAGATATTATAGATGAGGAAAAGTTTTCATTTCGTCACTTTATCTTTGTTAGTGTCGTCTATAATGATCTGCGAGCTGGGCAATTTTTTTTTTTTAATTCAAAGTTAAAAATTTAGTTTTAGAAAACTCTCTTAAGTTATAAAAATCTAAGGTATTTTTACTAAGGATAGAAAACCTAAGTTATTTTTATTAAAATTAGAAAAAAACTCAAGTTTTTTTACTATAAAACTTAAGAAGATATTTTTATTAAATTTATAAAACCTAAGTTATTTTTATTAAGTTAAGAAAACTCAAATTTTTTATGAAGTTTAGTTTAGAAAACTTAAGTTATTTTTATTAATTTTCCTAAAACAATGTTATTTTTATTAAGTTTAGAAAACTTAAGTTTTTTTATTAAGTTTTAAAAAATTTAAGTTATATCAATTAATTTTACTAAACTTAAGTTTTTTCTTTTATTTATTAAGTTTAGAAAACTTAAGTTATTTTTATTATGTTTAGAAAACTTAAAGTTTTTATTTTATTAAGTTTAGAAAACTAAAGTTATTTTTATTATGTTAGAAAAAATGATTAAAGAAAGCCGCCTTGAAGTGGTAGGGATTTGGCATGGACCCCTACTGGTTTTATTAATAACGAAATAAAAATTACATAAAAGGAGGACTTAGGGCATAAATCTCCAAAATAAATTACTATTTAAATATAATAAATTAATACTATACAATCCTAAATCATAACTATTACAATTTAATATCTAATAAATTAATACTATCTTAAGTACTAACTATTACCATTTAAATATAAAAATCCTATCTATTTGACCGAGTTTGACTAGATTGAACGTCTGTTCCATCTTCTTCGTCAGATCCGGAGGATGCTACGTTCGACTTATCGTCGATATTCAGCCGGTCGATCATATCTTCTTGTATTACCAATCGGCTAGACACATAAGAGCCTCTAATATATTATGGGACATCTGAACTCCTAGTTTCGTCGATTGTACGGTGACTGATAGAGAAAGTACTTTCAGAAGCCACATAGAGACAAGAGCTATTAGGACATCCCAAGTGATCCTAGATAAGACAGGATATTGTGTTGAATTGGTCCTCCACCATCCAAGTATGTCGAAATTATTTGCACAATCATTACAAAAAGAAAAAAGAAAAAAAACAACTGGCGACAGTTTTCAAAACCCCCGCTAATTGCTTTTATTTGCGGCGGTTTTTGAACTGCCGCTAAATATTTTATTTTGCAGCAGTTAAATAATGTACTTTTGCGGCGGTTTCTTTTAGCAGCGATTCAAACCCCCATTACACTTTAGGAAAAGATTTATTTATTTACTTATTTATTTATAGTTTCTTCAATAGAATTTATGTTGCTTTTTAATAGATATATAAGAAATATTCATATACTTATTTTAAAAACATTTGTTTTCACACTATGGGAGAACAGACATTTAGAAACAAAATTTTAGAGTCGGACACTATCCGTCTCTAAATAGAGAAGTAATAGAGGTTTCTTAGAGAGGAAATGAAATAATACTATATAGAGAAATTTGAGATAATACGGAGACGACTATTGTTGGTCTCTAAAAAATACAACTCTATTTCGCCTCTATTTTGGAGTAGACGAAATTATAGAGACCGTTTAGACAACATGGTTGAATCCATCTCTATTTTACGTGACCAAATAGTCACGATCAAATTTCTTCTCTATATTTATGGCTTGTTGGAAACGACATAGAGTCAGATTCTAAATGGTGGCTATATATTTTTAATATTGATTCCAAATAGAGACGAATATTGTAGTATCCATAGACAAGTTAAACATTTAGTTGAATATGGGTGGTCTCCAACGTTGGAGACCATATTGATGGTGTCTAAATGGTCTCTACATATTGGCACGGTGGAGACCAACATATCCTCTCTATTTATCATTATAACATTAGAGTCACGATAAAGTCAAGTTTAGTCCATCTTAATATTATAGAGACCAATTTAGAGTCCAAAATTTGTGTCTCTAAAAGGGTGTTTATCTTGAATTAACTATCACTTGTGTTTATCTAAAATAAAATGTTATAATTAATTTAAAATCAATGTGAAGATACAACAAATAATTTTTTCCACGAAAAACTACATATATTTTTTAATATTATATATTTATTATTAAAAGTTTTTTTGGTAATTATAGTAAAACTACTTAATTAACAATATCAAATAATGTAATTAATTAATTTTTTTTATTCCCTAAAAAAATACATAGGTTTATGATTAAAGTATTACTCTCTCCGGTCATAAATATAAAGGATTCTAAACCTTTGCCCACAAATTAAAGTTCTTGCAAACAAGACAATTTTTTAATTACACAATCCTTTCTACCCTCCATAAATGATGAAAGAAATAGATAGTGTTAATGAAATATATTAATAGAAAAATAGGTAAAGATGTAAAAAATTCAATAAATGCTTGTTAAAAGTTATAAAAATCCCCTTATATTTTTATTATCCTCAAAGGGTCTACAACCTCTTATGTTTTTTTACCAGAGGGAGTAACTTTTCTATTACCCCTTAAAATAGCAAATTTAAAAAATATTTAAAAACTAAGTACATGTAGTTTAAATAAATAAACAAATAAAATTTATTTTTAACCTAAAAACCCCTAAAGAGCTCACCTATCTCCTTGACTTCTCTTATTTCTGATTTCACGAAATTCACCTCACTTTACCTCACTACCACCACACACATATACTCGCACCACCACTCGCTCACCCACCGTCGCACTCCCTCAATTCACCTCACCTCACAGCCGCTACCGCCTCTGTGCCATCTCGCCCACCGTCCCTTCACCCAAAGTCACCTCTGCCAGCTCCCATCAGAAATCTTGTTAGTTTCTTGTACAAGGGTGTTAAATTGTACATCTGACTGAGTCTTGGTAAGTTAGATAAGTACCTCGTCCTTAGCACTAGTTGAGCATGACTCATTTATCCCTTAGATTATAGGAAGGGGTAGTTGTAAGCTGGCACTACATATCAGGAATGAAAGCCCAGCATTAAGTGTGTGGTGGAATCAATCGTTCCTATCTACTATCATTTTTTTATGGTATCAGAACCTCCTCCTCTACAGCATGTCCACCTCGCCAAAGCATCCAAATCCAGCCTTAGCAGCAGCAGCATCGAGCTACGCCAGTCTTCTTCCAACACCATCATTCAGTCACTTTATCACAATCAAGTTGAACCAGGATAACTTCCTACTATGGCAGGCTTAGATATTACCCTACCTCCGCAGCCAGCAACTCATGGGATTTGTAGACGGCACCACTAGTCCGCCATCCAAAACCATTACGAAGAAGGACGCACAATTGTCGAATCTGTCATATTAGGCTTGGATTCTCCAAAATCAGCTCGTGCTGAGCACACTACTATCCTCCCTGGCTCTTGAAGTGTTGCAGCAAGTGTAGTTCCTCTCCACTTTGCGCGAGGTATGAAATCAACTTCAGAGCATGTTTGCCTCTCAATCCAAGGCCAAAACAATGCAGATCCATCGTTAACTCTCGACAATTCAGAAGGCTGATCTATCAATAGCCGACTATGTCCGCAAAGTCAAGAGCTCGGTGACTCCATGGTATCTGCAGGTCGTGCATTGACAAACGACGAACTGTTCTCTTACATGTTCACAAGTCTCAGATCTGAGTAGGATCCGATCGTCACTTCACTCACCACCCGTGTTGACGACCTCACCTTCGACGATGTCTACGCACACTTCATGGCATTTGAAATGCGCCTGGATCAGCACAATTCAGTTGTGTAGTTTGGGTCATCAGTTAATTATGTTGCACGCCACAACAATCAGTAGCAGAGGCGGTCGTGGGCGTGGCAAGCGCAATCGCAGATGCGAACGATAGGTGTCGTTCAACACTAACTCTATCTTGAGCAGGAGCAACAACAATAACAGAGAGCCTTGCCAAGCGGCAGGACAAATTATGCTGCAGCAAAATGCTACCATCGATTAGACCACAGCTATCAAGTTGATCAATCGTGCACTACACCTGCTGTCACCACTTCTTCGTACAACTTGGACACAAACCGGTACGCTGACACTGGTGCCACTGATCACATCACCTGTGACCTTGACTGCCTAAGAGTATGTTAGAAGTACACCAATAAAGATCAGATCCAGACGACAAACGGCACAAGTATACCCATTATCCATATTGGTCACACTAGCATCTTTACTCCAAATAACATTCTTCGTCTAGAAAACATTCTTCATGTGCCAAATGCCACTAAAAATCTTCTATCTGTTCACAAATTCACATATGATAACAATGCTATGTTTGATCAAGGACCGAGCCACGGGAACAACTCTTCTTGAAGGCCATTGTGAATAAGGTCTCTACTCCCTGCCAATGCAGTACATTGCTAATTTGAAGAAAGCCTTGTCAGGGGTTAAAACCAGTTATGAACAAAGGCACTACAGATTGGGACATCCCTCTTCATCAGTAGTGCAACGAGTGTTACAGCTAAAAAATCTCCCTCATGATAGCCACCAGAATAATTCCTTAGTTTGTAGTACTTGTCAGCTTGGAAAAGTCATCAGCTTCCCTTTCCCATATCAAATAATGTATCAACATCTCCATTAGAACTTATCCATTCTGATGTGTAGGGACCAACACACACATCAGTAAATGGTTTTAAGTATTATGTGAGTTTTGTTGATGACATTAGTAGATTTATCTGGCTCTACTTATTAAAAAGCAAAGCTGATGTTGCAAGCATCTTTGTTTAGTTTCAAAAATATGTTGAGCTTCTTCTTAATAAAAAGATCCTTTGTGTTCAATCTGATTGGGGTGGAGAATATCAAAAACTTCACAGTATCCTTGATAAAACTGTCATTGCTCATCGAGTTTCCTGTCCTCATACACACCAACAGAACGGGTAAGTAGAAAGAAAGCATTGTCATGTGGTAGAAGTTGCTATTTCTCTCCTTGCTCAATCACATATGCCTATTAAATTCTAGTATGAAGCTGTTCAAACTGCTTGCTATCTGATAACAGGTTACCTAGCAAGGTCATTCAATCATGTACACCCATAGAAAATTGCTTGGTAACAAACCTGATTACACTCTTCTCAAAACTTTCGATTGTGCTTGCTATTCTAATCTGAGACCTTACAATCAACACAAACTACAATTTCGTTCTAAGCAGTATGTTTTTATAGGATATAGGAACATGCACAAAGGGTATAAATGTCTTGATGTTTCTACTGGCAGAGTTTACATCTCAAGAGATGTTATTTTTTATGAAAAGCTTTTCCCTTTCTCCACAAAGTCATCTTCTTCTTGCTGCATTCGAATTGTTGAGCAGCTCCTTCTACTTATACAAAACTAAATTAGGAGTGACCAATTGGTTAATGAGCATTTGCCTGTTCAAACTGACCTTGTTTTTCAGCTAGAGGAAAACACTAAAAGTACTGTAGGTGGTCACAACTCTGTTGAAGCTGATACTGCTCCACATTCTCCTGCTGTCACTACTCCTCTCCACCCATCCACTGTAAGAATGCAAATTATTGTCGATAATACCTCTGCAGTTGCTACTTCTCAGCAATCACCTGCTAGTACTACTAAATTTGGACCTGAACCTGAACCTGATGCTGGTGAAATAGAACAGGGCACCATTATACATCCCATGTGCACAAGGTTGAAAAATAACATTATTGTCCCTAGAAAATTTACTGATGGTACAGTATGATATGCAGCAACAGCAGCTGTTCTTGAGGAACCAACAAGTTACAAAGAAGCATTGCAAAATGAAGAATGGAGAAAAGCAATGGATGTAAAGTTTAGTGCCCTTATAAAAAGTGAAACCTTGCAGTTTGTAACACCACAACAGCATATGAAGGCCAAATGGTTCAGTTGATCGGTTTCAAAGCTCGATTAGTAGCAAAAGAGCTTAAACAGAGATATAGAGTAGACTACGAAGATACTTTAGCCCGGTGGTGAAACCTTCCACTATCTGGCTTATTCTGTCCATAGCAGTAACAAGAGGGTGGAACCTACGCCAATTGGACGTGCAAAATGCGTTTCTTCGAGGCATTCTTGAGGAGAAAGTGTTTATGAATCAACCTCTTGGGTATGAGGATGCTCAACTATCCACTTCATGTTTGCAAAACTCAAGAAAACACTATATGGACTGAATGAAATCAGTTTCAGACCATCTCGAGCAGACACTTCCTTGTTCATCTATAGGAATGAGAATGTCACTCTATTATGCTTATCTATGTTGACGACATAATAATCACAAGTTCATCACCTCAAGTCATTGATTAGGTGCTTCAGCAATTGCAACAAGAACTTGCAGTCAAGGATCTAAGAAGTTCACATTACTTTTTGGATACTGAAGTGAAATATACAGATAAGGTGTCACACTCACACAATCTAAATATGTATCTGATCTACTGAAGAAATCCAAGATGGACAAATGCGAACCTGTAAGCAGTCCTATGTCTACATCTAAAAAATTGACAAGTGCTGCAGGTGAACAATTGTCAGTCGAATAAGGATTCATGTATGAAGCACAGTGGGTGCTCTCCAATACTTAACGCTGAATAGACTAGACATTTATTTTGCTGTCAATAGAGTATGTCAGTATTTTCATTCCCCTACAACAGCATATTGGGCAGCTGTTAAAAGAATCCTCCAATATGTGAAGCTCACATCTACTGTCGGGTTGTCAATAAATAGGTCTCAGTCCGGGCTGCCACGGTTAAAAAAATTGAACATGGCATGGCCCACACCCGTTGAACTACCATTCACGGGCTAGGCTAAATTTGGCAGTTTCAGGCCTGTCCGGGACCTAAACGGGACGGGTCAGGCGCGTTGGCTGGCATATTAGATGTGCAGGTCATATTTGAATTTGTACGTGAAAGACGGTTATGAACATGTTACAAAAACGGTTAGAGACGTTATTTTGTTCATTAGATCTTCCGGTCCTAGACGACAACATTTTAAAGCACATTGTATAGAACAAAAAGTACCTTATAGGAGTTTTAAAACTGATGTTATTACAAGATAGAACTCAACTTTATATATTTTACGAAGTTTTTTCCTTATAAACAACAACTAATTGAATTTCCAAATAGCAAATGATGAACCACCAATTGATTCAAATTCTTTTTATGAAGGTTTAGTTATATCTTCTTTTCTAAAAACTTTTGCACAAGCGACTGAACTGTTATCTGGACAATACCACCCCATTACTTATCACATGTTTTTCACAATAATAGAAGTTCCAAATGTTTCTAAAGAATTTAGACGGCATGTCATATATGGTCCTATGATGTTTGATATGGGAAATTTTTTAAATTATTACAAAAATTTTCTTATCATATATTATGTTGCTTTGATTTTAGACTCTCGTTTTAAAAGTGAGTGTTTTGAACGTTTGATTTTTTTTATACATGTTTAGATACTCACTTTGAAACATTTTTTAGTCTTGAAAGAAATGTAAACAAAATAAAAGAGGATGCATCACATACTTTTAAAAACTTATTCGATCTCTATTCAAGAGAAAGTCAAACAAGGAGGCAATCAGAGTCTCAGTCGAGCTCGAGTGCAAGTCATTCAGGATATTGAGAGATGGCATCATCTTCAAGTCAAGGAGAAAGATATTGATACATGATATATGTGTATATATATATATGGTTTACACCTTGAGTTCATCATTTACGAGAATACTCTAAACAAGTTGTCTATACATGAATACACGCCGCGAGTTGAACATCGTGCAAATGATTTCAACATACTTGGATGGTGAAAGACCAATTTGGGACAATATTCTATCCCATCTAGGATCCCTCGAGATGTCCTAACAACTCCTGTCTCCACTGTGACTTCTGAAAAGTGTCTTCTCTAACCATCGTTGTACAATCGACGAAACTAGGAGTCGGATATCTCATAACACATTAGACATTATTATATGCCTAGTCGATTGGTATGTGCAAGAAAATAGGATTGTCCAATTAAATATTGCTTAGCCGAATATAGTATCCTCCAAATCTGAACAAGAAGATCAAATAAATATCTAAATTAGTTAAACATGATCGAATAGATAGGAATTTTATATTTCAATTGTAATAGTTACATCTTGAAATTGGTAAAAAAGATTTTAAAGATGCATGCGAGATGAATTGATAGGTCAGTTGAGTTGTCAATTCATCTTTTTTACCAATTTCAAGATGATCTTGAAATTGTCATGAAATTGTAAATGTAATATTTAAAAATTATTTAAAAAATCTCAACTACATTTTTCATTTCTCTTGCTCTATAAATACTAGATTCTACAACTATAATTTCCTCCTGCCATTCGTTCATCTTTCAATCTTTTTTTCTCTAACTCTAAGTGTCTTCTCTCTACATCTAATGGCTTCCAACAATAATTACAACAGCCGCCGACAACGGGCCTCCTTAATCCCTTAAATGTTCATTATAGATCATGAAGATAGAAGAGCAATTTGTTAGATTTGTAGTGTTGGTTTTTCTTTCCGACTCAGCCAAGGTACAAGTAGTTTACTCCGGATTTAAACACATATAACACGCAGAGAAAAAGAAGTGTGGATTTTTCTTCAACAACTGCCACTACCGACACATTCGACAACACCTGGGACTCCTCTACGGATGGGTTAAGTTTATTATGAATAAGTATAGCATGTATATTTATCTATTTACTACTTGTATATTTTTTAGGTATCGTTTATTTTCATGTATTAGTACTATTACGTAACTTTCTTTCATGTAAGTTGTTTAAGTTAATTATATGTAACTTAGATTCAAGTTTTTTATCTTAAATTCATTTTTAAAAATTTATAACAAAACAAAAATCCCGTGAACTGGCCCACGTGATCCAATCCCCAAAGGCGGTCCGAGTTGGGCTGAGCAAACCAGAACAGCAGCTCAAACCAGCCTGAGACTGTGAGACCTACAAGCTTGCCTGCTAGCCGTAGCCCAGCTCAGGATTGCAGTTCTAGCCCTTGGTCATCCCTACTAATTTATAATTCACTTAGTATTCTATTTATAAAGGTTAAGACACACACATAGAGAGAGTGATTGATTCAGTCACCTTCATCTACAAAAGGATAGTATCCTATTATCCTATAATAAACTCATTTTTATATAGTATGGACATTTATTTAGAAAGTAATTTCATAACCCTGCCATTTGGATGTTCAATATTACATAACTTGTTATATAATATGGACATCTATTTAAAAAGTAATTTCATAAGACTGCACTTTGGATGTTCACTATTACATAAAGAATATGTTTTATTTACACTTTACTATATAGATAAAAATTCAATAGAAAAATTTTCTAATAAAGGAAAAAAAGAGTATACTATTTTTTATGTTAAACTTTATTTCCCTTGATAAGATAATTCTTTGAAATTGTTTAATCGGTGTGCCCGCATTTTGATATAACTTACTAATGTCTCAAATATTGTCGTTGTTGACGTCTTAATAAATAGATCAGGGAGTTACATTGCATGAACAGATTTGTTACACATCAATATCGCTTCGTTTCTGGACTTCATGAGTAAAAAAAACTTTTTTGAAATTTGTTTTGTCATATCTCCTTCTTTGTGCTGTACTAGTTGTATTGTCCTAATATATAGGTGTTGAAATTTCTTTTACTGAGGATAAACCACAACTTTCTCGGATATAATGTATTATAGATCTCAACCAAAAAATTCTAGACTTGCTTCATGAATAGCTATGATTTTAGCATGATATGAATAAGTGGCTGCTATAGATTGTTTTTTAAGATCTCTAATACATAGCAGTATCATCACATTTAAATATATAGTCTGCACATAGTTAATAAATTATATCCCTCTATACATTTGGAGGGAATTTTAGCAGCAATGGCTCGAAGCCATTTCCCTCCATCTCTCCCTCCTTAAATATATCCCTCGAAAGGCTAGGAATGAAGCATTTGTTTTGGAAACCAATGCAAATGTTAGCTGCATTTCAAACAAAAATTTAACCATTAACTAAACGCAATATAACTCTTAACTATTCTAAGTATTAACTCTTCAAGACTTAACCGACAGAAGCAAAAAATGTTGCAGTAAAACTGATTGAAGCAACAAAATCAATCATAGATTCAATTTGAAGCAACTATTTGTTCGAGTTGAAGCAGCGCCATTGCAGCAACATAGTTTTAATTAAAGCAGCCATTACATTCCAGTAATCATAGATTCAAGTTGAAACAGATATTAGTTTAAGTGTAACCAGCCATTGCAGCAATCATAGATTCAAGTTGAAGCAGCATTGTTTAATAGTTGAAGCAACCACTGAATCAAGTAGAAGTATACTAATTCATGTTTTGATTCAAGTTGAAGCAACCACTAAAAATGAATACATATTATTTTCTTTGTGAATCAGAAACGGAAACTATGTTTAGGGAAGAAGATGAACAGAATGAATAACAATATAGTGAAAGAAAGCATGAGATGTTTGATGCTAATGTAATAGAAGAGGATGAAGAACAATCTGAGGCAATGGATGTTGAAATTCAACTAGTGTACCACAATTAGATAAACCGAAAGTAGGAAAATTTTATAGTAGCATTGATGATTTGTTTGACTCATATTTGATGTATGCAAGAAGGAGAGGATCTAGTGTAGCAAAGAAATCTGGTTGTAAAGGGACTGGTTCAGTTAGAAAATATCGAACAATAGTTGCGATAGAGAGAGAGAGAGAGAGAGAGAGAGAGAGAGAATCCACTGCTAATAAGTATACAAAAAGGATAAATTGTCCAGCCCGTTAAAGTACAATTTTGAGAGATAATTGCATGTGGGAAGTGTCAAAGATTACTGAACAACACAACCATGAATTGGATGCCAAGGTGTATTCTTGCACACAGAAGTATAAATTTGAATATGAAAAGGAAATTGGAAACAAATGATATAGTAGGGATAAGCCCAAGCAAGAGTGTAAGAGCTTTGGATGCACAAGTTAGAGGACCTGATAAATTAGACTGTCTTCCAATAGATTGTAGGAACTATGATGAAAGTGTTAGAAGGTTGAACATTGGTGATGGATATGCTAATTGTATAAACAAGATGTTTTTGAGAATGCAGGCAAAAAATCAAGATTTTTTCATCTGATTCACACTGATGAAGAGGGGAGATTAGAAAACATTTTCTGGCTACATTTAAGAAGTATAGTAGCATACGAAGAATTCAATGATGTGCTAAGTGTTGATTCTACATACTTAGTTAATGGATACAAAATTTCTTTTGCTAGCATTGATTATGTTAATCCTCCTAGTCATTCAATGTTGTTTGAGTTAGAACTTATATCACATGAGAATACTGAAACATACAAATGACCTTTTAGTACTTAGCTTAAAGCAATGGCTAGGTGATCAACCTCTCACTGCCATCATGACCGATCAATACGAGAGTATTGGAAATGAAATTAAGGAGGTAATTCCAAATGCAACTCAGAGGTATTGCATTTGGCATATACTTTGTAAAATTCCTAAGAAGTTTAGGGGTTTAAGAGAGTATGACAAAGCAAAGAATGAGTTTAAAACCCTTGTTTACGACAACTTATTAAAAGAAATGTTTGAGACTAATTGGAATTAATTTATTACAAAGTATAGATTTGGAGTCCAATTAATGGTTGAGAAAGCTCTACAATGATAAGAGTGCTTTGGGTTCCTGTGCATGGTTGAGAAAGCTCTACAAAGAAGTGAAAGTATGCATGCATTCTTTTATGGTTATGTACATGCCAGCATCACTTTGAAGTAATTTGTGGAGCAATATGAGATCGCAATTTGACACAAGGTTGAGAAAAAAATATCTCATAGTTTAAGTCCAAGACCAAATGTGTTTAAATGTCTAACCTTGTATGAGTAGGAGAAACCATTCCAAAAAGCATACACAAACGAGATTTTTGAGAAGTTTCAAGTTGAAATTAGAAGGACGTGGTATTGTTTTGCCAAGACAACTGGTAAGTAAGTGGGAAATGAAAATGAGGAGAACTTTGATGAAGAAGGTTTCAAGAAGATCAAGATATTGGAAAAAGCTTTGATCAAGGATTGGTATGTGAAGAATTTTTCTTACATTGTTCTTTACAAGGAAAAAGGTTTATTTTTCAAATGCAATTGTAGAAGTTTTGAATTAAGAGGGCTGTTGATATGTGCTTAATTGTCTATTTTTATACATATTATTTCATTCGTTTTATGGTGTTTTTAATATGTAAAAATACATATTTTGGACTAATACCCTTGATTCTTGTCTTAGGTGCCTTCTAAAAGAGAAAACGATGAAAGAAAACGAAAACGGAGCGAGAACGACAAGAACGAAGCCAACGACATCAACGAAGCTAACCTACCGCCAGAGGCAAGCCAACCTACCACTAACAGTAGGTCTTGGAGTCACCAGCGGAGTCAAGACAGAACCTTACCGGCAACGAGGCTACCCCTATGATCAATGGTAAGTCCTGATAGCAAATATAGAAAGTTTGGGCAGAACCCTATCGCGGACGGTAGGGATTGACCTACCGTAATCCAATTTTAACTCTATTTTGAAGTAATTTATCTCTATTAATAGCTTATTCTGTTATTAGGGAAACAAGGCAACATTTAGGAGTAGTTAATAGATAATTAAGGGTTAATTTAGGTTAAACAATTCTTCAATTTTTATATTCAGTTAGTTAGATAATCATTAGATTTTCAATAAATTAGTTCTTGGAGATCAAGATTTGAAGATTTAATATCAAGATTTCGAGCTTCAATTGGACGACTCGAGAGACGAGCTCGGGAGACGTTCAGGACTGTGATCGTAACTTCAATCTCCCTCCTAAGCTTTCTTTTCGTTACTTGTTATTGAATTTAATATTTACTTTCATTTTTATGACAATGATCAGTGAGTAGTTCTTTATGTTTGGATGAGGGTTGAACCTTAGTTCTTTGATTACCCTTAGTTCAATGTTTGTTTTCAATTAAGTTGTTCTCCAATTGTACTTGTTTGCAATTTAGTTGTCGCAAGATTAGATTTATTGCAAGAATGCTTGGAATAGAAAAAAAGAAGGTGTTCTAGGCAACCAATTGGTGGTTTCAAGCTTCAATTGGGCAACTCAAGAGACGAGCTCGGGAGACATTCAAGACTGCGATTGCGGCTTCAATCTTCCTCCTAAGCTTTCTTTTCTTTACTTGTTATTGAATTCAATCTTTAGTTTCAGTTTTATGACAATGATTAGTGAGCAATTCTTTATGTTTGGATGAGGGTTGAACCTTATTTCTTTACAATATTTTGGTTTAATTTGATGAATTAGATGTTTGTTTCAATTAAGTTCTTCCACAATTTTGCTTGTTTACAATTTAGTTGTCGCGAGATTAGATTTATCGCAAGAATGCTTAGTATTGAAAAAGGAAGAGCGTTCTACGGCAACCAATTGGGGGTTAATAGGTGCAATTGATTAGAGATATGATACTGCACTTATAGATCTTTTAAATCACCTAATATTACTGCGCTCATAATTTATTAGAGAGAAAAGAGATTTTCCTTTAAGGGTTAGTGAGTAGGGTGGCTTTCGCCTTGAGATAAGGATTGCCCGATTAATAGTGATAACCCAACTTAATTAATTCAACATCGTTTTCTTTAAATATTTTCAATTGAATTAGTAATAAGGATTAGGGAGATTGCACCATCCAAACTCTTGCTTTTATAAGTTTTTAAATCCTAATTTTATTGCTTACTTTCTTTAGTGTTAAACCATTTTCAATTTTTAGTTTAATTCTTCTTTAAAACCAATTTTTCTTTAGACTAAACATTAGAGAAGCGATTAGTACAGAACCCTTTACCGTTCCTCGAGATTCGACACTTGGGTATAACTTTTACTACAGTGGTTGGTCCACGTGCTTGTTTCTTAGTTTAGTAGTTCATCCCCTATTTTTAAAACATGTACATCAGTTGTTGTGTGCTCATATATTGATAGTTGCTACGATGAAAGATGTTAAAAGATTTCATTAAAGATACTTGCTTTGAAGATGGAGGAAAGATGTAACCAAAGACACATAAGAATCTTCTTTGGTGAAGGATATCCTCACATAAGTGTTGAGTTTGTGAAGTGCAAAAAGCTTGAGAAGATTTTTAGTGAAATTTCGGACATGTCATTTCAAGTGAAGAAAGAGTCTTGAGATTCAAGCACATGCTTGAGAGCTTCAAAACTGAGCTATTATACTGGAACATTGCTAAAAACTTCAGACCTAATGATGTTGAAATTGGTGTGAATGAAAGCATGGAAAGGGAAAAAGAGAGGGTAATCTTGAATCCTAATGTGACTGTTCCTAGGGGGCGGCCACGGATAAACCATTTAAGGCCTAGCAACGAACATGATCATAGAAATAGTAGGAGAAGAAATTGTGGTAAACATGCTTCAAATGATCAGGTATAGTTTGCTTGTTAATTCCTTAATTACTAATTACTAACAAGATTTCAAAGCAAAGGAGCAGTTAGTGTAACAAGAGTTCAAAGCCAAGGAGCAAATCTAAATGAAGACATTCATAACTTGATGGGGGTTGATCTATGTTTAGGTTTGAACTAGATGTAGTAGAGTGTTTGATTAGTTAAAAGACTTTGAGATTGTTGATCATATGTTGATCAAGTTGATGTAATAAGTTTCTCGTACTTTTTCTTTGCTAATTGGTTCTTTGGCTTTAGTTTCTTAAGTTTCTGTTAGTTTAAGATTGTTGATCATATATTGATTACTTTGATGTAATAAGTTTCTGGTATCTTCTCTCTTTGGCTTTATTTTCTTAAGTTTCTGTTAGTTTGAGATTGTTGATCATATGTTGATCCCTTTGATGTAATAAGTTTCTGGTAGTTTTTCTTTGTTAAGTGGTTCTTTGGTTTGGTTTCTTAAGTTTCTGTGAGTTTAGTAGTTGAACTTTGTCTTTGTAATTGGATCAGTTAGTAGTTTAACGGTTCAAGTTTTTTATTAGTAGTTTCTTAGTTTGATCATAAGTTGCATTTGGTCGTGTTAATAACTTGTAGTTTTGATCATAAGGTGCACTTGATTATGTTAGTAACTTATTTTATCACAAGTTGCTTAGATACTACAAACTTATGATAATTGAATCAGAAAGTGCAAAAAAACTAACTGCAAACTCATTCAAAATGCATAACATAAAGTGCAAAAAAAACTGCAATATATTGGCTCAGAATTTAATAAGAAACAAATTCATTGATCATTGTTTGACAAAATGACAATTACAGACTTTGGAATAGCAATTCATTGTATTTATATGATAGAAATACTACTAAAACTAAAACAATGCTGCTTTAATACAACTAGACTGTTTGAGCTGGTAGTATACAGCAAATACAATCACTAGTAGAAGCAAAAGATAGGCAAGAAAACACATATCCTAGCTCTAAGTTGATGTCCCCTTTCACTTTTGCACTGATTAAGATGAAGTTCTAGCACACTTCTTGTCTCTTTGATCTCATTCTTCATAATTGTTGAATCAACCTTCGGTTTGTCAACAGCTTCAATCAATTCAACAAGAAGTGGCTGAGATAAATTGCAGCGTTAATTGTACGAGCATCATCTAATCATCTGACGAAACCACATCTTTTGGATGTCTAATTCAATTCAAGACAATTTCAGATAAATTCCATAATCACAACACACAAATTCTATCAATACAAATGAGCAAACCATTCTATCAATACAAATAAGCAAAAATAGTTATATTTCTGTCACAAAACTATTCTATCAATACAAATGAGCAAAAACAGTTACATATCTTGCACAAACAGTTTCCATCAACCAATCTATCAATACAAATGATCAAAAACAGCTCCATTTCTAATACTAAACCGTTCTATCAATAAATGAGCAAAAACAGTTCAATGTCTAGTTCTATAAGACAGCAAATATCTTATTGATAGAATAGTTCCACAAGACAGCAATTATATTTGATGTAATTCCATAAGACAACAACATTGGTGCAAAAAATGTCCATAAAGACAGTCTCATTTCTAGGAGGAAAGAATTCCATAAAGACAGTCTCATTTCATATACCAAACTTCATATAATTCCATAAGATAGTCTTCCAATTTCAGCAACAAACAATGTCATTTCAACAAACAATGCAATTACAGTAAAGTTAATCACAAAATAATTCAATTTAACAGCTACTAAACCATAATAACAGCACACAATTTTGTTCCATTTCGCAGCTACATAAATTACCAAACGGAATTTACCTTGAAGTTGGCACATAGAAAAAATTTTCTGCCTCTGCTCTTCGATGGTACTTAAAGTTAGTAGAGGAGACGTCAATCCACATCTGCATTTCATTGAACCCATATAGAAGTATTGGTGAAGAAATGTTATAAGGTTCAAGTGTAGAGCACGATGTTGAAGGTAAGGAACTGTGGTAATCCATTAGAGGATGAGAAGAAGATAGAAGGTTTTCTCGGCCAATCAGCTGCAATTGCAAAGAAGCTCTGGAAGGGTTTAGGATTAGAATGTGACATTGAAAGAAGAGAAGATGAAAAACTTGAGGCCAACGAAATAGATAGGATTAGCATAGCATAAGTTTAATATCCTGAAAAAATAGATTAGCGGTAGCATTAATAAAAAATAAAAAGGATTGATTCAAAAGGGCATATAAGATATTCAAAATGATTCAGTAACTAACCAGCTACAGAGAAGCACAATCCTTGTCAAACTATGGCCATTGGCCAACGTTTGCAAGGAATTACCACTGATTGGGCGCATCCACCTCCTAAAAATGGTTTACTAACTATAGTTTAGGTTTTCCTAATTATAGCTTATATTTTCATTCTAAACTATATGAAATCATAATTTGCTCCTTCTCCATAGTTATACTAACTTCACAATTTTGCCCTTTTTTATGTTATACTTTTTGTCTTTTATTTTTATTCTAAACATATGAAATCAATTATTATGTGTAATTTAAACTATTTTTCACTATTTAACCCTTATATATTTATACTAATTTGCATATAAAATTACTAATTATCTATAATTTATGTTATATTTAATATTTGCCCCATATTTTTAAAAATTTTACAAAATGCCACTTTTATACTTCTAAATATATGAATTTTCGCTTAGCATACTTGTAATGATATGAAATAACTTATTATGCTAATAATATCCAATATTCTTTAAGTTATGATATTTTAATGTTTGCTCCAAACTTTTCAAAATTTTACAAAATATCTCTTATTATACTTCTAAATATATATGAATTGAGTCTTATTATAATTCTAAATACATAAATTGTCTCTTAGTAGACTTGTAACAATATGAAATAACTTATTATACATAAATTCTAATATCCAATATTTTCTAACTTATGATATTTTCAATGTTCGAGCCAAAATTTTCAAACTTTAACAAAATGTTCTTATTATACTTCTTAATATATGAATTGAATTTTTTTACAATTCAAAATACACGAATTGTCTCCTACTATACTTGTACCAATATTAAATATCTTATTACTACTAATGTCAAATATTCTCAAACTTATGATATTTTTAATATCTGCCCCAAGTTTTTCAAAATTTTTCAAAATGTCTCTTATTATACTTCTAAATATATGAATCATCTCTTATTATGCTTTTGAATATATGAATTGTCTTTTAGTATACTTTTAACGATATGAAATAACTTATTATAAAAGTAATGTTCAATATTCTCTAACTTATGTATTTTCAATGTTGCCTCATATTTTTCAAAATTTTACAAACTATCTCTTATTTTACTTCTAAATATGTAAATTGTTTTTATTATACTTCCAAATATATGAATTGTCTTTTAATATTTTTGTAACGATATGAAATAAATTATTATACTACTAACGGTAAATAACATTAAAGTACCTTTACTTTTTTGGTTATTTTTACTTTAGTACTTTAACGTTATGTTTGTAACATTTTAGTACCTTATATTAAATTAAATGACACTACAAAAAATTTTTTTAGGACCTAAATGCCCTGTTGTTATGAAGGCTAGTTTTATAAAACTAGAAAATTTAGTATCCTTTTAAAAGAAAATTATCCTTTTTATTGTTAAAAATTTTACTAGTATTATAAAATAGAATGTTATTTGTTTCCATTAGTCAGAGAAACTTATCTGACATAAACTTAATCATATGTATCTTTAGAAATTTATTTTAAATTTAATAAATCTAACAAAGTTATGAGATAATTAAAATTATTTTAAAATTTAAAACTGTAATGTAGCTATAATTTCACTTCTCAAAAAATGAAAATAATTTCGATATGGAAAAACTCAATTTTAAAGGTAATTTAGTTTTGTTTGATTTTAGAAACTAAAAAAATTAAATTTTCTACAAATAGCAAAATGAAATTTCTCATAATACTAAATGTATAATGTACTAATTTTATAAATCATTAATTGATACCAAAATATTATGAAAATAATAAAATAAAAATCATAAGAACCTGAGTCAATTTGATAAAACTAATTCATTTTAAATTGTTCTTTCACATTTAATGACTGTTGGGAGTAAAAATAATCTTTTGCATAAAAAATTAACACCATTACTATTGACCTTTAGTCAAAGGTATTAAAGTGAGACTAAAATAATGTAAAAGTACTAAAATGAAAATAATAACAAATATGAAGGTACTTTAATATAATTAACCCTACTACTAATGTCCAATATTCTCTAACTTATGCTATTTTTAATGTTTGCCCTAATTTTCAAAATTTTACAAAATGCCTCTTATTATAATTCTAAAAATTTTACGAAATGTATCTTATTATAATTCTAAATACATGAATTGTCTCTTAGTATACTTGTAACGATATGAAAAATAACTTATTATACTACTAATGTTTGAGATTCTCTAACTTATGATATTTTTAATGTTTGCCCCAAATTTTTCAAAATTTTACAAAATGTGTCTTATTATACTTCTAAATATATGAATTGAACCTTATTATAATTCTAAATACATAAATTGTCTCTTAGTATACTTGTAACAATATGAAATTACTTATTGTACTACTAATTTCCAATATTCTCTAACTTATGCTATTTTCAATGTTTGCTCCAAATTTTTCAAAATTTTACAAAAAGTCTCCTATTATACTTCTAAATATATAAATTAAATCTTATTATAATTCAAAATACATGAATTCTCTATTAGTATACTTTTAATGATATGAAATAACTTATTATACTACTAATATTCAGTATTCTCTAACTTATGACATTTTCAATATTTGCCCCAAATTTTTCAAAATTTTACAAAATGTCTCTTATTATAATTCTAAAATATATGAATTGTCTCTTTTTACACTAATAATAGCTACCATTCTCTTACTTTTTGCCCCTTATTCTTCAAATATTCACAAAATATATAATATCTAATATGAATTTTAGTCTAATAATGCATTATGAATTTTAATTGATCTAGTCTGATTCAGTCTTCAGTCTTGCACTGTACTTTTAATATGAGTATTACATTGAGTCAATATTAAATTTTGAGGTTTAATCATTTTTAGAGTTCCCTTTCTATAAAAAGAATAGTTCCCCAAGTCATCAGAAGAAGCTTGATGCCGGAGGCAATAACTACCATCTAATCAAGCATCTTCTTCACCCAATGCAAAACGTCTCCTTCATTGGTGAATCGCCCTCCTCTGCCATCTTCCCCTCTCTCAAAATATTCTCCAACAATCAATCCCAACAACCTCCCTACCATCTATCACATAAGCTGCATATTCCTGAGAAAATTAGACAGACGCATGCAGCGTTGTTGAGCTCTCCATCACTGCTTCTTCTTCATAATCCAGTCCAGCCATAAGATACGTATAGAAATGGCATCAACAAGCAGCACCATTGTACCACTTCTAGAAGATCCTGAAATTTTGGAAAACAATGTACTTGAACCAAAGAGAAGCTGCAAGAACAAATATGAATAAGCTACATATGTTATTGAAAAAATGGTTCAAGTTGTGGAAATAATTTCACAGCTGAAATGGTTCTACAAAAGCCATCTTCGGTTGAAGTTTATGAGATTCTTGTGCACTTGTTAGGGAAGAATGTTGAAGAAGGTGCTCCAAATGTTGATTACATGATAATGGATTAGGATCATTTAAGTTCACTATTTTGTTCTCAATGTTTTATGTTTCCATTTTTTTTTTTTTTTTTTGAATCGATGTTTTATGTTTCTATTGAGGAATATATTTGGATGTTTCCATATTTAGATATTTAGATATTTCCATAACATATTTAGACATTTCCATAACTTATAAATTCTACATTTGTATACATTCCTATTAGTGATAATTAATAGCTAGATTAAAAGGACTTGTAAACTAGTATACTATGAAATTATTTTGACATAATAAAACAGAAAATATTGGATTGTTTTCTCCACTAGAAATTTTCACAGTATCAGAGCCAGACTTGTCTAAATTCTCATAATGAGTTACGATTAGGAAGATACTAGCAACTTTGACAACGACATGGTAGAAGAAAGCCATATTCGTAAAATAAAGAAAGATGCCTACTATGTGACATCTTCTGATGGTCCTAGACTGATCATAACGACCGTCTAATTAAAAGAGAATGATAAAGACAATAACTATGTAGAATGGGCAAAAGCCATGTGATTGGCGTTGCTTTCAAAGAAAAAATTGGGATTTGTCAATGGAACAATTCCTATTTTAGAAAACGATCCAAACAAAGAGGAAGAATGGTGGGAAATTAACACTTTGGTAAATTCATGGATTCTCAATACTATTGAGCCCTCTCTTCGATCGTTCATAAATTACTCCAAGAGGGCGATGAAGTATAGACAGATTTAGAAGAATGGTTTCTAATTGGAAACGGACCGCAATGAATTAAAGTCTGCATTGGCAAATTTCAAACAAGTAGGAGATTCAATAAACGTGTATTATTCGCATTTAAAAAAATTATGGGACAAATTGAAAAATTACACACAACTCCCGTCTACTACAGACACGGATTTTTTGGCCGCCATTACCAATGAGAGGGAGGAAAAAAAAGTTTTTCCATTTTTTATGGGGTTAAATTGTGAAATTTTTGGCACTGTACGCTCTCATCTAATTCAATAGAAACCTATGCCAAGATTAAAAAAAGTGCTTGCCCAAATTGGTAAGAAAGAACAATGCAGAAATCTGGCACGAACGGAGGAACAAAGCAGCGACGATGTTACCCTCACTCCTGCCAAGCAAATACAACTGCCGACCTCATCTTCCATGCCAGTGTCACACATTGTCAGCGCAACGGACACCATGTTAGTGGTTGTTTTAGCTTATTGGCTACCCAGAATGATGGCCCAAACCAAGCATGTTCGGTGCCGGTGGAAACTCAGCAAGCAGTTGCAGTGGACGTGGAGGCACAGGCGGCGTCGGCAGTAGAACAGGAGGCGTCGACAATGGTAACAAGAACAGAGGAAGGGGGAGCTTCAATATCGACAGATCTGAACATGCGAACATCGGAAGCCAGCAATAGGGAGGCGACCTTGACACCTAGGCACACACAGCAATGTTTGGCAGCAACTATAGCGCAGCTCCGGCGAACATCATCGGCAGAACAAAGGGCAACAGCAGATCGGGAGTAACCCAAGCTCCCTTTCCTAATTTGAATAATGAGCATTGGTCAAAATCATTGACCCTTCTAAATAACTCAAATCCTAGTCAATCCGATACACTATCTAGTATGGAAAATTTGTGGATTATGGATTCAAGGTGTTCTCATCACATGACTGGTAGGAAGGATTTTTTTACAAATTTAAATAATATCTATCCCTATACTATTGGTTTACCGAACGGTGATAAAGCAATTGCACTGCTAGAAGGAATGACCTTTTTAAATCCTAGGCTCAAGCTCCTTAGTGTGTTTTTAATTCCTGACCTTAAATGTAATTTAATTTCGTTGGCCCAATTGACACGTGACTCAAACTATATTAACACTCTGTCTGATGATTTTTGTGTGATACAGGACCATTCCTCATGAGGCTGATTGGAGTAGGTTAGCAGCAAAATAGGATATACTTCCACAAACCTTTGCAGTCATCTTCCCTATTTGTTTTTTCTAGTACTGTTTTGAATTCAAGTATATTATGGCATATACGGTTGGGCCACCCTTCAGATTTTGTGGTGAATAATTTTTTGGGACTTGCTAAAAAACCTAGCACTAGGACTGCTCCTTGCAATATATGTTTACATGCCAAGCAGACTCGTGATTGTTTTCCTTTAAGTATAAATAAAGCTTCTGTTATTTTTTGATTTAATCCACTGCGACTTATGGGGCCCATACAAAACTGTTTCCACCATTGGTGCTTCTTATTTCCTTACTATCCTGGATAATTACTCTAGAACGATATAGATATATTTCATCACGGAGAAAAGCGAAGTCGCCTCTGTTTTAAAAGACTACTTTGCCATGATCAAAACTCAATTTAACAAAATAGTCAAAGTGGTTCGGAGTGACAAAAGAACCAAATTTATTTGCCTGAAATCCTATTTTTCAGCTCATGGCATGTTACATCAAACCACTATTGTCGGCACCCCTCAACAAAACGGCCGAGTGGAACGCAAATATCGTCATATTCTCAACATCACTCGGGCTTTGCATTTTCAGGCTCACTTACCTAAAAAAATTTTGGGCGAATGTGTTTTAACAGCTGGATATCTTATTAATTGCATCTCCTCTTCACTATTAAATGGAAAAACACCTTATGAATTGCTACGTGGAAGAAGCCATCCTATTCTCACATTAAAAGTTTTGGGTGTTTAGCTTATGTGCATGATCATGACTTGCCAAGAGATAAATTCTGTGCCCGCAGTCGAGTTTATGTTTTTCTTGGCTATCATTCAACAAGAAAAGTTGGAGATTTTATGACTTACAAAATAAGAAATTTATTTGTCCCAAGACGTGATCTTTGATGAGACCAGGTTTCCTTTTCAAGAAAATACAAACACTCCTTAGAGCCCAAATTTTAGAGAACAAATTTTGGGCTCCAAGGACCAGCTCAAACCAGCTGCAGATGCCTCATTCTCACTCTCCAGCAACCCAGACTCAATCCCAATCTCGGATCTAGTTCAACCCAGTAGCCCAAAAGCTTCTTCTTCATGTGGCCCAGCGCTTCCCTTCGGCCCAAACGTCTCACCTAGCATCCCAGTTGCTTCTTTTCGCGGGCCAACTGGTGCGGTCTCTCCACGCGGCCCAGATGCTTCCCACAGCCCAGAATCTTGCAGCCCACACCTTCCTTCATGTGGTCCGGGTCCTTCTAGTGCCCCAACGGAGGCACTCTTCTCCAGCCTACTCTACGGTTCTCCTTATGGACCACCTACTACCTTGGTCAACCCCACCCGCATTTCTCCTTTTGGGCCAACACCCAACCCACCCCGTAGTTCTCCTTCTGGTCCTGCTACCCAGTCCAGTGTTCCAGCAACAGCCGTTGTCATGTCCAAGCCCAAGCTCCATGCTGATATTGGTACTAGAAAAAGTGCCCGTATTAAAATTATTCCGGCTCGACTCTAAAATTTTGATTGTAATGCTATTTGACAGTCTTCTATATCCCATTCCTCTTTCGTTCGTCATTCCTCCTCAGACCTCTCAGGTAAGTCCCTTTATCCTATCACAGACTTCGTAAATTATAGCAAATTTTCTTCCTCACATCAGCACTTTCTAACATTTGTTTCCTCAGACAAAGAATCCACCAGTTACTTTGAGGCCTTTCTCACCCCACTGGCGCACAACCATTCAGCAAGAAATTGACGCATTAGTACAGAATGATACCTAGATCCTAACGGCCTTGCCTCCTGGAAAACGTGCTCTTGGAAGTAAGTCGGTGTTTCGCATTAAGTATAAGGCATATGGCACGATTGAGTGAATATAAGGCCTGTTTGATGGTTTTGGGTAACACACAAACACAGTAGGCATTGATTTCATAAACACTTTTACTTATGTTGCCAAAATGGTTACTGTTCGCACCTTGCTTTCTGTTGCTGGTGCTCGAAACTGGCCTATGCATCATATGGATGTGCATAATGCCTTTCTTCATGGTGATTTAAAGGAGGAGGTTTATATGCGCCCCCTACCAGGATTTCGTCCTTCTCACCAAGGACAGGTTTGTCGTCTGAAGAAGTCTTTTTATGGACTTCGCCAAGCCCCTCGGTATTGGTTTTCCAAGCTTACTCACGCTCTCCGTACGTGTGGTTTTTCTCAGTCCTATGCCGATTATTCTCTTTTCACTTATTCTCAAAATAATATTTTTTTGTGTTGTCATATATGTGGACGATTTATTAAGTACTGAAAATTCCCTAATATCTAGCACCAAGTTCAAAGCCTCCTTGAGTGCTAGTTTCCACATGAAGGACTTAGGTCCCGTCAAATAACTTTTGGGTATTGAAATTGCAAGAAATCCTTCGAGTTTATTTTTTTGCCAAAAGAAGTACACTTTGAAAATTCTCTCTGCAACTGGTTTGTTAGGGGCCAAACTGGCCTCTACTCCTATTGAACCAAACCATCAATTGGCCAAGGCTTTTGGCCCTTATTTTGATCACCCAGATTGCTATCGCAGACTCATTAGCAAGCTAATCTATCTTACTCTTACTCGCCCTGAGCTCGCCTATGTTGTTCATACACTTGCTCAATTTATGCACATCCCTCGCTGTGCTCATTGGGGTGCTGCTATCCGAGTAGTTCGATATCTAAAGGGAAGTTATGGTCGTGGCATTCTTCTTCACTCAAATTCTCCTCTTTTACTAACCACTTATTGTGATTCCGATTGGGTCAACACTCCAGTTACTCGCCGTTCTATTATTGGCTATTTTATTTCCTGGAAAAGTAAGAAACAACATACTATTTCTCGTTCTTCTACTGAGGCTGAATATCGATCTATGGCTATGACTTTGTGTGAGTTAAACTGGTTATCAGGCTTACTTCGAGACCTTCACGTTCCTTTCACTCGCCCATTCCACTACTTTGTGATAATCAAGCTGCCTTTCATATTACAGCTGATAGAGTTGATTTTTAGTACAAATAAACACCTTAAGTTTTAATTATTAACTTTTAAAAATGTTTTATTTATTAAATATAATTATTATATTTAATTTATTCTATTTTGGTGATAAAGAGAAAGAAGTCCACAAGCAAGCCCTTAATTGACAGAAGTCCGAGAAGTGGAGGTAGCCAAATTCAAGGAAAAAAGAAAGAGAATGGGGTTGCTACGGTAAATAAAGAGAAAAGAAGGACCAAAAAGAAAGAAAAGAATAAGAAGAAAAGGGAAGTTACTAAAAAGAGAGGGCAGCAAAAAAAATTGGAAAAGAAAACAGCAAGAATTTGGAAAGAGAAGAAGTTGCTGGCAAAGTTAGTAGCTTTAAAAGAAGAAATCAGCTGTTGAGAAAAGAGGGAGAGCCACAGAAAAAAAAAAAAAACAGAAAACAAAGAAGAAGAGAGAAAGCTGAGAGGAGAGAAAGAAGCTGCTACTAGCAGCAGAAATCTGGGCAGCAGAGATTCCAGCAGCAGCAGAAGACTCCAGCAGCTGAAGAAGGCAGCAGCTGAAGCAGAAAGCAGAATCAGCAGAAAGAAGCAAAAATTTTCCAGTAGCTGTGAAGAAATTTTGAAGCAGAAAATTCCAGCAATAGCAGCAATTTTCTGTTGAAAAAAGACCATGATTTCTTCCAATAAATCGGTTCCTTCTTTCCCTTTAGCCATGAACTAAATTTATTTTTAGAATCTTGATGAAGCCCTAGCCATGTGACTTTGATTTATTTTATATTGGGGATTTATTATATTATTTATGTGATTGCATATCTTTGGAAATTGTTTGGTTTGATGCAATTAATTCTTGGTGATTGTTCTTGTAGAATAATTGTTTGGGTTCGTTGATATTTTTATCCATGCTTGATTCTTGTTGTCTTGAGTATGAGAGATATGTAATTTTTGCAAGTATATTGTGGGTTTTAGAATTGAATAGTTCATGCTAATTTTAGATGATTTATGTCATAGGAATGAATAAGTCATGCTAATGGTTAGATGGATTATGTCATGCATTTAAGCACAATATATTTCTCTAGTGAATCGAAGCTTGTAGCCTAAATCGCCACATGAATGTTTAATCTTTTCTCCTAAATAAAATTTAATCATTGTTATATAGGTTAGTGGTGGATTCAAGGTTCTAAATCATCTTCTTTGGTTAATCTCCCGTTAGTTTTAGTTTATTTACGTTATTCTTTAGGTTTTATTTTACTTTAGGAATAATTCTTAGATAGCAAAATTTTATTCTTCTTTTTATAAAATTAATTTAGGAAGATAATCATTTAGGTAGTTAAGCCTTTCTCTGTGGTTCGATACCCTAATACTTCCTTATTACATTGATCTTGTACACTTGCAAATATTAGGTTTAAAACTTAGTTAGAAAAATCCCGATCAAGTTTTTGGCATTGTTGCCGAGGGAGGGTTAATTTAATTGCTTGTGTTATTGTCTCATAAATTTGTTAGTATTTTTATTTGTTTCAATTTTTTTTATTGTTATTGAAAAAAAAATTGTTTTGTTATCTTAGTTGTCTTTAATTTTTTTTGTCTTCTTTATTTTGTTATAATTCCCTTTTATTTAGATATTTATTCTTCATTATTATTTGTAGTAATTTTTTTTCTTTCTTGAATTTGTTTATTAATGCATGGTCGTCGTTTGCTCTCTGTTGATTTGAAAGAATTTGATCCTGAGATAGAGCGTACACTTAAGGCACTTAGAGCACAAGGAAAAATCACTAACACTTTTGACATTAAAATGGCTGAACATCCACGAGCACTAAAGGAGTATTTTACTCCCAACACATATAACTCACCAATACGTAATAGAATACCTGAAATTGAGGCTAATCACTTTGAAATCAAAGCTTCTACTATTCAAATGCTACCATCTTTTTTATGGCCTTGATTCTGAATATCCTTATAAGCATATTGATGAGTTTTTAGAAATTTGCTCTACTTTTAAACTGCCTAATGTTACTGATGATAATATTAGATTGTGCCTTTTTCCTTTCTCTCTGAAGGATAAGGCTAAACATTGGTTGCACACACGTGAGAGAATAGGTACTTGGGCTGAGATGTCTAGGGAATTTCTGAAAAAATATTTTCCTATGGGTAAACTTACAAGATTAAGGAGAGAAATCACTACTTTTTCCCAACAAAATAATGAACAATTTCACGAGAGTTGAGAGAGATTCAAAGAACTTCTTCGTAGTTGCCGTCACCATGAAGTCCTAAAATGGCAGCAAATACAAAGTTTTTATTCAGGATTAGATGAGAGAAATCGTCAAATGGTTGATTCCTCTTGTGGTGGTACCTTTCTTCATAAAACTGCAGATGAGACATGGGATTTATTTGAAAATTTGAGTAATAATTCACAACAACATGCCACATCCTCACGTGTAGGCACATCTAGGCAAATAGGAAATAGAGGAATGTATGAAGTTTCTCAAAATGTTGATCTTTCTTTGAAAGTTGATGCCTTATCTAAAAAGTTTGATCAATTGTTAGCTTTAAATACATTGCCTACTAATTCTCCTAATGTTCAAGGTGTTTGTGCAATTTGCTCTAGTCCTTCTCATTTTATCTATGACTGTCCTAGTGCTTCACTATTTCCAGAATTTGTGCAGGAACAAGTCAATGCAGCTCAAGGATTTCACAGGCAAAATGACCCCTATACAAACACGTACAATTCAGGTTAGAGAAATCATGATTTCTCCGGGAAGCAACAAGGAGGGGAAGGTCAATTAGGCCAGCAACAATATCAGCAGAATAAACAACCTGGTATTACTGCTCCTGGTTTTTAATTTAAAAGGTATGTACCTCCTCATCCTCCTTAAAGTGAAAATTCTATTTTTGAAGAAAAAGTCTTATCTGCTTTGAAAAGTTTGGAAGTTAAGACACAACTTCTAGACTCTCATACTCAATCTATTGCTAAGTTAGAAACTCAAATAGGGCAACTAGCTAATGCAATAAGTAGAAGAGATGAGGGTAGGCTTCCTAGTCATCCAATATAGAACCCTAGAACTAATTATCATGAGCAAGCTAAAGCTGTAATTATTCTTAGGAGTGGGAAGGAGGTAGATAATAAAGTAGGGGAACCAATTAAAGATAATGAATTAAATGATAACGAAACTGAGGAGATTGATATAGAGACTAAAATTGAAAAGAATGTAGAAAAGGAACTAGCTTCCTCTTCTAGATCTAAAACTCCAGAACCATCTCCCATGACTTCGTACAAGCCTAAGGTTCCCTTTCCTCAAGCTTTATTACCACCTCCACATCATAGAAAGGACAATAAAATGGAAGACATATTAGAAACTTTCAAAGAAGTTAAAATGAACTTTCCACTTTTAGATGCCATTAAGCAAGTCCCAACCTATGCAAAGTTTCTTAAAGACATGTGCACTTTCAAAAGAAAATCTAAAAGTAATGTTTCTAAGAAAATCTTCTTAACTGAACAGGTAAGCTCTATTTTGCAACATAGCACTCCACCTAAATACAAATACCCTGGTGTCCCTACCATCTCTTGTGTTATTGGTGATTATAAAATAGATAGGGCACTCTTAGATTTAGGTTCTAGTGTTAACTTGATTCCTTACACCGTTTATGAAGAATTAGGATTAGGGGAACTGCAACCAACTATATGACTTTACAGTTAGCTGATAGATCAATCAAGGTACCTAGGGGGAGGATAGATGATGTTCTTGTTCAAATTGATAAGGGTGTCTTCCCTGTAGATTTTGTAGTCTTAGATATGGAACTTGGTAGATCTTCTAATAATTATATCCCTGTTATTCTAGGCCGTCCTTTCTTAGCTACTGCAAATACTACTATTAATTGTAGAACTGGAGTAATGAATGTTTCTGTGATGAATATGACGATTAGATTGAATATCTTTAAAGCTTATTCACAACCAATTATAGAAGATAATTATGATTGTTATTTGGTAGATATAATTGATGAATTAATTGAAGAAACTCTACCTATAATGTGTTCTTAAGAATCTGCTTCTATCGAGAATGAGAATATTATGTGCATGGATAATGTAAATTCTATTTTTTCTTATATTGCACCACTAGAAAATTCTTCGTGGGTTGGGAATCATGAACCTTTGCCTGTGCTTGCAAAATCCCTTGCTGTACTTTCTCTTATGTGTCCACCCCAGCTTGAATTGAAAACCCTTCCTTCTAAACTTAAATATGTTTTCTTAGGCGAAAGTAAAACTTTGCCTGTGATAATTTCATCTGAGTTAAATCTGACCAAGAAAGGGATTTAATTAAAGTTATTTCTAATCATAAAGGGGCTATAGGGTGGTCCATAGCTGAATTAAAGGGAATAGACCCATATGTATGCATGTATAGAATACATCTAACAGACAATGTGCAACCCTCTAGGGAATTACAAAGAAGGCTAAACCCTAACATGAAAGAAATAGTAAAAAAAGAGGTAGTTAAACTCTTAGATTCTGGTATCTGTTATCCTATCTCTTCTAGTCCATTGGTTAGTCCCATACAAGTTGTACCAAAGAAGGCAGGAGTATCTGTAGTTGAGAATAAGGAAGGAGAGTTAGTTCCTACTAGAGAGGCTACTGGGTGGAGAATGTATGTGGACTATAGAAAACTAAATGTTGCAACTAAAAAAAACCACTTGTTTGGGGGTGTTTTTTATGAACGGACTAAGCACATTGAAATTGATTGTCATTTTGTCTGAGATGCATTTCAGGCTGGTTTTATTTCTTCCTCCTACCTTCGAAGTGAGTTTCAACCTGTTGATATTCTCACTAAAGCTCTTCATCCTACTCAATTTTACATTTAGCTTGCAAGTTGGGCATTACAGACCTGCATACTCCAACTTGAAGGGGAGTATTGACGAATATATTTGGATGTTTCCATATTTAGATATTTAGAAATTTCATAACATATTTAGGCATTTCCATAACTTATAAATCATACGTTTTATATACTTTCCTAATAGTGATAATTAATAGCTAGATTAGGATTTGTAAATTAGTATATAATGTAATTATTTTGACATAATAAAACAGTTTCTAATATAATGTAATTCATCTTACATTAATGTAACTTTAGCATATAATATAAGTACCAATATGACTTAATGGCTAAATCACGCAGAATTAACTGAATTGAATTGTTATTGATGGCTAACTTAATGCCTAACAAGGAACTTAGCTTATAACTTATTCTTCTCTTCCCAATCTGGTCATGCGTGCAAGGAAAGAAAAGAAGAAGAAGAAGAAGAAAAAGAAGAACGTGTTATGATTTCTTGCAGCAAAAACGTGCATATAGAAATGCTAAACAACTATACTAACTGACTATTAGATGCAACATTTGATTTGCTCGATACAATAGGATTTAGGCTTTGTCCTATTTGAGCTTCATCTCATCTTCTATCAATGCAAGGATCATTTGACCCTTTAGCTCACTTAAAGCTCAAGTTTTCTTCAATCACAATCAACCTCAAACATTCCCTTTTCTTGTTTCAATGGTTATCAAACTCTTAACAGTCCTAGAAGTACTTCAACTCCCCCAACCTCTCCTCTTCATGCGACGCCACAAACTCTACGGGCTTTGTACAGGAATGAGAAGGCATTAGCTAGAATGTACAAGGAGGAGACTCGTCAGCTGCTTAACAGGCTTGTCAATGACAGAGATCTTAAAGTTGTGAAGACAATGGTTCTCCTAGAACCAACATTGTTCAAGACTTTTGAGGTGGTTTTTGAGATTGAAGAAGCAGTAAAGATGAAGAAAAGGAAGGAGCTGGTTTTTATCTCCAGCTCAGACTCTTTTAAGAGCTCAATCTAGTTGGGTAGTATTGCTGCAGGGGTGATTTTTTGTGGGGAAGAATTTTGTGGGAAGGGATTTATTTTGTGGGTGATAGTATTGATCCCTTATTGTCTGCTGCACTAGATTATGTCATTTTATGTGTTGTCTTTAGTTGTTATTTTATCCGTTGTTTAGTATAATGGTTTCCTTTGTTCAGTATGATGGTTCTCTGCATTTTCTATGTAAGAATCAGAATTTGGTAGGAATGAAGTTTCGTTTGAGTACTTGTTGTTTACTATCTTATCTTCTTATTTTTCTATCTATGGCTAGTTGTAATCTTTTTTTTTTTTTTTTTGGTAATCTTAGTTGTTACTTGTTAGCTTCTATTTCATGTACAATGAATTTTGTTATTATAATATTGCTATTTTTTCTATGTTTTCTCATAATTTGATCAACTTCAATTTTTGGGGGAGATTAAGAAAGAAGCGATAGCGATATGCGGAGATGAAAGTTTGGCAAAAATTAATAAAAAAAGTGATTTCTTGATTAAAAGATGAATTGAATGGATACAGTCTATTAAAAGTGATATCTAGATGGTTTCTCTAGATTGTTAATCTTCGCTTATTGTATTTCCATTTCTTCCATGATTTTGATGCCATTGTAACCAGAAATTTAGCTTCTAAAATGTTTCCAGTTTCCTTGCTTCATTCATTTTCAATTTTGCAGTAAGAACACTCAAGGGAGAATTAGTTAGATGGAAAGTTTTTAATTTTGTAGTTTCATTCATTAAACTGTGTAAAAACTATGCCAAAGAAGTTTTATTGTAAAAACTAAAGAATGTAGAAAGGTTTGATAATTGATTCCCAAACTGGCATAGAACCGCGAGATATCAGATGTACAAAGACAAGCTGGAAATCATCTAATGTTGGTAGAAAATTACTATACAAGAAGTTGAAGTTGTAAGAATTTCATAATTTAAATTTGGGAATTTTGGGAAAAATTCTAAAGTTTTCAGTAGGAAAACTTACAGGGAATTTCTGATATCTCTATTTCTCCAAAATGATATTTGTACAAAAGGCCTAAGTTACAAATCAGTAAACTAGACTATAGAAACTGTTACCTGTAAATTCTCACAGTTACAACATCCGTATCAGATCCTAACCACCTAACTTCCTAACACCCCCCCTCAAGTTGGAGCATGCAGATTACAAATACCCAACTTGGCAAGTAATGTCCGAAACTGCGGAAGATGTAAGGCCTTGGTAAGAATATCAGCGAGCTGAGAAACACTAAGAATATAAACTAGAGTGATCAAACCATCCTGAAAAGCATCTCAAATGAAATAGCAGTCAATCTCGATGTGTTTAGTGCGTTCGTGGAAGATAGGATTAGCAGCAATATAGATGGCGGCCTAACTGTCGTAATGAAGAAGAACTGGGGCATTGACCGGAACATGGAAATCAGCGAGAAGCTGGCGGAGCCACTTCAATTCACAAAGAGTCATAGATATAGACCGATACTCGGCTTCAGCGGATGATCGGGACACAGTGTGTTGCTTCTTAGTCTTCCAAGAAATCGGCAAATGAGATGAAATAAACCGTGAGGGAACGGTGTGTGAGAGGACAGCTCGCCCAGTCAGAATCACAGTAAGCAATCAAATGAAGTGCAGTATGAGCCTAAAACAGAATACCCTGACCAGGTGTACCTTTAAGAAACCGAATAACACGAAGAGCTGCATCCCAGTATTCCTAGCGTAGGTGCTGTATGAACTGAGCTAAAATATGAACGGTGTAAGCAAGATCTGGCCAAGTAATAGATAAATAAATAAGCTTACCAATAAGATGCCGATAGTAATCAGGTTGAAGAAGAAAATCACCGAAAGCCTTAGCCAAACCATGGTCCGGTTCGATGGGAGTAGAAACGGGTTTAGCCCCAAGAACACCCACTTCAGAAATAAGCTTCAAGGCATACTTGCATTAGCTGAGATAGAAACCGGCAGGGCTCAGAGCAACCTCAATACCCAAAAAATATTTTAAATGCCCCAAATCTTTCATGTGAAAACAAGAACCCAAATAAGATTTGAAACGGGCGATGCAGTCAGAATCATTGCCGAAAATCAATAAGTCATCAACATAAATTAAAATACAGAGAAATACAACATGTCGCCGAAATGTAAATAATGAGTAATCCGCATAAGACTGAACGAACCCGCATTTATGCAAGGCGGACGTTAGTTTTGAGAACCAACAGCGAGGTGCCTGTCGGAGACTATAAAGAGATTTATTTAGATGACATACCTTCCGTGGATCAGACATGTGAAATCCCGAGAGAAGCTTCATATAGACTTCCTCAGTCAGATCGCCATGCAAGAACTTGTTGTGAATATCCATCTGATGGACTTCCCACTTGCGAGCGGCAGCGATCGAAAGCAACGTCTGAACAGTCACCATTTTGGCCACAGGAGTAAAATTTCGGTGTAATCTATACCTTCACGTTGAGTGTTTCCAAGCACCACCAACCGAGCTTTGTACCATTTAATTGATCCATCCGATTTATACTTTATTCGGTAAACCCATTTGTTGCCGAGAGCTCGTTTGCCAGGGGGTAAAGTAGTCAGCGTCCATGTATTATTTTTCACGAGAGCATCGATTTTCTGTTGCATAGCTAGCCGCTATTCAGGAAGATGAGCGGTGTCCAAATACCTAGTGGATTCTGTGATTGTATTAATGGCTGCTACAAAACTTCGATGTAACGGGAAAAATTTATCATAAGAAATAAAGTGAGTTAACAGATAAGAACACGTACCTGGGAGAGCCAAAGAAGAAGGTGAAGAGGAGGAGAGAGATATACCAGGTGCAGTCCGAGTAGCATGACACAAATAATCCAGTAAATTCAGTTCCATTATCAGTCCGAACTACTTTCACTCATTTGTGGAATTGAGTGGAAATCAGGGGAAAGAAATGTTTCATTTTTGTTGCTACCTCACGTTTTTCTTTAAGCAAAAATATACAAACACTTCGCGAATAATCATCAACAATGGTAAAAAAATAATGGGCTCCACACAAAGACATAATTTTATAAGGGCTCCACAAGTCACAATGTAACAAATCAAATGGTACTGCTGCATTATTTAAAATAACCAGAAAAGAATCTCGGGTCTGCTTAGCCCGTAAACAAACAGAACAATTGTCCAAAAAAATCGGATTTAAAATAATGTCCTAAAAACCTCTTAAGGGCAGATATAGACGGATGTCCCATTCTGTGATGCCACAATTTACTAATATCTAAACTATGAACCGTATGAGCGACGCCCGAAAGTACCGGAATGGGCTTGAAGTAGTATATCTCATCTCTCTCTTCAACCGCTCCAATCGGCATCCCCGTAATACGGTCCTGTAACATTAACACATTGTCATTAATTATGATAACACAGTTATTAGTTTTGGAAAGTTGAGACAGGGACAGTAAATTGCATCGAAGTTGGAGAATATACAGAATATTATGAATCTGAAGTGTAGAGGCAAGATGCACAGAACCCATCTTCATTCCAGTAGTTTTAGACCCATTTGGTAGTGTTATAGTATTGGATGGGAGGGCTGAATTTTTGATAAAAAATTTCTTCTACCTGCCATATGGTGAGAACACCCACTGTCTAGAATCCAATTCTATTTTATCTTACCAGAGAGGGTGTCTTCATCTGGAGAGGAAAGCTTTTGATTGCTGAGCAAGTCCAGGAATCTATCCCACTGTGCTAGAGAGAGTCCCAGAATACCAACCTGTCCTGCCGCCATTGCTGCTGCACCACTCCGCGGGCTTGGCGCTGCCGTCGTAGCAGCGCGCAATGTGCTGCTCCTTCCAGTACTGAGGCCGACGCAGCTACCGCCCAACCGCGACTGTGGGCTGTTGACGACACCACGAAAAGAAGGAACTGTGCAGCTTCTGCTAGATCTGACTGACCTCCCCAGGTGAGGTCCGCCGGAGAAGACGATCTGGTCCTTGCTGTATTCGCTGCCCACTGCATGGGAAGGCGCTACCCGATACGTCCGCCCTAGCTCCTGCCACCGCGGTTCCTACCTCAGTTAAAGCTGTGTCTGCTGCGACCTCGGCGTCTGCCACGACCTCGGCGTCTGCCAGCGCCGTCTCCGTCCAAACTTCGATCGCCCCACCGGTGCTCTGGCAGCCGGTCCGTGAACCCAATAAGTAAGTAACAATTTTTTTGCTTCGTGTCCCGGTTTGAAACAATGTGTACATTGGACTGATTTCGGAGTTGTAAACACCACTGCTTCACTGCTTGTGTCTGTATTTCGGACTAGTTTTCTGTGTGCTTCCTCTTTCACAGTCATTGCATAAGTTTTCTTAATGTTAGGTATTGGGTCCATCTGTAGAATATTGGAACGTACTGTGCCATAAACCGTGTCATCTAAACTAATAAGAAATTGGTGTACTTTGTCTTCCTCTCGTGTTTGATTATTTCATTTATCATTCCACAAGTGCAATTAGGTAATTGTTGGTAGTTATTGAGTTCATCCGAAATTTTCTTCAATTTTGAAAAATAAGCAAAGACAGACATACATGACTGCTTACAATTAACCAAAGCCGTTTTCAGTTCATGTTTTCTGGGTGCGTTTCCAGCCATAAAACGCTCCTTCAAATCTGACCAAAGCTCATCCCACCGTTCTGCGTAGGACATCGTAGTTCGCAGATTAGGCTCAATAGTGTTTAATATCCACGATCCGACCATAGTATTTATGGTCCACCAATCTTCTTCTGCAATTCCAGACTCTGGTTTTGGTGTTTGTCCTTTTACAAACCCGAGCTTTTTCTTAGCTCGGAGTGCCAATCTCATGGCTTTAACTCATTCACCATAATTATCCTCTCTGAGTTGTACTTGTGATTATTAAATGTAGGCTATCTGAGGATGCAAGGGAATATGCATCCTTCCAAAGATGTTCATTGATGTAATCGTCATTATCAGAAGTAGATGTATGAACTACTCTCTGTGTGTTCATATTGTACCTTTTTTTTTTTTAGAAAACAATGTTAAATTTCTTCTTTTTGATTTTCTGGAGAAATTCTTTCTGGGCTCTGACACCATAAAGTTTTAAGTAGGAAAATTTGCAGGGAATTTCTGCTTTCTCTATTTCTCCAAAATGATATTTGTACAAAAGGCCTAAGTGACAAATCAGTAAAACAAACTATAGAAACTGTTGCCTGTAAATTCTCACAGTTACAACATCAGTATCAGATCCTAACCACCTAACTTCCTAACATATTCTTATGTCAGCAAAACTGCTCTTTAAATGGCAATGGTACCGACATTATTTATATCTGTAAGCTTAAATTGGGTATGTTGTTCACACAAGGCTGCCTGCCTTTTGAATAAAAGGAAACTAACTAATGCTAATTAAATACAATTAATTTCCTAGCATATATACAATAACACATTACCTATATTAGTGCTGCGTAATCAGGCACCAACACAAGTAAGAAGACAACTAGCTACTACAAAATCAACAACAATATAGGAACTAATTCACTGCCTCTCTTTCATTGTTTACCTTCCTTCCATTCATCCACACCACTATGAAGAAAGCTTAAAAAATTGGCAACCAAGAACAACAATGAGAGATGAGAAAGGAAATAAGAGCAAGTTCAGAGAGAAATTTGATAACTTGAGAAACTTTATCCCCAATTTTTCTGCCTTCTATACACAACTGATGCCTTACATCATATAAATTGTAATTTGGTGTGAAATAAGTAGGAAAAACCTATGTAGAAATGAGAGAGGAAGAGAAGATTAAATGGAGTTAGATAAAAGAAGGGAGACTAAATTTGGTAGACTAGGTTTTTGAAAAGGTTCTTTTTTTTTTTTTTGAAGAAAAGATTGCTATTATATTAAATAGAGCTCAAGTCCGCCAAAATGGCTTGGTATGCATCAAGTGAAGCTTCTACAGCCCATACAATTGAGTCTTCTAACTCACATGCTAATCACTCAGGATCTTCTGTAACATTTTCTTTTACATCTCCTGTAACATTTCCTTTTATAGTATGTTTTCCCCATTAGGGTTTACCCTTTTCCATGTTACAGGGAGTGTTACAAGAAATGTTATAGAGGATCCGAACCGCATGCTAATTGAGCTAGCAAGTGACCTGGGGTATTAAGAGTTCTAGGTGTATAAATCACTTGGAGGTGAGAATAGGTAGCGATCTCTTTTTGCAACATCTGTATGAGTGACCCAATGGAGACCTAGATTGCTCTTTCCTTATCAATTTCTGCACTAGAGAAAGGCAATCTGACTCCACAATTATGTGAGAAAACAGCAGGTCCTTAGCAAGGTTTAAACCCCTCCAAATTCCATGACTTCAGCGAAGCTAGCATCAACAATTCCATGGAGCCGGACTGCCATGGTGGCCATGATTTCACCTGAATGATCCTGGATGACCACACCAGCCCCTGCAATATCATTCCTGTACGCCCCATCACTGAAACTTTGTATCATCCCGCCGGCGGTTTCTCCCATCTTTGCTCTACCACTTCCTTCCTTTCTGCCGCGCTACAACCTTTCTGTTTGGCACTCTAGAATTCCTAAAGATAAGCTACAACATTTCTCTTTTTTAAATATCTAGGTAGTTGTCTCTAATTCAAAATTTTCAAATTTAAAACTTTCAAAAAGACAGGAATAATAGAGTAAAGGGTATGGAGGGTAAACTATATTCTATTTTATAATAATGAATTTACTTAAATGTCTCAATTGAGCCAATTAATTGGGGATCAACTTGATCCCCTAGCATCACTCTTGATAAAAATAATTCTTTAAAGTCTCCTATGTGCTTTTCTATTTAAATAAATGTTATAACATAAAATTATAAAATATATATGATTAAATTGTAACATGTCAAAATTTAGTTTAACATTATATATATATATATGTTTGTTTGTACATGTGTGTCAAAATTAGTAGCCTTTGAAAATTTGTATTTTACTTTTGTAGCATTATCCATAACATTTGAGCTTTTGCCATATTTAATATGCATTTTTTGTGGTATTTGAGATTGCGTCAGATTTAGGTGACATTTTTCATGGTGTTTGAATTTGTGCATATGTTCATAGCAGTTCTAATATTGTCATAATATTGTCATAATTGTGACATTTTTATGCGACACTTTAAAAGGTGCCACAAAATTTGTGTCACTTAATAGAAGTTGTCAGTAAAATATGGCATTTTATAATAAGTGCCACAACTTGGTTGCATATATAATAAGTATCATAAGCTAAGTGCTACGAAAACCCAAAATTGACATAATGCCATCATCTGTATAACCAATTAACATTGTCCTAGTTTTAATTTAAATAAAATAATTCTAGATCTATTGTCCCTTGGAGACATCTAAGGACATTTTTAACACTATTCTAACGTCATCTTGTTGGAAAAGAACTAAACTTTTCTAATACAAAAAATGTTATATCATGACGAGTGTTATTAGAAAGATACATTAATGTTACAATTGCACTAATATATGATACATCATGACCAAGTAATTCTTCATTATTTTCACAAGAAAGAAAATGATCCTTATTCAATAGATTACTATTGGAATAGTTAATGGATGTGCCTTGTCCACAAAAAATATTTTTAGAACTTTTATTCGAGAAATTAGCTCTTCATATTGTTACTTATATATGCATAGCCAAAAACTTTTTTTTTTTCCAAATATTCATACCCGAAAACTATTTTTGTACTTGTATGCATAACAAATTATGACATTTGTGGTGGTACTCGATCAAATTTAAACACGCCTAATATACGTAACTATTTAATTAAGGACATTTTTTTCAATCTTTAAATTGTTGGATCGGAGTTTTTTTTTAATCATAAAAAAACTTGAAAACAAATGTGTCGACTTATTTAAAAGACACATTACCCGATTAAAAAGATCCATAAATACCAATCCATTTTCTTTATTAAATGGTCACATAAATGAGACATGTTAAAATTTGGCCGAATACGACTACATGCGATATAATTTGTTATGCGTACATGTTTAAAAATAGTGTTTGGGTATGAATGTTTGAAAAAAAAAATTTGGCTATGCATAGAAAAGTAAAATTAGTTATTGGGTATGAATAGCCAATTTCTCTTGTATATATTGATTGATGGATAAAAATTCTATACTCTAGTTGTTCACTTTGTAAACCAAGACAAAACTTGATTTTTCCAGTGTTTTAATTTCAAATTCTTGTTTAAAAATAATTGCTTCTTGAAAATCTTCTAGAGCTTCAATGTGATTAATATCATCAACATATATGCAAGTCTCACAACTCTGAATATAGATTTTTTGATAAAAACACATAACTCTATTTGATTGACCAGGAAAGTGAGCAAGGAAAATAATTACTTTCCAAAATTTTAAATTCCAATTTCTGGTTTACTATTTATGTTTTGAGAAAAGAATCAGATTTCTAAGGAGTGGGAAATTAAATGGTGGTATTGTGATTCCTTTCTTTAAGATTCTAACAAAATAATAATAAAAATATTTTCTAAAATGAATAAAAAGATATTTAAAACTTTTTTTTATGCATTTATAATTTATCATTTTATTTATTCTTATTTATTCATTTCTCTCACACTCATAATATTTTTTCCCAACTTTTTGATGGTATATTATTTAGGAGTGTAAACGACTCGAGTCAAGCTCGAGCTCGACTAGACACTTTTTTTTATCAACTCAAACTTGATCGAGTTTATTAATTTTGACTCGAGCTCCATTATTTGTGTTGAGTTCAAGCTCGAGTAAGCTCAAACTCAAATTTTTTTTTAAAGCTATATTATATATAATAATTAAAATAAAATAAAAAAATTATATATTCTGGCTCGAATAGGCTTAACGAACCATCGAGCCAGTATTAATGAGTCTCAGACTCGGCTCGTTTGCTTAGCAAGTCGGTTTGAGCTCGAGCTTTGAGCGAGCAGCTTGCAAGCCGCTCATGAACGGCTTGGCTAATTTACACCTTAATATTATTACATAAAAATATTAAATCTTCTCTAAATTATTTTATAAAAGTGGATTCTCTCTCTCTCTATCTCTCTTCTCTCTCTCTCTCTCTCTCTCTCTCTCTCTCTCTCTCTCTCTCTCTTCTCCACATTCACATATATATATATATATATCACATGAAAATTATTTTTTTATTGAAATTATATGGACATTTTTTTTAAAGGTAGATGAATTGAATATCAAATTAACGAAAAATGATTTATAGAAATGGAATTAAAGTTTTTTATTTAAGAATAAAAGTGCTTTTTCATTATGGAATTTATAGTTTTATTTTGATATTTCTTAAAATAATATATTTATTATGAAATTAATGTGTACATGGTGGATGCCAAAATCTCCGAAGAGAACTAAACTCCCAGAATACTAATTCTATTTAGATTCATGATATCCCCATTGATTTAGTTAGATACTTTTAGAATTTTGTAACCCTTGCATCTTGAGCCTAATAAGACAATTCAAACTTGATTCTTGAGTTCTATTTCTTTCTCTCTTGTACTTTTCTTTCTCTATATTCTTCCTCTTTGTATTATATTATATTCCGAGCAATTCGTCGTATCGCGATCGTCAAATTCATAACACATTAACAGGCACAATCACCAGAAGATAGTCATTATGTCAATACCCATTATCATTATTGGGTATATCTGTGGCCACAATATTTCGATCAATCTATCAGTATGCAATATTATATTTAATTTAGATTCTTTCTCAATTTAAAATAATACAGAAATAATATTTCATTTTACATATCTCAAAAATGCTCATGTAGTAGCAACATTGAGAGAAAAGATCTCAAGGTTATTGATCACTTTTTGAGATTGAATAAAGGATTTAGTCATTATTGATGGAATATTATGATATTCCTAATAATTTTATATCATTCTCTGAAGCAAATTCAATTAGAAATTTTATTTTTATAATATGTTATATTCGTGATTATAATTATTTATAATAATTTGTAATTATTATTACTCAGGAACCTAATATCTAAATTATCACCATAAGTAATAATAATGAGAAATGAAAAGAGAACATATAATCTCAAATAAATGTTATTGTTGCAATATAATAGAGAGTTTGTAGCGTACCTATTGTATGTCAAGCGAAATTTTAAATATTTGATAAGTATTTATTAGAAAATAAATATAAAATATTGGAGTTTTTTTTACTCCCTATGTTATATTATCATTTATCTCATATATTAATCATGTCTATTAATATATAGATTTGTTAATGTAGCCAATTCCTTGAAATTATTAAAGAAAAATATATTACTTTTTGTTTGTGATTTTATATGAGTTTTTGCATATTATATATATGCCCCTTGATTTATTATATATTCAAGAATAGACAAAAAAAAATATAAATTGGGAGAATAAAATTGTAGTATAAACTAAGACTCTAGAAGAGTTAATTAATAGAAAGCTCTAGAAGAGCTAATCAATAAGATGCTTCAGAAGAGCTAATATTTTAAAATTTTCAGGAGAGCTAAATATGTAGAAGATATTTAATTAAGAAAATATGTATAATATCTAGAAAATATTTAATTAAAGCTCTAGAAGAGTCTATTTACTAAAGACTCAGAATAGTTAGTTTATAGAAAGTTCTAGAAGAACTAATTATTTAAAGTCTTTGAAAGAGTAAATTGACCTAGGAGGTCACATGATAATTATGGTTTATTATCATGACTTGTAGAATAAATGTGAATTCATACACTATCATGTTCTCCTATTGTAATTTGTAATTTGTCAAAGTTGGTGTAACGTAATGCATCATTGAGTAAACATGAAGTTTACTTATTCAAAAATATTAAATATTGGCATGATCGGTTAGACCATCCAGGATCATTAAAATACGAATTATCATAAAGAATTTGTGACAATATTTTTATAGAACTAGAAGTTTCTAATCATAAATTTATTTCTACTACTATTTTTTCAAAAAATAATTTTATGTGCCATCAATATTCATTAAGGTTGAATGTGTTTGGGATGAATACATATAGTCGATACATCGACATATGGTCAAGGTTTGCAAGCTGAACTTTGCAATTTTAATAATGAGCTCATATTTTTTATTCTCTCATTAACATAATTTGTCCTAATATTATTAATGATATTGCACTATTTGCATAAAGATTGAACGTTCCTGCAAAACATGTTCATAGACTTACTAAATAATTTTATAAAATCATAAGTGCCTTAAAATTGATTTATGTATATTTTGTAGTAGTATTTATTCGTATTTTGCCAAAATATTATTTTTGTTCTCCTCATTGTAATTGGTTCATCGTGAGAACCCAAATATTTTGTCATCTTAGCATTAAATATGTGTTATAGAAATATACTATTCCACCACAATGTATTTAAGATGGGTATTGAAAAGAGGAGAAAATTACATAGCCGGATAAAGATAAGTTATATGTCTCATTTTGATTCAAAAGTTGAATAGGCGGGCATTTTTATTAATAAAAGCAAATCCAACATAGAATGCTCCTATTATTTAATGTCCCCGAAAAATAATCTACCACTATTTATAATTTTGAGACACATTGTAGAATAAATTGGTTCCAATAAAATCATCGCATATGTAAAGGAGTAATAATCTAAGATGGTCCTATGTGGCTAAGTCGAAGAGATGAAAATTCTAGCAGAATTTTTCACGACATGACTTTATGATTATTTCTCGAAGAAATTCAAGTACATGAAAATTGTGATAGTTACGATTTAAAGATCTCATTGTTCATATCATGATATAAATATATGGAATCATAAAATAGCACAAAGTCGACGATATTTATGTGCATGTGATATATTAGCATGAGGATCTTGAATCAAAGTCTGCAAATTGAGATTATAATTTATTAGAGATATTTGGCCAAAATATAATATAAAAGTTTGCATGAAAATTATGAAAAGTCCAAACAATTATTAAGTACACTTTAAGTGTATATGTATTCCCTAAAGGAATTATACACCTGAAGTTTAATCCCAAAATAATAAAAATTAATAAATAAAGTGCGAACTTGTATAAGTTATAATATAAGATTCTTCGTAAAGTCTTAGTAATATTTATACGAAGAATAAAATTTATGGTGATGGATTAAGTTTAATAATAACGCACTAAACTCTAAGAATTTATTTCAAGTCCTTGAAGAACTCGATAGACATGCTTGAAGCTTATAAGTGAATTGTTCATGAAGAACATAATGTCATTGTCTTAGTGTTTTTTATAAATATATGAAATTAATATAGAATATATATGTATCCTAAAGTTCTTTTAAAATTTGTTATGATTGGCTCTTATGATTCTTTATCTATTTTTAATATTCTCTAGGTTATGGGGAGAAAATTAGAATCATAAAATGTCATTGAAGCATCTCGATCCATATGCAAGTATTTGTGAACTAGAAGTTCTACATATTATTTCTTTGCAAAAGATTTGCAAAATCTACTTAATATTTTTGTTAACTCTAAAAGAGTTACAAAATTGGATTTGTGGATACTTCTATAAATGTCACAGTAAGACAATATTCTTACTACTAACAATGTTAAATTATGCCTAAAGCGTGATCAACTTTTTATTTATAAAGGTCATTTAACGAAATAATTAAATACTTGAAGTATTCCTCTTGAAGAGTTTTGGCAAGCAAATACATGAAGTAAGAATTTCAAGATTTTTGTTTTGATTTACAAATGGAAACTCCTCAAGGTGAAATTTGATTATAAAAAGTTGTACATACATATAGTATATTGCACATCATTATCCAATTGTCATTTAATCATCAAATATTGGTAAGTACCATAACGTAACACAATCAGTGCACTAATCCTTCTTTATATGACTTCTGAGATAATATTATTTTAAGGATAATTAATCTCGAATTATAGAGAAAATCAATTCTTTATGAGTTATATAAAGAACAAGTTGCTTACTTATATGATCCATTTGAAACACATTTTGTGATGCATATATGATATGAAACTATCATATAAAGTTCTAGTTAACTTTTATGTGGATTGCTAAGAATGTGTATGATTATTATTATTGATAGTTAATTCCGAGATATGTATATGATATCCCACAAGGATGAAATTACAACCATATTGTTAGATTGTGAAATTTGAAGACATGTTTGGAGAGATGTGACAAAATAAATTTCACCAAAATTTCTTTATAAGAAAGGTGAATAAATGTGCAATACTTTTGATCAAACGTGATATATAATCTTGAAGATTTATTCACTAACATATACCAATGTATTGGTTTAATGATGTTTAAATATGGGGAGTATATAAAACATAAATGAATAGTGTACTCTTTTCTTTCACTAGACGTTTTTCTACAATAGAGTTTTTTTCTCTAGTAAAGTTTTAACGAGACATATTCTTTATGTTATAGACATTCAAGAATAGTATTATGAAATTAATGTGTATATAGTGAATGTCCAAATACGTTTTCCGAATAAAACTACACTCTTAAAATACTAATATCTCCCCAAAGCCCAATCATAGTCTTCTTTTAACCCTTTTTACGAGTAAGGCCCAATTTTGCAAGGAAATCAAATGAATTGAAGTCTTGTGTCATTCTTTCAAACAAGAACAGAGCAAGAACAATATTGGAGACTGAAGACTTGAATATGTGGAGAGACAAGAGTCCGGGCGTCAAGATCCTCTGGATTTGGACAATTGGAACCGCTGCTGGTACTATTTTCTCTTTCTAGGTGCATTTCGATTGCTTTGTGTTGTTCTGCGTAAATTCGATTCTGACTGATCTCGGTTTATTTTGCAGTTTTGGTGACAAATGTGGCAAGAACTCGAATGAGGGACATGGAGCAGCTCATCAATTCCCGAGAGCAGCAGCAAGATGCCCATGCCAATGAAGTTGTTTTCGGCGACAACCCACCACTTGATTCTGCTACTGAAGTGATTCGAGAAGAGAAATTGTAGCTTAAAGTTGGTATTTCTAGTTCTGATATAAAAACTGAAGGCTAGGACATCACCTGTTTGATGTATTGCCTGAATGAGGTAAAAGTGCGTTAGAAGTAGAAAACCTTTTGCATTTCCTTTCTTGTTGAATGATCGCTCCAAGAGTTTTTCCTCAAATTGTTTTTTTTCTTTCCATTTGGTTGTTTTTGTGAAATTGTTGATGGATTATCAATCTAAATTTCTGCTTTTTTGTGCAAATCATTTTTTTATTTACTGTACAAATGCTATGGACAAACCATTGTACAAGTTCCTCAGAGTGGAAGTGATGCCGAACCAGCCACTCATCCGCACCAAAGAACTCAGGAACCGAAAAAAGTCGACAATTCCGGCATCCTCTTGCAAGTTATGGCCACTTACGGCATGGGTTATGGGATATCCCACTATGCCTGTTTGCATTACTCAATGGCCAATGCTAACTCTTGCTGCCTACGTTGACCAAATTGCTTAATAATTAATTTCAATATGTCCCATGCTGTCGCTTTCAGGATTTGAACCTACAACTCTGCAATCCAAAACCAATTGGGTTACGTTCATACAAATTTAACATTTATTTTTTCTATAATTATATAATGAGTAATGTTTGGATAAATTTATATTTTGAAAAAGTATCATAAGTATTGTAGGTGTCTCATAGAAAAACATTATTATGAATAGTATTGGGTTATAAAAAGATGAAAGTAATTTTAGAATAAAAATTAAAAACAAATTTTGTTGATTACTTTTAGAAAAAAGTAATTATCATATTTAATCTTCAATAAATTTTCGTCTATTGATTAAAGTTTCTAATTATTTTTTTTTACTTTAAAATCCTCAACAAATTTTTGTGAACCATTTAACATTCTTTGTAAAAATTCTGTTAAATGTAACATAAATCTAATACTAAAATTTATTCCATTAAAAATTTAAGGGGTAGAAAAAGAAAAAAATCAATTATTAAAAAAAAGAGACTGAAAGGGACAAAAACAAAAAGCACGACATTTCCTCTTCCTTCTTCGCGCTACTCCATCGATGTACCACCACTTTTATTCTTGGCCTTCTTTTTCTTTTCTCTTTGTTTCTTCTTCTCCCAAAGTCATCTTCTTCTCCCCCAATAAAGAACTGATAAACAACTAGTAGAGAGGGTCGTCAATCTCTGCTTCACAAACAAAGTCCAAAAACATCAAGGATGTTAAGCCTCTGGTATAGAACAGTCAAGTAATATTTGTGAAATTTCTTAACCCTGTTCCAAAATTTTGACAAATTGGGAGTCTTCTCATGTTCTTTGAAGAAATGCAAGACCACCATAACGAATCCTCATAAAGTATTTCAAATCTCATAATCCTCTGTTTCTTTGAACTCCATCTCGTGTTTCAAAAAAATTTGTTCCAATACATATTAGAAGATTGCAACATGAGGCAACAAGATCATGGATTTTGATGAAATTCCATTTTATTACTTCCCAGTTTCATGTTTTAATTAGGACAATGGCTATAACACTTGATACTCTTATATTGAAATCCATAAATATTTCATGTGAAATTAAAGAATTTGTTTATTTAGTTGTTAAACTATCACAAAAGGCCAAATTAGAAATTGATTCAGATGATAAAGATTGCTTGAAAATAGTGATTTTGATTCTAGATCACTTTGAAGATTGATTGAAACCACAACCCAGTATTATCAAGAAAGTTCTTGATTATCTTGAGATAAAAGGTTGGATTTTTTTAGTAGAGATAAAAAACTGGATTGATTGTGACAAAGAGGTTAATTTTTTTTTTTTATGAAGAATTATTATCAGATCCTTTTTGCTAGTTTGAGAGAAGAAAAAGAAGAAGCCTGAGGAGGAAGATGGTAGTGGTGGCGGATCGCTGGAGTAGCTTGAAGAAGAAGGGTCGTCCTCTGTGTTTAAAAATAATTATGTTTTTCCTTTTTTATCCTTTAGATTTGTAATAGAATGGATTCAACTATTAGATTTCTTTTAAATTTAATAGAATTTTTATAAAAAGGACCTTAAATGATGCAAAAACTTCGTTGAGGATTTTAAAGTATAAAAAATATAAATACCAAAAGGAAGAGTTTGATTCATTTCCTATCCTTCTTGGAAAAGCAGTGCAACTAATGGCTGGCCTAGCTGGCACTTTATGCTAATCAAACTAGAAGTGAAAGTCAAGTTCTTTGGTTTGAATAGACGATGACTGGACACAATGGAACTCTTCTCTCTAATGGGGGGAGGGAGGGGGGGGGGTCACTTACTCAATTCAATTTCTTTAAGGGAGGGTGATACTCTGATAGCTGAGGGACGGTCCTTTTCATCTTTAACTCAAATGTTCGAGCTAATGTCTAATGTAATGGCTAGTTTCGATGGTTGGAGTTGGCTTGGTAGCACGGTTGGTAGTAACCAAATCGAGGCAAACTCTGAATACTAGATATGACCTCAAAATAATAGGGGGCAAGATCGGTTAGCTGCAATTGACAGAATGACTCATATGGAATTGAGTTTAGTTTGGTGAAGAAAACGTCTCGGGATAATCGATGCCATAGCTTTGTGTGAAAATTTTCGCCAATACGAGCCCTCTCGAGAAAACCATCCGTTTTGTGTTTCAAGGTGTATGCCCACCTGCGACCAACCGTATTGGTAACGTGATCAGTTCCCAAGTGTCGTTCTTCTTTAGAGCCTCCATTTTTCTTCTATCATAGCTTTCTTCCATAGAAGATGATTGAGGACTTCTTCCTGGTGGAAGAAATCACTAGAACGAAAGCTTTAAAGGCATGTAGCGATAGGACGCAAAGCGATTAATAGGGTGAGAAGTAACATTAATCTTTTCTTTCCTCAAAGCAGAAGTATCATTTGAATCCCCATTGCCAAGTACAGTTTCATCTCTATTATTCGAATCCCCAGCTCTATCTCTATTTCTTTCTACCGCCTCCGGTGAAAAATCCAAGTAGCCGGAATGCCTTCCTTACTTGTCTCTCTGATCTTTAGGCCTCTTCTTGCGCTGGTTCATACATTTATATATATGATAGGAAATCTTTTATGTTTAGGGGTCATTCTTAGAAGTTCGTTTGAGAATGGTTGAGACCCTCGGTGGCATCCTGTAGGTTCACCACTGGACTCACACTTCCTATTCTACTCAAATGTAAGGAAGAGTTGCTTCTCCCTTGGATATTTCCTTAACTCGGCAGATGGGATGAAGTTGATTCAAGCTAGAATACCAAACTTGTTTAGCCTATTTGGCATGAAGTTGTTACATTCGTGTTTGGTTTGGGAAATAGAATAGACGGAATCAGAAATGGATCATTTGGCTAGATTCTTTCCCATACCCGTTCGGTAGTATACTTCGGTTACAATACTTCCCTCTGATCCGGCGCCAGCCAAGGGGAAGGTGGGCGTGCAAGGCGTTATCAATGATTATTTTCAGTCAGTCACAAAAGTCCAACTCCACACTTCATACGGCCAAAGAGTTTAGCTTCTGTCTTATTATACGATGATAAAGGGGGAAAATGTTTCTTCCTCGTAGCTTGAATTAAAATTAGAATTTAATTGCTAGTGTGGACACACCTCAAGGCATGGCTAAAAAGTCAGCACTCTTAGAAGACGGAGTGTTAAGAATCGGAGTACGAAGTTAATATCACTTAAAAAGGTGAACTCGAATCATTAAAAAGGTAGTAGCTCAAATCTTCCTAGATAGGTAAAATCCTTGTTTTGTAATCTCCTGCGGGTAAGTCCTAGTCGGACAAATGACTTGCTAAGTCTCAGCCCAGTTAAATCCTCTGCATGACAAAGTCACCTCGTATAATACAAATGTTGGTGTCGAGGAAGAAAGATGGGTTAATTAAGACAAGAGAGATAGATTTTGTGAATCAACAAACAGATATATATATATATATAAAATGTGCAATGAGGTAACCGAAGGAAGGACTCTTTTCACGAATCCAACTGACATATCGGATCTAGCTATTGCCATGAGCATTGATGCCAAGAATGCCCTCGTTGCTGCAAGTGAATTAGAAGGGTTCTTTTCACCTATTCCGTTTTTGTGCTAGAATTGATTTTTGAAGCTCAATGAAAATTTTCGTAGTATAGTTATAGTCAACACAGTAGCTGTAACTTGAGCAGTGCTTTGCTCTTTATATATGTAGGCTATACATCATGATGAATGAAAAAGTGTCCCCCATTCCAATTGAATTGGATTCAATTGATAATTTGACTATGAGGTCACCTCTTATTATATATCCACACATTTCCTTTACTAAGGATGGTTCTTGCCTATAGAATGGGGTCCGGGGAAGCAGATCAGGGCACCCCGAAGACAAAGACAAATTAATATCAAGATGAAAGATTTTACCACCTCCGATTCAGATGCTTTTCCTGATGCTTTTATTAAAGTTTCAATTTATGCTACAAGAAGGGTGAATTATCGTATAAAAGATCACCTTTCCTCCTTTATCGGGAATGCTAGCCTTTATTAGGCATATTTTGAAAACTACCAATTCCTATACTCTTTGGGTGTGGGTGCGAGGGTCATCTCTTCAGGTATTTCCTTGGATAGGTCAGTTTCTGTCTTCAGGGTCGGTGGCACCATTAGCTGGCGTAGAATGACTTCAAAAATCAATATTAAATCTACTCCTGTATCGATCTACACATCTTCTCTCAGAAAGAGATTTAGGGAAGTAGTTATGGGGGCAAGTCGGGGCTTTTAGGGATAAATAAGAGAGGTGATAAAGGGTCACCTTGCTTAACACCTCGACTTAAAGGGAAAAAACCAACAGCTTTACCATTAACCAGGATCGAAAGCATGTTAGCAGTCAAACAATTCCAAATAAGCTCACAAAAGTGACTACTAAAGCCAAAGGCAAACAAAACTACAAGCAGAAATTGCCCAACTTACTCGATCGAATGGTTCTACCTCTTACCCCCAAACATTACAAGCCAGTTTCTTTTAGCTCAAGCTCTTATTCATTTCCTTCTTCCCTCTCCTCTTCAAGAATAGGCAAATGCCACAACAGCCCAGGCTCTTTCTTCTGTTCCACCTTGTCTTGCAAGCAAACAAGATAATTCTGTACATAGGCTTCAACATCATCTTTTATGTGTGGCCAAAAGAAATGTCTGGCAAGTAAAGCTCGGGTTCGTTAACTCCTGGATGACCAGCCCAAGTCAAGTGATGAGTCTCTCTCAGGAGTATCCATCTTAGTTCACCGCTCGGTATGTACGCACAACTCCCTTTTGCATATAGCAAACTATATTCCAACTAGTACCGCCTAACGATCCCTAGGGCAGGGAAGGAAGCAGGCATTACTAAACTCTTTCTTTTCTCACGAAAGAACCGTATCAAGCGATGAGCAAATAGATTACTCAAAACCATAAGTCTCACAGCCGAGATTGAACCTAAGATTGTAAACCCTTATTCTTTTTCAACAACTAGGTGCTCCTTTATAGACAAGGATTCACCTATCAATTCAACTCTTAAGGAAGAGGCCTTACTAGAATTACTATCCCTTGTAAAAAAGGTACTCTACTGCCTTTCCTGCTTGACTTATTTGATTTTTCCCCCAAAGCCTCCGCAGCAGCTACTCCTTCTAATACTATTGATCTATTCAATGATGTCGCAACCATTCCAGCCTCGGCCCTTGTTCCTTCAGCATATGGGTCCTTAGTGTCTTTGGCACAACTTATGCAGATCTAAAGGTCTCTCATATTGGAGGCTCCACTCTATCGACTAGATATTCCATCACAACCACCACTATACTATCTACCTCGGCTGACTGCACAGGTCTTTCTGGGCTCTCCTAGATCCTTGACTCTGGTACCTTTATTCATGCCTCATGCTCACCCTTGCAAAAGCCACTTCTAATAGTCTTACTGCATATGGATCTCCATTCTCTGTGTCTCACCACGGAGCATTACTACCAGTGGCCAATTTTTTGTTCTCTCTTTTACATATTCCTAAGTTATCTATGAATTTCTTTTTCTATTAGGCCACTTTGTACAGGTTCGTTATACCAACGTCCTAATTGGTCATGGTCGTAGGCATAGGGGGCTCAATTACACAGACTGCCTTCTTCTACTACTGAATTTGCTTGCATGGGTGTGCCTTCTTCTTTGATTAATCTATTACACCGGGGGCTTGTCATCTGTTTCATGATCGTTTGAGTACTTTAGTTCGTAGTGGTGTCGTAGGTAGTGTCCCTGTGTCGAAGTTATCTCCATGACCAGTAAATTGGTTTCCCAGTAGGCCCCACCTTATCTCTCTAGTATGTTTGTTTCTGCTTCTTTTTTTGATTTAGTGCACTATTCTCTTATGTTTGGGGTCCTGCCTGATAGTGGAACCCTTATGTGACATAGTCGAATATAAATATAAGGAAGTCTTGGGTGCTCCCAGTTCGTACTTGGATGCCAATTGGGATTGGTGGATGATAATGTTGCCTGGAAACTTATTCCTCATTACTTTCGACGAGCTTTCTCTCAAGAGTTCATGCTTGGAAAGAGTTTCTCGGTAGCTGGGCGTTGATGCGAAAGTCTAAAATTTTGGCTCTCCTAGCTGCACATTTATCCTATATAAATATAATAATAATAGGATTTTTTTTATATCTATTTCAGCGAGGTGTTGTGACTTTAAGTGATGCGTTCATAGTTGATGGTACAATCCTCTTCGCGCTTCTGGTATTTATCTTTTCCTAAGATACCAAGAATCTAATCCAACAAAGGAGGATCTAATGGAAGAAAAATCCATTCCTAAAATTCTAGATAACCTTTCCGAATCAACAACTCCTTAGTTGATAGCTATGATCCTGTCATCCCTACCCTTTTCTTCCCCCTACTGGGGGCCCTAGGTAATGCCCTCGAGATAGGGATTGAGGCGACCATAACTGAATGAAAATTGAAGGTCATATAGGCATAGATCGTGATCAAAGGAATGAGTCTTTTCATAGTTTCACTTTGCTTCTGCCATCCCCCTATCCATTCTTATTCTTTGTCTTCGCATTAACCTAGTTCCTTAACCAAATAACCATAGGATCGAAGCTAGCTAACCTAAGTCCATAGCTAAAGTTTTCAAACAAGAGTTCCATTCCCCCTACTCCTATTGTAGGCAAATCCTGTTAGTACGTTACTAGTAGTTCTGGTTAGCCCACTTGCCCGAGCACACTCTCAACTTATATATGCGCTAAGCCCTACGAGAACAGAAAACCCAAGAGACCACGAACACAAGCAAGCATAAAATATCCCTTTTGAAAGCATACCCAAGGAGCAAGCATCCACCCACTTATAGACATCAAATGGCCTTCATTGATTACTTATAACGAGGCCGACCTCGGCTGAATGTCGGGACAAGCAGTAATAACTGTGCTATCCTTCTAATCTAATAAAGAAGAAACTAAACCTTACTTAACCTAAGAAATCGATTCACCTACTACTGCTATTACTAGTATCGAAGAAGATCTATTAACACGCATGGCTACCTATATATATATATATAACAACTCTTAGTGTACTCAGAATAGAACTTCAAGTATTTGTAGAACATCTCTATAGCTTGGGTTGGTTTGGCCACCTCTCTTGGTTCCTTAGAAAGAAAGCTTCAAAGAGCACCATTGGCCAAATCCTATATCCATTGTTTGGGATTTCCCTTACGAGCCTTCCTTCATTACATACAAAATCGAAATAACACTAAAAAGCCATCCGCTAGCCAACGTCAATGCATGGTATATCATCATAAAGGAGCTTTCTCAATTGAATTATTAGCCACAAGCAGAATGCCAAGATGCGAGACTTATCATTTAGAGAAAATCCCAACTTACGAAACTTATCATCGAGATGTTGGTTCCACATATCGTACTTTTAAAAGTTTGTAATGCTAGAAGTACCCCATGTGATCATCAGTAAAATGCTTTTAAGTGGGAAATTCCCCAAGTGGGCAGCAATTTTACTAGGGAAAAAGCACTCATGGAACTACTTTTTGAAGAGATAATTTGTGCACTTGAAAGATTAGGTTTCAGTATCCCAAACGAAACTAACTATATGATTTTTTTTATTACATATTATTTACGTAGAGGCAAAAAGTGTCTTTTCCAGAGGGATATTCGTACACAGAAATGATAAATCTGTTGGATTCCGTAGTAAAAAAAAATAATAAAATAAAAACTACGGAAATCCACCAACAGGATCTGCACATACTAGAAAAACCAATTGGATAGAAATTACCTCAATGTTTTTAATTGTTCGGTGTGGAGGCGTTGCTGTTTACACTTCGCCCTCTACTGGTATTCACGCGACGAACTCCTCTGCAAGCAATCGGGATGCTAGCCCTTTCTGTGTTCTGAAAACTGTTCAGAATTAATCCTGACTATCTAGTAATATGTTGAATTTCGGAGAGAGGGAGGTAGATACTATATCACCATTCCAGGATTTAGGGTTTTGTTTTTTTAATCAGATAAAGACGGCCACAGAGAAAAGGTTAACATAACTTTTTATAGCTGTCAATATCAAAACCCTAATTGTTATCTAATGACAGTTTAATCTCGTCCGTCTATTCTTATAATCATCCAACGTTTGGATGAATAGTATTAAGTAAATAATTTCATTTATTCGATAAATAAAATTAGTTACTTATTAACTTACCAGAAAATACAATGTGGAATCTAATTCCCCTTTTGTGTATGTTCAATGAATCTGGACACAATCTAGATTCATTGAATGTGGACATTATGCTCACAAGATCGTCTATGCGTGTTACCCTGTAGGTTCACTTAACGTTGGCAGTGAATAAAAAATGTCCTAGACATTTATTCACAAAACATAAGCGGCCTCTAGCAAGAATTATGCTTACCCAAGTTAAGTAAAATCAATAATAACCTAGCTTCAGATTTAATATTTAGTCATTTTGTCACACGATATCCTAATTAAGTATAAGGTATGGACCGAGTCATCCTTATAAAACTTAATTAACCATTTGTTGATCACCAGGCAGACTGTTACAACAAATAATATTAATAACACCTTATTAATACTTATTTGAGCATCGCCATGCATATTTTCTAGTCTTCCTTATCAAGGGGCCCATGGATATCTCTCTCTAAAAAGAGAGGGATAAATCCCTTTCACTATCTCCAATATTCAAGTCATGACAAGAAAATAAGCCAACCAATAGTCATAATAATCACCTAATTAAAAGTGACGTTTGACCATGTCAAAACATATTTTCTCCCTATGCAAGAAGGATTAGAAACATTAGGTCAAATGACAACAAATAAAAAACTGAGAAGAAATATTTATAACTTAAACCCATGCAATATTTCTTCTTCATTTTGGGTTATGTCCAATACAATATTCTCAATATGTATTTATGAATTGATTTTATATCTCATTTTCATGATCAGTAAAACTTGACCATCAATCAACTTCACACTAGTTTAATAATACAAGATATAATAAAACTAGGGACAAATAAGAATAGTATTTTATTAGTTATAAGAGTTTTACTATCAAGTTACATACTTGATGACCAAGAGCATAAAATACAATTCAAAATACATGCTTCATAAATTATAAATGTGAGTCAATTGGTTTTAGGACATATACTAACAAAATCTTTATCAAAGTAATTTGGACTAACTCAAAAAGTTGTGATTCCATGTTGGTTTGGTTTCTCAATCAGCTTAAGTGGATTAATCAAAAAGAAATTTTGTAGCTTGAAAAATGGGAGTACCGCCCTATCCCCCAGCCAAAAAATGAGCCGAAATCCTTGTTTCTGAGCTTATTAGGGATCAAGCTTGTCGAGCCAGAGCTTGTCTTTCTGATGCAGTAATAGCTTGCATTTTTTAGTTAGACGTGCTTAGTACTATCTCTAAGCTTGGTTCTCAGGGTCCTAAGTTACTCGAGAGAGGGTCAGGAACTTCGAATATCACCTAAGTCAATTCGAAAAGAGAAGATTTGATTGCATTAAATTAATGAAGCCTATAACTATTTGTAGAAGCAGGATTAGACTTAAATAGTAGCAATTTTCTTCTTTTGCTGCTAGAAGAATCTTCATTGAAAGAAGGCAGCTACCTTCAAAAGAAGTTTGATTGTATGAATCACATAAAATAATAGAATAGAGATAGAACAGACCGATTAGTACCATACACAAGAGATCATAGAGGGTAAAAAACTAAGACAGATCAAAAGAAGACCCACAACTCATCGTTTAGTTTTGAAGAGTTCGCTATTACTGAAGAAGATGTTATTTTCAAAGAAGTTTTGTTCCTTCCATGGATACCTCCATTTTTTGGTCCGTAGGTAGCGTGGGAGCCTAGAAGCGTTGCTTAGAGAACTCATTTATTATAGAATAGAAGAGCTTAGCTAAAAAGCTAACTTGAATAAGAAGGGCTCCAACTCTTCTAGCATTTCTTTTCCCGTCGCAGACCACAGAAAGAGAATAGGAAAAGGAACGGATCCCTTGGATTTCCTGAGGCGAGAGCTTGGTTTACCGAGAACTAGGCTTTTGCTTCATCAGATGCTTATAGACGGAGACCATTTATGTCACTAAATTGTCTGTATTAGAGGATAGACCTTCTGTCTTTGCCCACTCGCTCCCTATTCTTTTTTATCACTTTGACATAGTGCTAGACGTAGACAGTCTTTGCTTAGCCTTCAATTCGTCAAGCTCAGGCTGGACCGAAGATTCGTTTAAAGTCGGCGTCCTTCGCTCATTTCCTCTCTCTTCGCTCGAGCATGTTCTTCCCTCTCGCTTCGCTCGAGATCTTTTAGAACCTTTCCCCCACAATGGATGATCTTACTACTTGTCAAATCCAAAGCGCAGCTAGAACTCTTTTCTTAGATACAGAGTCTTGAGTCGGAGATATATGGGTTTCTTCCTCAACTAAACCCTGGCGAGTATGAGCAATTGGTCAAGAAAAATCTTAATACTTCAATGAATACAATGAACTATCATTCATCCCTAAGCAGAGAGATTTTCAAAGTACACATAATGCGACTAAAACTCTCTCTACAACATTCCTTATTTGATCTAATAATTAATGAAAGAAGTATTAGTGACATCCTTTCTATTTCCCCCTAGAAAGATTTTCGGAAGGGGGCTTTTGATTTCTTGAGCATGAAACTCATCTATTGAGATAATGCGGCATAGCTTTCTCCGAGATATTTTTATAGAGACAACACTATAAGCTTATGTACGCGACCTGCAACTAAATGCGACGAGCTCGTTTGTCTACCAGCGATTTTTTGCTGATTTCGATGATGCCTTATTTCTCCAAAATCTATTAAACCCACCTACCTATTCGAATTTTTTTTTTGTTTTTCGAAAGGAAGGTAAATGTAAATACAGTATATTAGTTTTCATGACCCTGCGTTAGGTGTTCGAACTAGTCATTAATGGTCGGCTTAATTGGTATCCTTTCAGTATGTATTGCGAACACTTTCATTTTTAGCTTCTCATCTTCTCTAAAGAAGCAAAATTAGAACGAATAGAATAGATGATCCAATTACATAATGTTTTCTTTTTTTTTACTTTCATGGTTGTGTCTCGTGACACGGCAGCGCCCATCCTATAGAAATGGTTCGTCATTAGAGATGTTCCCACAGGTGCCCCTTTTTCCAATGGTACTATAATTCCTATTCATATCCCTTCATTCCCTCTTTTGGTCTATCTACATTCAAGAAAATTCATATGCTCCACAGACGGAGCAAAAAATAGAGTGTTGGTCAGAGCAAACCACCTTATTCTATTACCAGATATAATTGGGAAAAGGTCATTCAAAACTAAAGCTAGAAACGCCTTCTTTCGTTTCATTCCCGTTCTTCATTTCCTTCTTCTCGAATCCAAGGTGGACTTCTCGTATTTTGAATCTTTCTGCGGTGTGTTCTGTTTACTATTCTTTCGTACTTTCTTCTTTTTAGTACACGATAGGTCAGCGAAGCGTGAGCAAACACAGAGAAGAATGAGCAATGACGAAATGAGGTATCCCGAGCCCCCTCCTTTAGAAAGAAGAGTCGAAGGTTTTGAGCGTGTAGCTTTCCTCGCCCCTTCATCAGGTGGTGCTTATGTGGTGGATGCGCCACTAAAAATCGGGCTTGAAGCTTTCACTTTACCAACAAGCCGATAGCTGATGGCTGTTGGTCACAACTACTACAAAAAAAAAACTCCAACCAAGATAAATATTTCACATGGAGGAGTGTGCATATTTATGTCAGGTGTTCTTCTATCGTGCAACCGGACGACTTATGGCCCACGCCTCCTATTTGTTTAAGGCGGGCGGCGTGAACTATGATTCGATCCTGGTATTCATTTGCTGAGATGCTCAGTGGACTCCTATCAAGATGGCTTATTTAATAATTCGTGCATAAGGATAAGGAACTTTTAATGAACTAATACGAATGCGTATAAGCTTCACTACTTAGAAACACCCACTGCTGACCATATTGAAAGACACGAAAGCGCGGTAACACCAGTTGGCGAAGTGGCGTTAAGCATCCCTAGCAGTACGAAAAGAGGGGGCATGATGATATCATCTGTTAGTATATATGCCCTAAGACCAATTGATTCACATTTATGATTTATGAAGCATGTATTTTTTGAATTGTATTTTATGCTCTTGGTCATCAAGTATGTGACTTGATAGTAAAACCCTTCTAGCTAATAAAATACTATTCTTATTTGTCCCTAGTTTATTATATCTTGTAAACTAGTGTGAAGTTGATTGATGGTCAAGTTTTACTGATCATGAATATGAGATATAAAATCAATTCATAAATACATATTGAGAATATTGTATTGGACATGACCCAAAGTGAAGAAGAAATATTGCATGGGTTTAAGTTATAAGTATTTCTTCTCAGTTTTATATTTGGTGTCCTTCGACCTAATGTTTCTAATGTTTCTTGCATGGGGAGAAAAATATGTTTTGACATAGTCAAACATCACTTTTAATTAGGTGATCATTATGATTATTGGTTGGCTTATTTTCTCGTCATGGCTTGAATATTGGAGATAATGAAAGGGATTTGTCCCTCTCTTTTTAGAGAGAGATATCCATGGGCCCCTTGAAAGGAAGACTGGAAAATATGCATGGCCATGCTCAAATAAGTATTAATAAGGTGTTATTAATATTATTTGTTGGAACAGTCTGTTTGGTGATCAAGTAAATGGTTAATTAAGTTTTATAAGGATGACTTGATCCATGCCTTATACTTAATTAGGATATCGTGTGACAAAAGGACTAAATATTAAATCTGATGCTAGGTCATTATTACATTTACTTAACTTGGGTAAGCATAATGTCTTGCTAGAGGCCGCTTATGTTTTGTGAATAAATGTCTAGGACATTTTTTCATTCACTGCCAACGTTAAGTGAACCTACAGGGTCACACGCATAGACGATCTTGTGAGCATAATGTCCACGTTCAATGAATCTAGATTGTGTCTAGATTCGTTGAACGTATACAAAAGGGGAATCAGATTCCATATTGTATTTTCTGGTAGGTTAATAAGTAATTAATTTTATTTAATCGAATAAATGAAATTAATTACTTAATATTACTCATCCAACCGTTGGATGATTATAGGAATAGACGGACGAGATTAAACTGTCATTAGATGACAGTTAGGGTTTTGATATTGACAGTTATAAAATGTTATGTTAACCTTTTCTTGGTGGCTGTCTTTTATCTAATTAAAAGAAAAACAAAACCCTAAACCCTAGAACGGCAATATAGTATCTAGCCTCCTCTCTCCGAAATACGACCGATTACCAGATATTCAGGATCAGTTCTGAACAGTTTTCAGAACACAGAAGGGGCTAGCATCTCGATCGCTTGCAGAGGAGTTCGTCGCGTGGATACCAGTAGAGGGCGAAGCGTACAAAGCAGCGCCTCCATAATGAACAATCAAAACATTGAGGTAATTTCTATCCAATCGGTTTTTCTAGTATGTGCAGATCCTGTTGGTGGATTTACGTAGTTTTATTTTACTTTGTTTTTGCCTACGGATTCCAACATCATCTACATTCGTACCGCTCTTCGTGGAGTAGATCCTGCATCCAACCAAGTTTTTAACTAGGGAACGGAAGAATTCTCACTACCACTGTCAAGCTAGCCGGGCTGTGAGCGCGGTAGGAACGGGCTTTCCTAAAAGCCAGCCCAGGCCGGCATCGGCATAGAATGAAGGGGATGACCTTAATGTAGTGTTGGAAAAGCCAACTTCTTGGGTTGCAAGTGTAAAAAAGTAGATGTGGGGACTCAGGTCAAGGTGTAACGTAACTAAGAGAGCCATTCTATTTAGGGCGAGACAAAATGGGTGTGCACATGCATTCTAGTGTCCGAGTCGATTGGTCAGATGACAACTACTTCACTTGTTTTATTCAATTAGTATTAGCCGCATATTCTGTAATGGAATGGAATGGAATAGAAAATGGCAAAGTGCTAGCACTACAAGGTCATTTTTTAAGGGGGATAATGTGAAGAAGCAAGCTTATCCCGTCTTGACCGGTAGCTGCTAGGATTCACTATCTCTCCTAAACTACCCCAGTCTTAGGCCTGATTTGCATGAGGTAGAAACTAGTCCCACATATGGTTCGGAGGTCGAGCCCCACCCTGGCAATCAAGGTGCGGCTTAGGTCAACTAACACAAAGAAGAAGCTATTCACTCAACGATTACCTTTAGGTTCCGAACTCCATATGGGGAAGGAGCGTTATTGTTTGCAAGGTCTCTATCATTTACACGGACCCACCTCTCATTTCATTGTGGGAATTTGATGATCTATAAATCGTTCCTAATGAACGATGTTTGAGCATGATAAATCATTTCGTGCCAATCTCTTGCCAATCCACTTTTCGGCCTCATATAAGAATGGAAAACTTGAGAATTTTCTACATTGGTGGATGAAGAATCATGAACACAATAATTTCTGGTTGACCATGTTCCTAGAAAAAAGATACTTTTGAGAAATGACGAGTTCGACTGAAGTGGCTATCCATACAAATCTATTTACGGATCTATATGCTTCGATTGGAACTGGAAGTTCCAGAACAAGCATCTAGTAAACTACTATAATGAAACTACCTTTTATTTTTTTTATTCGGATCGGATATATGTTGGCTTCGTTGGAAGGCTCGCGAAGTTTGTTACATCAGCTCCTAAAGGGAAATTTGCGTTAGAATTGAGAAAGTTCTATGGAATTCATAATTGCATAAAAGGAGTTAAAGTAGTGGCTGAGGCGCGTTGAGGCACTTCTTTACTAGCCCTGCACCATTAGAGTTCTCCCATTTTTTTTTTTTGACTACCAATAGTAAAACAAGTTTTGGGTTCGGAGAGAAGCCCAATCTTCCGAGAATCTACACATACTCACATGGAATCAACACAAGCTAGGGAGTGGTTTGAAGAAAACGTCCTATTTATGTAGCCAGCCCAAAACCATATTCTATTATTAATGTATCGTACCTGGCTCTTTCGATAGTCTCAAGTCCATTTACTAAAGGCAAGAGGAAGGAGTAGATCTATTCCGCAAACATCCTTGTCCTTTGTTAATACCAAAGACATACCAAGGTCTTAAAGCCACTTCGCGCCTGAACCTGCCCCTCATTCCATGGTTAGTTTAGGTAGCAGCACTTTTGACTTAGAGGTTGGTGTCTTTCTACCATTCCATTCTAAATGAGAGTTTCGAGATCTAAAGACAAGTGCCTCATTTCCTCTTTGAGGGGCTTGGTTAGCTATGTTCTCTTCTGGCGGGTCTTACTTCTAAAGAAGCTCTATTGACTAGCTATGGAAACCCCGTTTGATTGCCTGGTTGGTCCAATCTCGATACCCCCTCAAAGTAATTAATACTGTTAAAGTGTGGGGTTTAACAAAAGGAATTCATGCCTTGATTTCGGGTGGGGATGCTCTCGAATTTCTTCTATGTAATTTTATAAAAAGATGAAAGTAATTTCAAAATAAAAATTAAAAACAAAATTTGTTGATTACTTTTAGAAAAGATTAATTATCATATTTAATCCCTAAAAAATTTTCGTCTGTTGATTAAAGTCTCTAATTATTTTTTTATACTTTAAAATCCTCAACAAATTTTTGTGAACCATTTAAGGTCCTTTTGTGAAAATTCTGTTAAATGTAACATAAATCTAACACTAAAATTTATTCCATTACAAATTTAAGGGGTAGAAAAAGAAAAAAAATCAATTATTAAAAAGAGACTGAAAGGGACAAAAACAAAAAGCACAACATTTCCTCTTCCTTCTTCGTGCTACTCCATCGACGTGCCACCACCTTCATTCTTGGCCTTCTTTTTCTTTTCTCTTTGTTTCTTCTTCTCCCAAAGTCGTCTTCTTCTCCCCTAATAAAGAGTCGATAAACAACTAGTAGAGAGGGTCGTCAATCTCTGCTTCAAAGATAGAGTCCAAAAATATCAAGGATGTTGAGCCTCTGGTATAGAATAGTCAAGTAATATTTATGAAATTTCTTAATCTTGTTCCAAAAATTTGACAAATTGGGAGTCTTCTCATGTTCTTTGAAGAAATGTGAGACCTTCATCACGGATCCTCATAAAGTATTTCAGATCTCGTAATCTCTGTTACTTTAAACTCCATCTTATGTTTCAAAAAATTTTGTTCCAATACATATTGGAAGATTGCAGCATGAAGCAGCGAGATCATGGATTTTGATGAAATTTTATTTTATTACTTCCCAGTTTCGTGTTTTAATTAGGACAACAGCTACAACACTTGATACTCTTATGTTGAAATCCATAAATATATCTTGTGAAATTAATAACGTGTTTATTTAGTTGCTAAACTATTACAAAAGTCCAAATTAAATTAATTCAGATGATAAAGATTGCTTGAAAATAATGATTTTAATTCTAGAGAACTTCGAAGATTGATTCAAACCACAATGTAGTATTATCAAGAAAGTTCTTGATTATCTTGAGATAAAATGTTGGATTTTTTTAGTAGAGATAAGAAACTGGGTTAATTGTGACAAAGAGGTTACATTTTTTTGATGAAGAATTATTATCAGATCCTTTTTGCTAGTTTGAGAGAAGAAAAAGAAGAAGGCTGAGGAGGAAGATGGTGGTGGCGGCGGGTCCCTGGAGTAGCTTGAAGAAGAAGGGTGTTCCTTTGTGTTTTTCTTTTTTTATCCTTTGGATTTGTAATAGAATTGATTCAACTGTTAGGTTTATGTTAAATTTAACAGAATTTTACAAAAAGGACCTTAAATGATGCATAAAACTTTGTTGAGGATTTTAAAGTATAAAAAAATTAATTGGGACTTTAGTCAATAGAAAAAAATTTATTGGGGATTAAATATTATAATTACTCTTTACAAAATTATAAATAGTTAGATGGTATTTATCGCAAATTTTCCTTGTCTTTTAAGTTGAACTTTAAAAGATAATTAAGTACTCAATTGATAAAGCTCTAGAATTTGGGGGCAAAATAGAATTAACTTTTGCAAGCAGTAGCTAGTTGTGAACTTAAGTGGGCCCCACCATCCACCGCCAAGCGAAGTTGCAGCGAAGCGCGTAACTATCGCTGGCTCCATGTAAAGCGCTTCTGCATCACTTTTTCCCCAACTTTCGAGGCCTCCTTTTGGTAACCAAATAAAAATATCTCCCATTTCTTGCAATATCCCCCCTTTTGGGTTTACAAAAGAAATTCTGCAAAAATGTCCCAATCTTATAATCTTATTTATACTTTCACATTTTCACTTTAAAATTTATTTTTTTAATATAAAATAAAATTATATGTTAAAAAGTGATTCGTTATTACAAAATGTAATAATATCACCTTGAAATATTAAGTATCGATCACGTAAAAATTTATAAAAAATATTTTTACACTATCTAATTTAAAGACAAAATAAAATAATAAATTTACAGATAAAATGGTATTTAAATAAAACTTTGAATATTTTTAAAATATTTTAATTTTTAATTGATATTTTGGCCTCTTAAAATTATCTCATGTGTTCAGCAAATGAGATTTTTGAGATAATTTTGTCATATTTTATTGTGTAGATCATAATTGGGTACAAAATTTAGTTCACGGTAAAACAAAAGAAGTTTAGAGGTAAATGGACTTAAAGTAAATAGTAAAACATTTGTGGGAAATTTCTAAAAAAAAAACTGATTTTTTTCACTCTTATATAAATGCTTGCTATCAATATAAGCCTCCGTTTTCTTCATTCCCCATTTCTCCTTTCTCTATCTCTACATTTTTCTCATCGCAAAAACGCAGGGAGTCTTTTGAAGGACTCTGCAAATCATCTGATCTTTTGCCGTCTTGGTTTATGAGGTTATCACTTTTTCTTCTTTTGATTTGTGTTGATTTGTTTCTTTTTTTTGTTATCCGATCTTGTCTAATCAGATCTGTTTTCGCTCGCTTAGGGACAGGGAGTTTATTGTTTTTTAGGTTATGTTTGATTTTCTTGATTTTATTGTTAATTGATTGGTGGAATAAGATTTTGAAAAACTGAAGCCGTTTGTTACGTAACAAAATGATCTATGTTTTACAGAGAAAGAGTCGTACGAATAGATCGGTTTGTTTGGTTTTTGCAAGTAGAATTTGTGGATTTATTTTGAAAAGTATCTTTAAAGTTCTAGAATGTCTCGGTTTAATTTTGATATATAGTCGATCAGATGACGGTTGTGTATGAGTTATCTCACTAGATCTATTGGATTGTGTTTTCTGCTTTATTTTGCTTTATTTTTTTTTAATTATGTTGATTGATTCAGAATTTTGACTTGTTTCCTTGTTCATCATGCAGCTCGAAGGAGAGACCCACTCTTGGGTAAGTGTTTTCCGGTCATGTTGTCCATATAGTTTTATGTATCACATATGCATATAATTTGAATTTCATATGAAGTATATCATTCTGTGTGTATTTATGCACTGAGATGACCGACCAGTTTTAGCATATCTTCTTTTGATATGAGTAAAGAACATTCCCCACTATGTCTATTATGGGTTGGTAGCATGACATTTTAGGTTTTCTGTAAAGATTGATGTATAACAGCTGCTAAAAGTAAGTATCACATAGTCCCCTTTCTCTGGAGTTTAACTCTAGCCCTCATAAGTATTATGTATTATGATTTGGTTTGTCCTGGAGACATTTGTTAAAGCTAAGAGTGTACTCTTGCTGGTTTCTCTTTCTTGGTTTGATCATGATTCCATCTCGGGGAGTGGTAATGATGCTTATGGATCATGCCTTGCTTCTATATTTGATCCAAACCTGAGAATATCTGTAACCTCTGCTGTTAATCCTCACTAAAGCCCCAATTTATGTGCTTATCTGACACAGTTTGTCATCAGAGATATGTCGTCACCTGTATTGATGCTGAAGAAAATGTTTTTCAGGATGTAGTTTTTGTCAATCCTTTTGCTCTTTAATGTATTCTATACTTGTTTAAACATTAGCTTCACTACTTCCTACTTTACAGTGGTACGCGGATTAAGACCCGCAAACGGAATATTGCAGCGCCCCTGGACCCTGCATCATTTGCGGATGCGGTGGTCCAGATATATCTGGATAATGCTGGTGATCTGGTATGCTTTCTTTAACGATCCCACCCTTTCTCTTTCCTCCTTTACACTTTAGTTTCACTATCTACCTAGTTTTATATGCTTGTGAAATGAGCGTTTACTCTGAAATGGTCAAAGATGTATCTAATGCATTAATCTCTGAATACAGGAACTTGTTGCTAAGAGCATTGAGTCCTCTGACCTTAACTTTTCAAGATACGGTGACACCTTTTTTGAGGTAAGTTTATATCATAAGTATTCATTTGTAATTCCATTTACTAGTTGGAACGTTGTCAGATTTCAAATTTGGGGCATGTATCTTGTTGGAACATTGTCTAGTTGTCCCTTGGTCAGTCATTCCCTTTATAGTCAGTTCTTCCATAGAATACTGGCTCACTTAAATAAATAATAAAAAAAAAATTGAGTTGGCATGCCAATTTTTGCAGTATGAAATAGATGGAATCATTTCTTGCAGTACTATTTCTTATTTCATTGACCTACCAGGAGAGTTTCTGTTGGATATCGTACTAGAGTTGAATGATTAATATATTGTGTGACCCTTTTGCCAAGGAATTCAGGCATTTCTGTACTGACTTGGAAATTTTGGAGCTAATTCCCGTGTTATGTTTTATTTGTTTTTATATTTTCTTTCATGGAAACCTTGAAGGCAGAATGCCAATTAGTTTAATGAAGATGATGAAACTGTACCTTTTTTATTTCAAAATAATGTTTCAAGGTCTGTTTTGTGATTTAATTATTTGATCACTTCAGGTTGTCTTCACCGGGGGCCGTACACAACCTGGAACAACGAAACCTGATGAGGGGGACCGCCATCCTTACTCTATAATTGACTGTGAGCCCAAGCGTGAAGTGATATTGCCCTCTGTTATATATATACAGAAGATCTTGCGGAGGAGACCTTTCCTCATAAAGAATCTTGAAAATGTTATGCAAAGATTCTTGCAGTCCTTGGAACTTTTCGAGGAGGATGAGAGGAAGAAGCTCGCAATCTTTACTGCTCTGGCTTTCTCCCAGAGATTGTCAGGTCTCCCACCTGAGACCGTCTTCCACCCATTGCTCAAGGATAATCTTGTTGCCAAAGGGCTAGTTCTCTCATTTATCACTGATTTTTTTAAGGAATATCTGATTGATAATAGCCTCGATGATTTGATTTCGATCCTGAAACGGGGTAAGTTGGAGAATCTCATCGAATGCTTTCCATCTGCAAAGCGTACCCCTGAAGCTTTCTCTGAGCATTTCACGTAAGTATTTATTATTTTTCACCAAGGAGATACATGCTAGTGAATCATCCGCCATTTTGAAATGGAACAGTTCGGCACATTCATTTCTTAGTGAATCATCCGCCATTTTGAAATGGAACAGTTCGGCACATTCATTTCTTTTCAGTTCTTTATGTTTTTTTAACAGAAAGCTAAGACTTAAAAAATTGTTGAACCTGTTCTTATTCAACCTCCACTAATTTATACTTGTTTGCCTATTAATATGTGAATACACACATTAGAAGAACGATGAATGTCTATTTTCTCCGCAACCTCTGTTTTTTAGGAATTGTTTTACAATCTTTTTTGGGGTTAGCCTTGAGGAAATGCTTTATATGTATGTTGTGGTCTAAGATCTTTTACTGTTGTCTTTTTCTTGCCTTTTCTGATATAGTTCCTCTTCTTATTTCAGCAATGCAGGGCTTCTGCCCTTGGTTGAATACAATGAGAAAAAGATTTTTGAGGTGAAGCTGAAGGAAATGAAATCTGCATTAACAAGCCAAATAGCAGAGGAAGCAGACATATCTGAAGTCATTGAAACTGTAAAGCAACATGTTAAAGACGCTAAATTTCCTGATATTGAGGTTGTGCGGATTCTGTGGGATGTTCTGATGGATGCTGTTCAGTGGTCAGGAAAGAACCAACAACAGAATGCAAATTCTGCTCTTCGCCAGGTAAGACTTGCAAAATAATGAATAACATCTTTTTGCAAATTGGTTCTTTACTTGTAGATTGAGTTGTGTGTGTGTGTGTTTTTTTTTTTTGGGGGGGGGGTGGTGTTTCGGGGTGATGTTTGATCTATCCTGTTTCTGGCGAGGCTTTTGTGGTTTGCTGTGTTTGAGCCTTTGTCCATGTTTTTTTAGTTATGCTTTCAGAAAGTAGGGTAGAACACTACACTACATTTTTACCTAGGTTGTGCCTTCACTCCATGTTCTTGGTCTGTTCATGGATTACTTGTATAAACAGAAGCTAGATGAAGGCTTCTGTCTATAATGTGGTAAACGTGGGATGATCTGATGATGTGTTACTTTATAATGGAGATATTAAATGAATTTTTTCAATTATTTATGAAGAAAATCAGTTCTTTTGCTTTTGTTTGTGATTGTTATTTTCATATAGACAGTGTGGCGACCTTGTATATTTCTCAAGAAATAGAACTATGGTTGTTTCATTTAGCTTTAGATCTCATCGTCTAAGTCTAGTCTCAAGCTCTTTGGTGATCCACTGGGACAGTTGGCGTTATGGGTTATTCTGCTATTATTCCCCAACCAGCTAAATGCAGAAAGAGGAGAGTTTTTGAAATTCATCAACTTGGACTATCAACTTTACATCAGTGCTATACAAGGACTTTCAAGATCTAAGATATGTGATAATTTTTCTTTTATTTGTTTCCGATGAGTGTGCAATGGAGGGATTGTAAGTATTTTTGCTTTTGAAAATAAGCTGGTCCTATATAAAAAGGACTTGAAAGAATTCAGGTTGTCAACTTCTTATGTTGTCGAGTAATTTTCTTTTATCGTTGTATGTGGACACTCTCTCCAAATAAAGTACATTGTTTATCGATATTACCTCAGTCATGAACCACTATGCTTTTTGCTGTAGGGATATAATTTCCTGTGAAAGGTCTAATAAATGCAAACTGTTGTTCAGGTCAAATCCTGGGCAGAACTGCTGAATACCTTCTGTACTTCTGGGAAGCTGGAATTGGAACTCATGTACAAGGTCCAGGTGCAGTGCTATGAGGATGCAAAGCTGATGAAACTATTTCCGGAAATTGTGAGGTCTCTCTATGACCAAGATGTCCTCGCAGAGGACACTATTCTTCACTGGTTCCGTAAGGGAACAAACCTAAAGGGCAGGTAAGTTATCACACATCTGTATTTGTGTAGATGTTTTTGAATCAAAATGTTGCTATTGCATCATGTAAGAAAAATATTACGGTGAGTCTAGCAGATGGTTTTGCTGTGCATGATTTATTGTTCTTGATGGTTGAAGCTCTTGGTGCTTGGTAGTCTACTGGGAAATCCTTAACAGCTTTAATAAGCCAAAGTTCCTTTGAAAAGTAAGGTAGCTTCTCAAAAATGGTGTTTTCCCATGTAAAGTTAAAATCGCGGTTGTGAACAAGCAATTGAGAACTTCTGAAAAAACACTATAATCAGCTTAGATTTTTTTTTTTTAATTTGGGGGGAGGAAGCATTTTAGAAGTACATTTTTTGCCCCTTCAGTAGTTGGAAATCCTTGCTATATCATTTAATATTCACACTGCGTTACTTGTTTCTAATATCTGCAGGCAAACGTTTGTGAAGGCATTAGAGCCCTTTGTGAAATGGCTGGAGGAGGCAGAGGAAGAAGATTGAGTGAGTCCGTGTTTCTAAGAATAGAGAATTAAGCTTTGAGACTGCTGGCTTGTCCAACTCTGTAATTCGTTAAAGGATTTGGGGAAGATTGTTGTCATCAAATTCTCTTGAGTTACTCTTTGATATTTAGCTGTTGAGCATTTGATCAGTTCATTAAACCTGTCTTGCTATGTAGCACGTAAACATCATGAGGTTTATTCTGTACCTTTTCATATGGTGGAACGTCTATCTGTGTTTTCATTTCCTGGCAGCAGCTTGTGATCGTCATATATCACATTCTACTTGTGCTTGCTCATTTTGCTTTTAGAGGAGTTCTATTATGAGCTTAACTGCAATTTCATGAGCATCATAGTATTGCTATATTATTTGAATTGGTTTCTAAATAGGAGTGATTTTTTTTTTCTGTAAAAATTAAATTAGTCGGGTGAAAGATGTGAGTGAAAAAAAATTGGATTGAAAACATCTTTTTTTAAAAGTTTTTATATTTTTTAAAAGTTATATAAAAAAATGATTTATATTTTTTACTATCTTGAAACATCTTAAAAGTTTTTGGACATTAAATTTTTTAATTGATTTTTTTTACTTGTTATATTTTGGACATTAAATTATTTAAGAAAATACGAAATTTTAAATGTTTTTCATTATTGTTTCTTTATCATTTCTTTTTCAGTGATATCATTTCCAAGAACTTTTAGACAATTATTATATTTGTTAATTTGTTATTCAAATCAATAATAATTTCATCAGAATTCATTTAAAATAGTTCATACTCACAATATAAAAGATTAATTCTAATCTCTCTCATTCACTTAACTAGTTCCCTCAAAGATAACTTACTTTGGTCGATTTGCAAACCGAAACCTTGTTGTTTAGTGGAACCATTATATATAGCCATTGATAGCTAGCCAAATTAGTTAGTTAATTAATATACCATTTGGACTTCTAAAAGAAAAATAAAACAGTAAAAACCTTTTTGTGATTAGCTCAACTACAGCCCCGGGTGGCGAAGAGCCGACATCGAGGTGCCAAACCTTCCCGTCGATGTGAGCTCTTGGGGAAGATCAGCCTGTTATCCCTAGAGTAACTTTTATCCGTTGAGCGACGGTCCTTCCACTCGGCACCGTCGGATCACCTCATCTTAGTAGGAGCTTTCCAAAGAAATAGCTTAGTAGCCACATTAGCAGCGCTTGGGATGATTTTAGACGCGGCCTATTCCCTTTGGCTATATAATCGTGCGGTTTCTGGGAATTTAAAACCCGATTTCCTCCATAAATTCTCCACAGTACTTCGAAGATTTTGTAAGTCATTAGCTTGACTTCAAAATTCTAACCAAGGATGAGCAAAGCTTAAATATAAAAAACAGAAGAGTAAATGCATAAATAAAAGAACATAAAGATTTTTATAGTAGTTTGATTAAATACTTACATCCATTTTCACTTTCCTTAAGAAAGACAGGTACCAATCTCGATCAGGTGAGATTAACCTTTATATATACAAACTAAACACCACTAGTTTTCTTCTAGTCCTAGCAATTAAAAGTTTCTCTACCCCAAGAGAAACACACTTGCTAGTTTTGTTTTGAATCTTGTAAAGCCATCCTCAAGTTTTTCCAAGGAACTAAACCAGAAACTTGAAGAAAAGATAAAAGAAAGCGGAAAAGAGTGTAGAAAGCTTAAACACAACATAGAAATGTTCAGCTCTTCATCTTCATGTTATATCTTTGGATTTAATTCATGTGCACACGTATTTATATAGCATTTGAACATGTAGACGTACATGTATTGTTTAATTTAATTATGTGTTTGTTATTATATACATTTTGAGACCCAATTAAGGTAATCTATATTTATATAGGTGGATGTGTCATTTTAATAAAAGTATGGGGTTTCCTTATAAATGTGTAGAAACCTAGGAGTTGTATTGCAAAACTATGATGGGCTATTTAGCAAATACATCTATATATTAGGGTTATGGTCCTTGATTGCACGTATGCTTAGATTATTAGCCACCTCTAAAAGTTCCCATCTCTTTGAGGAAATCAGGCTGCGTACGTAACAATCAAAATATTTAAACTCAATCTTCAAATCAATCAATTGTCATGGATCAAGGTACAGGTTTCGATTCTTTATTCTAAATATAATCTATTTAGTAAGGTTAATTTCTTGAGTTTTATTTATTTAGTTCCATCTCCAAATATGAAATGCTCTCTTTACTAACTTTGAAACTTTTGCTCTTGCTGTGAGGATTATCGATTTTGGAATGCACACATTTATTCCCCTCAATTCTCCCTTAAATACTCTTCTAGGATAATTGCCACCTTATCAAAGTTTGTTATCTTCCCAGATGCCGCCTACTGCTCATGAAATTTCCTTCACACGGATTTACAGCTCATTTTGTACATCAGCAAAAGCATAAATCAGTTAGCCAGACAATTTGTTTAGCTAAAAAGGGAATAAAGAAGAAGAGAGGGTGAGGGACCACAAACACAAAGCATAAATGTAGTGGTGTTCCTATTCTATCCAGAATTAAATGTTGTGTGCTAAAGAAAAAACAAATATATGTTTATGGACTTAATCCATTTTTGAAAAATGTTTAAAGAAAAAATGTATTATCAAGCCTTACTCATATTTTCATGGACAAAAATATCCTCTACTGAACGACTAAAGGAAAGTGATAATGATAGAATTAGACAGATATACCTATTATGTCAAACATAAATAGTTCATGTACTAAAAAGTAATAAGTTCATGTAATAAAAAGTAATGAATTAATATTTAGTGACCTAAATCACTTTTGAAAAAAAATTTATGGGAAAAACATACCATTAAACCTATTGGACATAAAGAAAAGATTTACTCCGCATGAGCTAAAGAACATAACAAACTTTTAAAAAGAAAAGCATTTTAAAGAAAAGGCTCCCCTGAGCAAGTGCTGGGCTTACCAAAGTCTAAGTATAGCTAAGCAAAAATCATCAGAATATATTTCTCAAGAAACTCTCAACTTATAAGATGTTTAAGAAATGATAAACTGAAATCAAAGTTTATGCAGAAATAGAATTTGCACCCAACAGTTAGACCAACAGTGAGATAGGCAAGCAACAATAAGCACAGATAAGAAATCAAACAGAAAACAAACTTGCTTCCTACTCCCCCTCTTTGACACACATCAAAAGAGGAGAACAAAATAGGGTCTCACTCCAGGAACAGAGAATATCAGGAGATCAAGAGCAATAAAATCAAAGTCCAAGAGTTTAAGAATCAAAATCAAACAGACAAAGATAGTTCAGGGGTTCACAGACCCATCAAAGAAAGAGTAACAGAAATAGTTCAAGGATGCACAGATCCATTACATCAACAACAAAATACAATAGATATTGTCTCAAACTAGCCCCACATTGGCTACATAATCTCCAAGTAAAATGGTTAATCTACCACAAACGTAATTAGACAGACTGCGGTAGATATCAAGCTAATTGGGCACCGACTAGCTGCTACTAGCAGCGCAAGTTTTTGGCTTGACAGCATACTCTTGGGCAGAGAAAGGCACAACAGCAGCAGAGTGAGTTCCTAAAAAAGGATGCGCAAATGCTATCTAAGTGGAAGAAGGAGGTGGATGATCATTAGCAGAAGAATAAAAAGAGGTGACAAGATCAAAATAGCGATCAAACACAGAGAGGGGTATACCAAAACGAATAGATAAAGAAGGAATTGACCCAGAAGGACTGTCATTTCCACTTTTCACCTTATACCTAGAGGGTGCATGCATTGCTTAGTCTGGAAGTTTGCCTTCTGACTTGGTCCGCATGTCTTCTCCAAATATTTCTTACAGCTCCTCACTAATGTCATAGACAGCTTGTCCAAAGCCCTCCATCCTCATCAGAATGTGATCTTATTTATTTAGGCTCAATTTATTGGGTTCTTATGAGATAACTTATCGAATTATTTATTTAGATTCAATCCATATATTCACAAAATACTTATTACGTCCTACTTCTTTAAAGGAAGTCTTAATCATTCCTTAATTAAATTATAAAAAACTAAAATAACCTTTATGATAAGGGTTTCATGGTAATATCGTATATTATCTCTCTTTTGAGAACAAGACAATCCTCTCTATAAATACAGGTATTGTTCATGACTCAAGATTTTTTTCTAATTTCACTTACTGTTACTCTATTGAATTTGAGACTGACTTAAGCATTGGAGATGAAACAGGGGATCAACCCCACCTCGACGATTTCCTTATTTCTATGCAGGTCTCTTTGAGAGGATCGGAAATTTAAGAACCATTATTTGGCGCCTACCATGTCCTTTTAATTAGATTTTTGTTTGTTCTGTATCTGAACTCACTTTCTTCTATGGCATCTAGTAATTCCCATACGGAGGACATTTCTCTCAATCCTCCTCACTCTCTGTCAACAACGATAACTACTCTCCCCATATCCCCGTTTGCTCAACAAATGGTAGGTGTTAGCACCCCTTCTTTTCCAAAAGTGACAAATGGATCTATGTTAATGCAATTGCAGCCGGACCATATCACGTAGATGCAAGCTTTTTTAGCGTCTTTGCAGGCGATGTTAGCCTTTCAGGCCACTACACAAGTTCCTATACATTCCTTGTCTATTCCTATCACTGCTCCTCCTTCACTTACTACAACTTCGTTCCCGTTACCTTTCTTCCCTTCTACTTTTGCTTTTGGTGAAGGTACTTCTAATAGATAGACTTCCCCTATTCCTCCAACACAAACTATACATGATTTGGTAAATTAGACTTTAGCTCAAATGACACCTTCTCCAGTTTCTGTCTTGCACTTGGGATTTTTTACAGTATAATCCGTTATGCAAATTCTATGCTTGTGCAAAAGTTCCTAATGAATTTTCTCATATGAAATTCACCACATATGATGGTTCTAGTGATCCAAAGGAATACATTATGTGATTTGTTTTTCAGATGTACGTTTATAATGCTTCTGATATTACTTGTTGTCGATCATTCCCCGGTTCTCTGACTAGCAAAGCTCTAGTGTGGTATGCTCATCTACTACCTAGGAGTATTTATAGCTTTGAGGATTTGGGTGAAAAATTTATTCAAAATTTTCTCCCATAATCCATTTTTTCGACCAACTTCTGATTTTTTGCTTAGTATTCGTCAGCAACCTAATGAGACCGTCCGTGATTTTATAGCCTGTTTTAATTAAGTTGCCCAGGAAATCAGCAATCTGTCTGAAAAGGAGTATATTCAGGGATATTAATATGGGTTAACAAATCAAGCTTTTTCACAAAAACTTACTGAACAAGAACCTGCAGATGTTTCTGATCTCTTGGGCAGGATTAAAAGGTTAATCCATGCTGATGATTATGTTTCCTGAAAATGGGATTTGAAAAATGAAGTCATGGAGTTACATAGTTCTAAAAATTCTAAACCGTTAGATAACAGGCAAAAAATCTCCCGTTCACGATCGTTTGTGTGATACCCCCAACCCTGCCACTAGGTCAACTGCGGCTGAGTAAGGCATTTGCGTGCCTCTCGGTATTAAATTATAAGTTCCACAATAAAACACAACTCTAGAACCACACTAACCGGTATACACACAAAGTACACAGAAAACTTAAATAAACTAGATACTACTAGTGCGCTCAGAACACAGGATCTAAAAAAAAAACTTCTCATGATCGTTTTATTATAAAAACAAAAGTATCTTAATCAAAAACTTTACATGACAACATAAAAAGAAACTTTAGAGACATTTCGAGTCTAGGAAAGATAAAACATAAACATATGCCCCTCTAGGGAGATTTGATCCAAAAACTCCTGACCTAAAACTTCAGTGGCTTGCTGGGACCTGACCGTCCCGAGCTAATCTGAGAAGAAAACATGATATGGAAAAAATGTGAGCGTGAACGCTCAGTGAATCCACATGTGTATGTGCTGTAATGATTTCTTTAAAACAATGACGATGTCGTTGTTTCAGAAAACAATTCATGTAATGTTATAAGAAAATATTTCTTTTATTATTTTAACAAAACTGATGCTTGAACCTACATGAGGGTTTCGAGCGCAGCTAGAAAGTCTGAGTGAATCAAGACACATCAGCGCAGCTTCTACAACCCAAATTTTAAAAGAATATGTAATGCAACAATGGGGCTCCACGGACAAAGTCCGGATCCCCAAAATGAGGCCATCGAAACCAAGTTCCGGCATCTCGTAGTCAATACCAGCCAAACACCATACGAGCGCTCGATTACAAAACAACCGCACTCCTATATCACTGGTCAAAACAGGCTACAGACTCCTGGAGCACCTACTAGGTCTGCCCTGGGGCCAACCTCAGTTTTGAGCCCCTCCTGACTCTCCACTAGGCGACCATCCCACCACAGAGCATGATGCAATGTCCACGTAAATACCGGTTGGGCCACGCCCTCAAGGTACTACGCCCTTCTTCAAGTGGATCCACCCTCAGAGTAAAAAACCCGTCCACATCATCGGAAGAGGCCCTAGTATGGGGGACTAGCCACGTACAGTGCAATCCACTAACGCGTCCATTCACTTGATTTTTAACAAACTTTAACCCTGGTCGGAATGAGATTTTCATATGTATTTACCAACCGAAGGACCATTTGCCCGGCCGCGGGAACAGATTCAAGTCATAAACATTACAGAGTAGTAAAAATCCTCATCCTCTAGTCATCACATGCTTATGCAAATTTCACAATTATGCCATGCCAGATCTATATTCATGTATGTCAAAATATGTAACTTTTCAAGCTAGAACATTTTCCAACATATAAATATTTTCATAAAAACCTGCGTACGACAAACTTCTTATTCACCACCATAATAATCTGATTTAAAAGAACACATATATGGAGCACCACTCCTATGCATTTTTCTAGGGAACACGTAACACATTGTGGAGAACATCTCCAAAAACACACTAAGAGATATCATTCCAAAAATAGCAATATTTTGTGATGGTTCGAAAAACATTTTTATACGTCTCGTAATCTATGAAATAACATAATAAAATGGGGTTTGTGGACTCACCTGGATGTAGATCTGGTGCTAAGATCCTACAAAATAATAATACAAAAATACTTCATACTTGGGTACCGATCAAATAGCCCTAGTTCCTAAATAATATCAAACTCCTACGAACTAAACTTAGGAGGTATATATATACCTATATAATGATATATATAATAATTCTTTAAAAGATCGAAAGTCCTATACTTTTAAAAAAAATATATTCTTCCAAGAAACCATAATTAACTATATACTATATACTAAAAATCCATTTAAAATATTTAAATCCTAAAAGAAATAAGCCTATACTATATATATATATATATATATATCTTAACTAGCAAGCAAATAATAACAAAACAAAAAAAGAAACTCACTAACCTCAAATGGCAAATGGCTGCCCACCAACTTAAGGAAAAACAAAAAAAGAAAACCCCCTAATATAAGTATATAGGGATGCCGAGAACACTAAGGGGAAAAAAAAAAGAAAACCCATTATATATATATAGCTATGTTAAAGGTGGCTAACGGCTGAAAAAGAAAAGAAAATAGAGGAAAATGAATTGTGGAGGTGACACGTAGGTGTAGGATGTGGCGGTAAATTCTTAATTGCTAAGTTTTTTTTAATTTTTTTTAGGTCAAGTACTTAAATTTCTAAAATAAATACACTAGGTACTAAAAATAAAATCCACTTAAAGACACTTATAAACCTTAATAATAAAACCTCAATATAATAAAACTTTATTCCTATTCTTAAGTATCCCCAAAATACCACTAAGTGTCAAAAACACTGTACTCCACCATATCAGATTCAAATTCTATTTTCATAACGTTCGTATGCTTATGGGGTAGGGCGTTACAATTTGGATTCACATAAACAAGATGTTTCTGAGTATGATTACATACCCTTGAAAATTCCCTGATCTGACGTCCTTCAAAAAGTTGAATCTTTGGGAATTTTGGATAAACCTGCTAAAATGTTATCACACCCTAACAAATGTAATAAAGCCAAGTTTTTCCAATTTCATAAAGATCATGGGCATGATACAGAACAATGTAATGAGTTGTAAAAGAATATTGAACAGGCTGTGAGGAATGGTAAATTGAAATAATTTATGCATGATGCTTTAGTGAAACGGTCCTTGCCAACTGATAATGCTTAAAGGCCTTGGCATGATGACAAGAAAGGACACAAGCCCGATTCCTTTTCTTCCAAGTTAAAAGTGATTAATGTAATACAAGATGTTGGGCTTCCTGCTTTCCGAAAGCAAAGCCAGGAAAACTATGGGGATGATTTACTAGTCGTAACCATGACTATTGATCAATGCATTTTCAAATGCATCTTGGTTGATACCGGAAGCTCTGTCAATGTTCTTCTTAAGAACACCTTCAATCAGATGGGGATTTCGTGGGATCGTGTGCTTCCATATGCAGCACCATTAGTCGTCTTCTCTTGCCAAACAACAAAATCTGAAAGAAAAATCACTTTACCGATCTCCGTTAATGACATAACACATATAGTTGAATTCCTAATTGTGTCTGTATCCTCCCCATACAATTGTATGAAGGGTCGCTCTGCTTTAAATCAATTTCAAACACGTATATCTATTACTGATTTATCTATGGAAATTCCTATGGGGGAGGAAGTTTATCATTTATGGGGATCAAAAAGCAGTTCAAGAGTGTTGTTTTGCTACAGTAAAAGAAGTAGAGAAAGCAAAGGATTCTGTTAGGCAAAGTTTGATTCCGAAGATTAAACCAGACGGGGAATATGAATTGTTTATTTTGGATCAACTTCAGCCAGATCTGTGCATATCGAATGCAACCTCCCGATTGACTTGCAGATGCAGTTGGCCGAACCTTTGCTTGAATACAAGGATATTTTTGCATAGTCTTCTAATTTATAGATCATTCTGTGACATATTGCAGAACATATGTTGGGCATTCCTAAAGGCAAAAAGTTGGTGTTTCAAAAAAAGCGTGCATTTACTTAACAATGACAGGAAATTATTAAATGAGGTTCAAGAACTTTTGAAGGCAGGTATTAATAAACCCATTGACTCTCCCGAATGGTTATCCAACCCGGTGGTTGTTGCTAAACCAGGGGGAATTTTGAGTCTGTATTGATTTCACAGATTTGAACAAGTCCATTCCTAAGAAACCGTATCCTCTCTCACGTATTGATCAGCTTGTCGATTATGTGGCAGGACATGAATTACTTTCATTACTCGATGCTTACAAAGGATATCATCAAATCCTGATAGCTAAAGAAGATATGGCAAAAACAGCCTTTGTCACTGATGATGACATTTACTGTTACACATGAATGCCATTCAGGTTAAAAAAATACCGGAGCATACTTTTAAGAAGGCATGAACAAGGCTTTTGAAGGCCTCATGGGGATAATTATGGAAATTTATGTTGATGATATCATCGTTAAATCCAAAACCAAAGCTACAACAGTGGCAGATATAAAGCAAGTGTACGATAGGATCTGCAAAATCGGGATGAAACTGAATCCTAAAAAATGTACTTTTGGTGTCTCATCAGGCAAGTGTTTAGGATACATGGTTTCTCAACGGGGTATTGAGGCAAACCCGGCAAAAATGAAAGCCATCCAAAATATGTTTGAATAAAAAACCGTTAAAGAAGTTTAATGCTTAGAGGGAAGAATGGCTTCTTCGGATCGGTTTCTTGCAAGGGCAGGAGAGATAAGTCTCCTGTTTTACCAGATTCTTAGGAATCCTTCCAAATTTGAGTGGACCCCGGTCGCTTTAGCAGCTTTTCAAAAGTTGAAGAAGCATTTGTCTTCCCTTCCCCTCTTTGTTACTCAACCATTGTACCTTTACTTAGCTATCATTCCCAAAGTGATTAGCTCAATTTTATACCCATTTCTTGATAATAATATGAAAGCAATTACTATGTGAGTCATGTTTTACATGGACCAAGGAACGTTACAGTTCTCTGGAGACATATACTTTGTCCCATCATAACACTAAGGAAGTTAAAACCATATTTCCAAGCACATACCACCACCGTTTTAACTAATATCCCATTAAGGCACATTTTACATAGACCTGATATATTGGCTAGAACTTCCAAATGGGTGTTGGAGTTAAGTGAATATCAAATACTTCTCCCCTTGAAAGATCATTCAAGGTCAAGCCTCAGATTTTTTAGTTGAATGTTCTTTTTTTGATACGGTAGATAACTTTTAGCCAATAAAAGAAACTCGATATCTCGAAACTTGGAAACTCAATATGGATGGGTGAATCGAGGAACATACTAAAAGAGCTGGTTTTTATCTTAGAAGATCCCGAAGGACATCCATACACATATGCAATGAATTCCTCGTTAGCAATAATGAAGCCTTATTAGCGGGATTGAGGATGGCCAACAGTCTTAAGATCACTCACAGTTTAGTTCAAAGCGATTCACAAGTCATTATTGGGCATGTAACCGACATCTTTGAAGTGAAGAAGACAAGTATTTGCTTTGTGTATAGTAAATGCTTTCTAACTTTTCAAATGTGCAGTTTGAAAAAGTTCCTAGAGAGAAAAACACAAGGGCAAATATATTATTCAAGCTTAGTGCAGGTGAATATATCGAAGGGACATGGCTCGAATCTCTGTCGGAGAAGAGTATTAGCCAAAATGTTTGCATAGTGGAGGAGATAGAAGATTTGACAACACCTATTCGGGAGTTCATTTTAAATGAAAAACTTCTTGAAGATGCCACACAAGTAAGAAAAATACGCAGAACTTCTGCCCGATATGTTTTATTGGATAATCAGTTATACAGAATTATGGAAAACTGTGTCAATGGGGAAGATGACCGTTATGTACTTATGGAGATACTTGAAGGAATTTGTGGGTCTTACATTGGAGCCAAAGTTTTGGTTACAAAAGCCATGCGCTATAGATACTATTGGCATTCCGCGAAGAAAGATCCCATTAATTTAGTAAAGGCATGCACCAAGTGCCAGATACATGCTAAAGAGCATCACATTCCCATGATAGAATACCGCATTTTTGGTACCCCGATACCATTTGCTCAATGGGGTATAGACCTGTTAGGCGCATTTCCTAAAGTAGTTGTCGGGAAAAATCATCTGGTTGTAGCCATAGATTATTTTACCCGATGGATCGAAGTCAAACCATTGGCAACCATCACTGCACGAAAAGTCCGAAAATCCTTTTATGAGGATATTGTTTTCCAATTTGGTATCCCCAAAATCTTGGTATGAGATAACGACAAGCAATTTGATTCTAAGGAGTTTAGAGACTTTTGTGAAGAGCTTGGTGTTGAGCAGCACTTTACTTTTGTCGGGAATACCCAAACAAATGGAGCCATAGAGGTCACCAATCACACCATTTTGCGAGGTTTGAAGAAAAGATTAGATGAAATGAAAGGGCGATGGTTAGACAAATTACCTAACGTTTTATGGTCCTATAAAACTACCCCTAGAAAAGCAACCAGGAAAACACCTTTCAACCTCTATTTTGGAGTAGATGCCATGATTCCCGCAGAAGTGTAAAATAAATCATTGCGTAACAAATCCTTCAACAAAGAATAGAATGATCAGTTGCCCGCATGGGCGTAGCTCAGTTGGTTCTGTGGCTGCAAAGTTGGTCCAAGAGCCAAGGTTCGAATCCTGGCAGCGGCAATGTGGGAATTTCAATCTCTCTAATGTGGGAGGTGGTTCCTTGTGCGCACCAGGTCCTGGCCTCCAGTCTGCAGGACCGCTGAGTCACCATGATTTACATCCTCCATCTGGGCGTCGGGCAGTCTGGTAGAGGCCCTGAGGACGAGGGATTCGCCTTTTGGTCCAAGAATAGAATGATCAGTTAATGTATGGACATTTGGTCTTTATTGATGTGCTCCACCAGTAGGTTGCTTAACGGGATGCTCACTAATAGCAATAGGTGGCCCAATATTATAATTCCAAGGTGAGACCTTCCGAGATTAAAGAAGGTGGCCCAACTTGAGTACCATTATATCCGTTTCAGCTTCGATGGTCATATAGAGTTCAAGAATTGCAGACGGCTAATGATTAGGGCTGTAAACGGGGCGGGTCTTACCCGTACCTGCACGGGTCTGTACCCGTTTTTAGCGGGTAAGGTTTAAATTTTATACCCGCAGACCCGGACCCGTACCCGTATTTATACTGCTATATGGGTCCGGGTAAGGTATGGTGATACCCAGACCCGTATACCCGTATACCCATATTAATAAAATAATAATATATTTTATATATTATATTATATTAATATATAATTTATAATTTTTTTAACATATTATTTTACTCTTATCTTTAACCCTAACCTACTACCTCTACTCTACCTACTTACTAACCAACTACACTCACATCACATCACACTCACACTATGACGATTTTGTGTATATTTGAACTTTTAATTATGTGAATTAAAGATGTTAAATGATTTTATTTGTTGAAAGAAATGTTAAAGAGATTATGTTAATCATGTTAAAATTTTTATTTTTTGAATTATACATTGTTTTACATATTTTTGTTTAACAGGGAAATAAAATAAAAAAATGTCATACGGGTACGGGTATACTCGTACCCTACCCTGGACCCTGGAGGGTCGGGTCTGGGTCCAGAATTTTATACCCTGGAGGGTATGGGTCCGGGTCTGGGTCCAAGTTTCACTATAAGGGTACGGGTCCGGGTCTGGGGATACCCTGAGGGTTTGGACCCGTTTACAGCCCTACTAATGATATGGTATTGCAGGATGGTGATGCCTTTGATGCTTGGACTGATCATTGGGGGGTGCTGATGCTGGCCTTCGATCCTACTAGCTACTAGCTAGCTAATTAAAGCTACTTGTGTTGTGTTTGCTTTCCTTTAAAATTTCGTGCTCTTTAATTTGTTCTTAGTTACTTTTATCTTATTTTAAGTCTCCTAAAGGTGTTTTTGACCTATTCTTTTTCATAAAAAATTACATTTAGTTTTATAGTTTTAAATTTTTTTTATAACAAGGTGGTATATCTCTTGAATTCTATTCCTCTCTTATAACTAGACTCGATAGTATATGCTCTATTTTGAGTGAAATATGCCAAATTAATGGGGATTGATAAAATACACACATAAATATAAAAGATACGCGCGAAAAATTCTAAAAATATAATTTTTCCTTCCTTACTTTCTCTCTCTACCAACTTTCTTCCTCTCTTCTTTCTACAATCTTGTTGAAAAAATTCAAAGTTTTTTTTTCAAATTTTTGAAGAATTCAAGTAAAACATGAATGATTTTGAAAATTTTATTAAAGAAAGCATCGATTTAGAGCTAAAAATCTATAAATTGTCAGAAAAAATTGAAAATTTCTAGTTTCAGTCCGGAGAGCCAAATGCATAATTTCGGCTCAGCCAGCAGAAATTACATTATCTCTGCTTTGCTGGCCGAAATTAGGGGATTTTAAATTTTTTTTATGAAGTTTGTTAGGAATTATAAATAAACTAACTATACTATAGTATGTAATTTAATTACAATGAGAATCAATATGTAATTTGATTGAACATTGCCAAAATTAATATAAAGAAAATAACCATATTATACTAATTAATTACACCGAAAATCAATATAAGATTTGATTGATATATACAAAATACATTGCCAAAATTAATAGCATTAAATATGTCAAAATATGATAACAACCTCTAAAAAATATTTTTTTTGGTAGCCGAAATTTCTCAAAAGTTTCTACGAATTTCGGCCACTTGGACCAAAATTCCTCAAATTTTTTATAGTCTCCTTCAAATTCGATTAATAAACAGATAGAGAACAATATACTAATTTTTTTTCCAAGTTCCAACAGTCATATTTGAGTTTGAATTTTTTGAATTTGTAGAGATTAGAGAGAGAATTGGATAGAGAAAGAAAATTTTGGAGAAATTTTTTTTTAAACTTTTGGACAAGATCTTTTATATTTTCGTGCATATTTTATAGATACCCAAATTAATTTGTGCTAAAGCCGTACAAAGGTTGAGGGAATGTGGAGGATATTCTACCACTATCTCTTTGCAATATGTCTGACTTGGTTTCTTTCTATTTATTTTAAATGAATATTTTCACTGTGAGCGTGTTTAGCTTATTTAAATTATAGGTTGATTTTTAGTTGATCTCAATTTTTTATTATATTTGTTTTAACTTAAAATAAAGTTTAAAAAATTATTTTTGATAAATTATCTTAGAAATTTTTTAAGCTGTCTATGCATATTGACTGAAATTAAAAATATTAGAATAATTTTTTAAAAAGATTTTTTCAGCGACTTAAAAAAATATGAGCAATGATATTTCTTCAAAAAAAATCAAATAGGACTTATTACTTCTTTTAATATAAAAATTTTATGAAAATTTGAAGAAGTAATAATTAGAGATATCTATTTAAAGGATATTTTAGTTCATATATATATATATATACAAAATATTTAAAATTATGGGATATGTAAAATCTAATAAATAACAAATAATAAAAGGTTATACTATTTTCTTTATTTTTTTTACTTGTCACATTTTTTACATTTTAAGAAAATACAAAATTTTAATTAATAATTATTTTTAGTATGGCATGTATTGAATTAAAAAATTAAAAGATAATATATAAAAAATAAAACATTATAAAAAATTGTCCTTAAAAATTTACAATAATCAAATTTTAAAAATTTCCTTGAATATTACGAATGAAAAATATTTTTAACAACTCTCTCTCTCTTAAAAGTAGGTTAATAAATATATATATATTTAAAGAAAGTTTTGATAAATTATTAATGAACATTATATAATTGTTTGAACAATTTAACTTAACCTTTTATTCATGATTTGTGAAAATATTGAAATATGATTTAATAATTGTTTTAGAAATAATTATATCATAAGAAACGTAAGAATATTACAAATAATTCATATAACTATTAAAAATAATTAAATCAAACTATAATTATAAATTAAATATTCAATTATTAAAACATAAAATTTATTTATTTAATTGATGATAATTTCAAAGTTTAAAGATATTATTAAAAATAAATTAATTTATAATTATTCAATTATCACAATTAAAAATGCAAACACTTCTTTTTATTTAACCCTAAAATAAATAAAAAGAGAGAGTATATGATTTGGATATCTCCCTAATCCAATAATCCTCGTAATATCTCGTGAGTTGCCGGAATAAAATTGACTATGACTTTCCTCAAAAAAAAGAAATTAAAAAAAAAGAAATAAAAAATTCATGGTACAAATTGACCCTTTGACCCTTTCATGTATATGTTTATTTAAAGGTTCTACCATCATTGCCAAGCACCCACCAATCCAAATCGAAACCTAAGTTCACACCACAGTCCACAGTGGATCAAATTTGAAAGCAATGGAGAAAGTAAAGAATGAGGAAATCAACTCTCATGTAACTCTTACGGTACAGAGGGAGCACCAAGGAGACTTGGTTTTCAAGGTCAGACGTAGTCTTCCTCTTCGAACAGTCTTGGTTTCTTATTGCGATAAACTTGGCCTTGATTACCGTGCAATTCGTTTCACCTTCGATGGTAAAAGAGTCAAGGGATCTAAGGCGGCGGATGATATGGAATTGCAGGACGGCGATTCTATAGATGCTTGGTCCGATCAGTTTGGCGGTGCAGCCGTCGTCCTTCTTTCCGACTAGTTAACTGGTTGAGTTTGCTTTCCTCTCACTGACGTTCCTTCTACCTTCGTCTCTCTTCATTTTCTTTTCTGTTGCCGTTCGATTTCGATCTGTCGACCCGACACCTTTGTTTTCAGGCGGCTTTGCCTAAGAAAGAAAAAAGGAGATTAGGGAGTGGTTATTGTGGCAATGAGAGGAGAGAAGCAACGAGAAGACTATGGTGGCGGCGGTTTCCTAATTGGATACTCCCCACTTCTAATTTATCTGGACTATTAATTTATCTACACTTATTTGACTTCGATCTAACTAGGAATTTAAGCGGGGATAGAAGTGAATTTTGTATCTAAACTTCAGAATGGCTTGAGGGTGGGGATCATGTTCTATACATTACTACCTGTCCCATCCCATCTCCACTCATTCCCTCTCTTCCCATCTATCCCCATTCATCACCATTATTTTATATATATTTATGTTAATTGATTTAAAAAGATTTTCACGAACTTGTCATTTGTGCCTTTGAAAATTATTCACTTTTGTTATTTTACTTTTATTTATGCATTTATGTTAGTGAATTTTTGCACTTATGTTTTTTAATATATGTATTATTTAGATTGAAGATTATTGAATTAGCTTATGAGTTTTATTTATTGTTCCACATAGTTAGACTTTTTTTTTTTTTTTGAAATGATTAGTACTTGTATTGTTTTTTACATTTTAATTCGTTTAATTTTGTAACATATATATTGTTATTTTGTGTTAAGATGTTTATTGAAAATAATACATGTAATTCCTTGTTTGGGTCCCCAATTTCCTAGTGGATTTGGCAGGGATGGGTCGGGGTTGGGGCTAGATTTCATCTCCAAGTATGGCGATAGGTTGGAGATGGAAATGAGTTTCGTACCCAAATATGAGAATGGGTTAGGGATGAGAATAAACTAGGGAGGTGGGGATAGGGTCAGGGGTTAGAAACCTTGCCCCAACCGGCACCCATTACCATCCTTAATCCTAAGTAGGACTATCAATCGGACCTAATAGGTAACTCTTGATTCGAGCTCGACTTGAATAATTTGGGGCTAAGAATGATGAGTTTGAGGTTGATTACATTTGTTCGCATTGATCCGATCCGAAATAATGCTTTTAAATTCGAAAGATAATAATTTTAATTTTAAACTATTTTTATTATTTAAAGTCCAATATACATTTATAAATATATATTCAAAAAATTAATGTTATATATTTATAGTAGTTTGCATGCAAATTTATTATTACCTTCGGTTATAAATATAAGTTCTTTTAGCCTAAATTGGATGGTTAAAATTATAAGTCTTCTTTATATTTCAATGTGTATTTATTGTTTACTTTTCAATCCTACCACCTTTAATTCATTTATTATTTCACTTTCTCTTTTTCTCCCTCATTATTGAAGGTAAAATAGATATCTTATGTACAAAAAATTGTATTATTTTTTTAATTCTTAATTAGTATGTAAAGTTCAACAGGACTTATATTTTGTACCAGAGATAGTACAAACAATAAAATAAATTCTTTCAAATGAATCAAAAATTTATTTTATTTTAATATTTATTAGATTATTTCTTAATTGTTAATAGATAAATATGATATAATATATAATTATAATATACAACATAGCATAATATAATAAAAAAATATAAATAATAGTGTATATGAACCGGCAAAGTTTTCCTAGAGTCAAATTTGATTAGAATTACTTTCGGACTTAAAAAATAAGTTTAAATTCGAAAAAGACGGCCAAACAAGCTAAGATTCAGTCTTAGTCCTAAGGGCTAGTTTGGGAGTTAAAAAAATAGAGAGAAAAAATAAGGGGTTAGGAAGAAAGGATAACTTTTGTCTTCCTTTTGAGTCAAGATTTCATGAATCAAGTTCTAAATCAAAGCAATACTATTTTGTAGTATCTAATGGTTAAGGTAAAGGTACTATTATTAGGGTGGCTTCGAACTAATTTTTGGGTAAAAAAGAATTATGGGGCTAAACAAAAAGTTTTTTATTACTCTCAATAGTAAGTGGATCCACGGACAATAAGTCAATCTAACCATCATCTTTTCACAAATATTACTCTCTTTTATTATGAAATTAATGTATACATAGCGGATATTCAAATACGTTTTCTAAAAATAACTAGAACTTCCAAGGTCAAATTCTTAATGGACTCCGACTCTTTAATGATAAACTCATTCATTCTCAGGTTTCTCTTTAACTCTTGTACTTGGTGTTTATAAATAGGACATTATGGAAGCCATTAATAATACAATCAGTTTATAAATTTCTGAGTCTCCTTTCTGTCTCTCTTCTTCTCTATTATTGTTCTTTATATTCCTTCTTATTCTTACTATATTTTGCCTCGGCATTACTTAAATTTATAACACATTATTAGTATGATAACTTAGATTGGTATTAACCGAAATTCGTCCGAGGCATAAATTTTGAAGATATTATTGAAGAACAATTCTTTGAAGATTTAAGGTAACAGTTTTGATTTCTATTTTAATTATGTCAAATCTTACTATGCTTAATTTTTTGCTTTGGATATCACGGGAAAGGATTATATATCATGGATTCTTGATGTTGAAATCCATCTTGTATCAATAGGTCTGGAAGATAACCATTAAGAATAATAATAAAAATCAAATCAAAATCATGACAAGGCAATGATTTTTCCTCGTCACCATCTTTATGAAACCCTGAAGGCTGAATATCTAACTGTGAAAGATCCACTGATTTTGTGGAATAGTTTAAACGAAAGATTCGGTCACCTGAAGATGATCATTTTACCTCAGGCTCATTATGAGTGGTTGCACCTGAGGTTGCAAGATTATAAATGAATTAAAGAATATAACTTTGCCATGTTAAGAATCTCTTCACAAATGAAATTGTGGAGAAAAAATAACTAAGGAAGATATATTAGAGAAAAAGTTATCTACCTCCCGTGCCTCGAATATGCTCCTGCAGTAGCAATATCGAGAAAAATGCTTTAAAAAATATTCAAAGTTAATTTCATGCATTTTAGTTGCTGAGCAAAATAATGAACTGCTCATGAAAAATCATGAGGCCTGACCAACTGGTTATGTCCCAATCCCTGAAGTGAATGCGGCTAAAATTAATAATAATAACCGTGAAAAAGGCTGCGGATGTGGTCGTGATCGTGGTAGGTATATTCTCTATGGTAACTACCAAAAGAATAAGAAAATAATAAAAAATATAAAGATATAACCTCAGTAAAGCATGAAGAAATATGCTATGGATGCAGTAGGGAAAGGCATTGGTCACGTACCTGTTATATGGCTAAACATTTAGCTGAGCTCTATCAAGCATCAATTAAAAATAAAGGAAAAAATGTTGATGACAATGGTGATGATTATGAATCCTAGCTCTATCCTCAGTTCCACTATACCCTAGCTGGAACAGTTTTAATGATGCTCAAGTGGATGTGACGCACATGGATGTTGGAGATTTTTTTGAACATCCTAAAGGAAGATTGATCACTTGATTGGTGATAGGCATGTTAAGAAAGAGTGATTTATTTATTCATTTATTTATTTTAATTATGTTAGTTTATTCATTTATTTTTTGGGGGGAGATTGTAATTTCATTAAGTTTTTGGAGATGTAAATTTTATATAAGTTTATTTCCAATGTAAAAGTTCTTTTATTTATGTAAAAGTTCCAAATGGCAAACTTTTGAGGAAATATGTATTATTGATAGTGGAACTACATACACAATATTAAAATATAGAAAATATTTTTATTAATTGAATTTGGGAGAAACAAATGTGCATACCATAAGTGGTAGTGCAAAGTTAATTGGAGGCTCTAGAAAATCTAATCTCCTATTACTTGTAGGTACAATATTAACCATAAAGAATGTGTTATTTCATCAAAGTCTTGAAGAAGTTTATTGAGTTTTAAAGATATTCATTTAAATGGATATCATATCGAGACTATGGAAAAAAGTGGTAGTGAATACCTAAGTATCACTACAAATGTTTTTGGCAAGAAACAAACATTATAAAAATTTCCATCTTTTTCTTCGGGCTTATACTATGCCAAAATTAATGCAATACAAATGCATCATTTAGTAAACCAGAAATTTACTAACCAAATAACTTTATTATTTGGCATGACCGATTAGGCCATATTGGGTCTATAATGATGCGAAAAATTATAGAAAATACGCATGGTCATTAATTGAAAAATGAAAAGGTTTTGAATTCAAATGAATTCACATGTGTTGCAGCTTCTCAATGAAAATTAATTATTAGACCATCATCAACAAAAGTGAGAGTTGAATCTCCAATATTTTTAGAAGAATTTACGGTGATATATATGGACATATTCATTCACAAAGTGGGCAATTTAAATACTGTATGGTATTAATTGACGCATCGACTAGATGGTTGCATGTATGTTTATTATCATCTCACAATCTGACGTTTGCGAGATTACTTGCCCAAATAATTCGCCTGCAGGCGCAATTTTCTGATTATCCAATTAAGAAAATTCGTCTTGATAATGTTGGAGAATACTCTTCTCATGCTTTTGATGCCTATTGTATGTCTATAGGCATAACTATGAACATCATGTAGCTCATGTTCATACACAAAATAGACTACTTGAGTCATTTATTAAAAGACTCCAACTAATTGCTAGACCATTGTTGATGAGAACTAAACTCCCCACATCTGTTTGGGAACACTTGTACGAATTAGATCATCTCATTATCATAAATACTCTCCATTGCAATTAGCGTTTGGGTCTGAACCCAACATCTCCCATTTGAAAATTTTTGGATGTGCTGTTTATGTTCTAATAATGCCAAATCAATGCACTAAAATGGATCCTCAAAGAAGATTGAGGATATATGTTAGTTAGGAATCTTCCTCAATTACAATGTATCTTGAACTTTTAACGGGAGATTTATTTACTGCAAGATTTGCATATTGTCAATTTGATGAAACAAATTTTCTCAAATTAGGGGGAGAAAATAAACAGCAAAGACAAGAAATTATATGGGCAACATCTTCATTAAATCATCTTGATCCGTGCCCAAGTGCAAGTGAACTTGAAGTTCAAAGGATCATTCATTTGCAGAAAATTGCAAATCAATTGCCTGATGCTTTTGCTAACTCCAAAAAATGTAACAAAATCGCATATTCTTGCTATAAATGCTCCTATTCGAGTTGAAGTCCTTGTAGGACAAAATGAAAATCCTATAGCAAATGAGTTCAATGCATGCCAGAAACATGGCTAACCTCTTAGATCAAAGATAAACATCCTTGCAAGAAAAGAGGATTAAATTATTAAAGTGATCATCTTGAAGGATTAGATAAAAAGGACCAACAGACAACTGAGAAAGAAGATCCTACTATTAAAAATAATGAAAACTTAGAAAATTCAATCAACTTTATTGCAATGGGAACACGTTGGAATCGTAGATAAATGATTCTAGACAATGCTTTTGCATATAACATGCAAATGGATGTTCTAAGTAATAATGAGTATCTTGAACCAAAATCAGTTGAAGAATGTCGGAATCGAAAAGATTGGCCAAAATGGATAGATGCGATTCAATCAAAATTAAACTCCCTTGAAAGTCGTGAAGTTTTTTGGCCTGTAGTCCAAGCTCCAGAAGGAGTGAAACCCATTAGATTTTGTAAGCCCTAAGGGCATATTTATAATGTTTCGATTATGATTAACTTGTGCTTTGTAAAAATAGAAATAGTTTTATAAGAAGAACAAAAGATACATAAGAGGCGTCTCAAGGGTAATCTACAAATAAACAAAAGATCACTCAAGAGTACAAGATACACAAGATGAAGTGATCAAGTTAAAGACCTTGAAGACAAGAAGAATTGTTAGGGATGGTTTTGTAAGATATTTATGTAAAACTCTCTAACTTGTTTATTTGATTTTTGATAAATTATGTTAGCTCCTTAGAAGAAATATTTTTTGAGAAATTATCCTTGAAAAAAACTAAGTGATTTTGATAAAGCTTTGATGATTTAATGGTGTTACATGCTTTTAAAGTTGTTAACTCAAGAATACATATTTTGAAAGTGAAGGAAAATCTGTGTTTTACAGGAAAACTGGTTGTCCAAACTTTTCTAAATATAACAATCGGTAATCTGATTTTTGTTTAAGTAAAAATCTGTCATTCGATTTTCTGTTCTTCAAGAAAATCGGACATCTACTTTCTAAAATCGGTCGCCCGATTTGTATTTTTACTGTCAAAAAAATGATATTTGTTGTTGACAGTAACGGCTAGCCTTTTACCTTCACATATAAAAGGATCAGCCATAAATAAGTTAGTAGTTGAAGAACTTTTAAGAGAATTAAAGAGCACATTTTTAATTTTCTTTATCATATTAAAACAAAAAAGAAAAATTTCTTGGAGTTGCATTTATTAATTATTTTTTAAAGGAGTAAAGGAAGCTTATAGAAGTATTGCACAAAGTAGTATCATTTTCTTATCAAGTTTCTTTGGTAATATTGTTCCATCTCTACTCTTTCATCTTAAATTGTGATCAAAGCTTTTGTAAAAACCCCTTTGGGTGATCCTTTGATATTTTGTTATCTTGTATTATTTTGTGAACTTTGAGGTTTGTGTACAAAATCCTTGAAGGGTGATCCTCATTATGGTATTGTGTAAAAAACTTGTGACTAGTGAATTTGTGAAATCCTTGAGTTAAGTCTCAAAATAGTGTATGTAGCTCTATTAAGAGAGTGAATCTCTCTCTCTCTCTCTCTCTCTCTCTCTCTCTCTCTCTCATTCTCTATGTTTGTTGTTTGATCCTTGTTTATAAAAGATATTTTTTTTTGTTAGGAATTTTATTAAAAAGAGTTATTAAATTCTTCTTCAAACAAAATCCGATGTTCTAATTTTTAGTTGAACAAAAGTTTTTAAGTTAGCCAAAGATCTTATTCATCCCCCCTCTAAGGTTTTTCAGATTTAAATGAGTATTTGTGTGAAAGCGCAATGAAAATAATGAGATTGTTAGATATAAAGCACGACTTGTAGCACAAAGATTTTCTCAAATACTAGGAATTGATTGTGAAGAAATATATTCCCATGTGATTGATGCAATTACATTCCGTTATCTTGTGAGTTTAGTTGTTCATGAAAAAGTAGATATGCGTCTGCTAGACGTAGTAACTACTTATTTGTATGGAGAACTTGACAACGAAATTTACATGAAAGTCCCTGAAGGATTTAATATGCCTGAAGCATGCAAGTCAAATACTCGAGAAAATTATTCCATCAAATTGCAAAAATCTTTGTATGGATTTAAACAATTTGGTTATATGTGGTTCAATTGTCTTAGTGAATATTTATTGAAAAATGGATATGAAAATGATCCCATTTGTCCATGTGGTTTCATTAAGAAAACGGAAAAGGCTTTGTTTCATTGCTCTATATGTAGATGATATTAACCTTATTGGAACTCCTGAAGAGCTTCTAGATGCAAGAGATTGCTTAAAGCAAGAGTTTGAAATTAAGGATTTTGAAAAAACTAAGTTTTGCCTTGGTTTACAAATTGAACATCTTGAAAATGGAATGTTTGTACATCAATCTACATATGTTGAAAAAATCTTAAAGAGATTTTATATGGATAAAGCACATCCTTTGACTAGTCCAATTGGTCGTTCAATCTTTAGATACTAAGAAAGATTTTTTTAGACCACAAGAGAATAATGAAGAACTTCTTGGTCCTGAAGTACCATATCTTAGTGCAATAGGAGCACTAATGTATCTTGCAAATAATACACGAACAGATATTGCATTTTTTGTAAATCTGCTAGCAAGATATAGTTCTTCTCCAACTTGACGACATTGGAATGGAGTAAAACATGTCCTACGATATCTCCAAGGGACGATTGATCTTGGATTATTTTATTTAAATAAATCCAGTCCAAAGTTAATTGGACATACTGATGCTGGATATCTATCCGACCTACATAAAGCTTATTCTCAAAAAGGATATTTGTTTACTTGTGGTGATACTGTCATATCTTCGTATTTCACAAAACAATCTCTAGCTGCTACTGCTTCTAATCATGCTAAGATAAATAGCTATCCATGAGACAAGCAGAGAATATGCGTGGCTAAGATTATTAGTCCATTATATTCAAGATAATAGTAATTTATCCTCCGAAAAAGAAATTCAACAATCCGATGCTCTTGCATAGGACAATTAAAGGGAGGATATAGTAAAGGAAATAGGACAGAACATATTTCACTAAAATTTTTCTTTACTCATGAGCTTCAAAGAAATGGTGAAATTCACGTGCAACAAATTCAGTCATGTGACAATTTGACTGATTTATCACTAAGGCATTGTTGGCTGCAATATTTAAGAAATTGATCTATAAAATTGCATGCACCGACTACAAGATCTAAAGAGATCTTCTCAACGGGGGAGTAGATTTTATACATAAAAGAATATTGTACTCTTTTTTCTTCACTAGACTTTTTTCCCACATGATTTTTTTTTCTCTAGTAAGATTTTAACGAGATATGTTCTTTATGTTATGGACATCCAAGAGGGTGTTATGAAATTAATGTATACCTAGTGCGTGTCCAAATACGTTCCCTAAAGAGATCTAGAACTCCTAAGGTCAAATCCTTAATGGACTCTGACTCCCTAATGGCAAGCCCATTCATTCTAGGGTTTCTCTTAACTCTTGGTGCCAATAAATAGGACCTTAAAGAAGACATTAATAATGCAATCAGTTTCTGATTCTCCTCTCTGTCTCTCTTCTTCTCTATTATTGTTCTTTATATTTCTTCTTATTCTTACTATATTGTGCCTTGACATTACTTAATTTATAATATCTTTATTATTGTTTACTTATTACATCTTATTAATTTTTGTATTTTTTTACTTCACATTGTGAAATTAATGCTTTATTTAGTAGACTTTTTCTCAGTATACCCTCCCGTTAAAAATAAATTCCAATATTTTAAACTATTCTCACATGCAAACTTATAGACAAAATAATAAGAGACAGTTTGAAGGGCATAGTCCAAATAAGAAAAAATAAAATAAAATTTCGTATTTCCTTAAATAATATGATGTCTAAATTGTGATAGTTAAATTAAAATGGAGGGAGCAATAAAAATTTTTACAATTATTATAATATTTTTTTTTTATTTTAATAACATCACTAAATAGAAGCGATTTCAAAAAGTATTTCTTAGGGTAACTTCTTAAAAATAAATTTTTTTCAATATATTTTTAACTAAAAACAAATATCATAAGTAATCGAGAACACTTCAAAAATAGTTTATAACTTAAAATACGCTTAAATATGTTTATTTTAAGTAATGAAGAACCTGACATGATTTAAGTCCTCAACAAATTTTTTACCGTTATTTAGGGTCATTTTAGTAAATATACAGGGGTAAAAGGAAAAAGACGAAGCCAAAAAAAAAAAAAAAATCCAGAAAAAACATCTGTCCAGATAGTTCATTGCCTTAACTAACCAATTTCGTCCCCAAATCCTACCACCACCTTCACCTTCACCCTCCTTCCCAAACTATACTAGTAGTATCATCTCATACACATGATCTCAAAATTGAATAAAAAAACATTGTCCAATCCAAGTAGAGCCAAAAATATTTTGAATGAATATTCCAGCATTAACAGTTTCAGTTACGCTTGCATCCCTCTTTTTCAAATGCAAGACGATCCGACCAATTTTCTCTCAAGATGCTGACCCATCCATCCAATCCCACTCAATCATCTTCCTCATGATTCATGCCTCATAACTCTTATCCCTCGATTTTCTCTGCAAATTCTTCCTCTATTAACCTAGATTTTTGTTTTGCCCTCGAATTCTACCAAGATATAATACATCAATCTCTACTAGCCCAGAAAGTGTTTGTGTTTATGCTCCAACCATGGCTTTGGTGTCCTTTGGAGGTTTTACAGTTCCCACTCTTAGAATTTCTTCCACTGCTTCATCCAGCAGTAATTCTTCTTCATGCCAAGCTATTGATTCTGTTTACATCAAGCGAGCTGCGGAGTTAGCTGATAAATCTGCCGGTTTCACTGCTCCGCATCCGAATTTCGGTTGTGTGATCGCCGCTGCTGCAAATGATGGCTGCGGCAGTGGTCTGGTGGTCGGGGAAGGGTATCTTTATGCTGAGGGGACTAAGGCAGCCGAGCTGCAAGCTGTTGAGGCTGCCGGTGATTGCTGCAAAGGCGCCACTGCTTACCTCAACATGGAACCAGGCGATTGCTATAGTGATCGCACTGCTGTTTCTGCTCTAGTCAATGTATGCTCTTTTTCTTACTGTGCTGATTCATTTTTCGATTTTTCTTTCTTAAAAAGTTTCTCCGCTATGTTTTTGAGCTTCTGTAGTAGATGATATGATTTGTGAAAGTTGGTTTGTGCACCCCTCTGAATACTGTGATGGATACGCTAAAGCTCTTAGTTTTTGAAATAGATGGTACTAGATCAATGACGGTACAGGAGAAGTTTTACTTGCATTTATATAAGAATGGCTCATACTTGTATTAGGGGGTAACAAAAGTTATTCAACCTTTACTAGTTGGTGAAACACGAGGAAGTTGCTTTGTTGAAACTTCCTCTATTATTTTTTGCTAATACATCAGAGGAACATTCAAATGGTTGTCAGGTATCAAATGCTAGCTATGGATATTTCAGATTTGGATGCTGTTGTCTCATATCTAACAAATTATTATTAGATCCTACAGTTGGATTTTTATTTCAAAATTTCTAGTTGATCAAGATTCAGATGTGACTAATATGTGTTTATTAGGCAGGAATTACTAGAGTAGTTATTGGTATTAGACATCCTCTGAAACATCTTCGGGGCAGAGCTATCCGTGCGTTGAGAAATGAAGGACTGCAGGTTGATGTTCTCGGGGAGAAGATCAACAATAAAGCGGATGAGGTACTACATGTTGTTCCCTCCCCGCTTTCCCCTCTGTTCCAAATCCTAAATCAAATAAGAGTAATAAAAATAAATTAAAATCACTTCGTCTTTCCGCACCTTTGTCTTTATCTTGTTGGATTGCTAGTGTACTATTGAAGACTAAGTGGTGTAAGAGTTTTTCTCGAGCATCTCTTAAGTACATCTTGAACGCCAAGACTGTAGGAAAGATCTCATAACGGTCAAAAAGTGCCAAAGGCATGCCTTAAGCTACCACAAATCGTAGGGCAATGCATGTTTTCTCTAATGTTTCTTAAATACCTTGCAGATATGTGTTCTGTTTGTTTCTTGAGATATTAATCTTGTTGGTTGTCTTATAAAGAGCTTGAAAAATGAGAATCTAATTTCTTTTCTTGTACTGTGTTTCTTATTTCTTCTTGCAACCACCAGCCAAGTACTCATATTTATTTTTGTATCTTCTTATATTCCCTTCTCCCTCTCACATTACTTTTTAAAATCCCAACAATTCCTGCTTCTTTTCAGTACTCAAATCTCTCCTTTTAATTTAACTGATTCCATTGTACTATACCTCCTTTCCCTGTCATCTTTTCTTCTGCTACTCCTGAAGACTCATCCCTGCTATTTTACTGTGTTCCTTGGCTTCTATTTACCATCTATTCCTTATACCTCCACGAACTCCCTTTCTCTACATTTTCTAGTATTGAGTAACAAATGAACTTAGTTACTGGTTATTGCAGCAGTGCTGAAATGACTGCTAAATATTTCAATTTAAATTTTTTATCTTTTAGTAATAAGAACTATGATTCATAACTTTTTGCTATTGGATGCTAGATAAACATATCATATTTTGAACTCATGTTTTGCTTTGATGAAACATGCCCTTTAAGTCCGAAATAAAGTTATGATTCAGTGTTGCTCTAGTATTGTGGAAAGAATAATTATACCCCATCTTTTGCTGCCAGAGAATTGAGACTTCTGTGCGACTGATATCTTCCCCCCTCCCTCCCCCCCTCGGATCATGTGAAATTGATATGGGTTCATCAAAAGAGAAAAAAAAAAGATATCTAATCCAATAAAATAAATTAATAATAAATGATGGGGCTCGAAAATTTTAGTTTATCCATGAAAAGATGGAAAAGATGTTGAAATAGAAGAACAATTTGTAGTTCTTCCTTGAAACGAAAAGTAGACTTCCAGCAAACAAGTTCACAGGAGTTAAATTTGGAACTCAGGCACCTTTGCGTCTCTCCAGTTTGCTACAGACCAGTCTTGTCATGATTATCTTTTCTTCTGTATTCTTTCCATATAATGATTGTTGCCTGTTACCAAATTTCGTATGTTGAAAATGGATGATAAACTAATATTGTAAGCAACCAGTAATAGAGCTTTATTCAATTTTCTGAAATGTGATAAATGCAAGATATAAGACTGTACAAAAACTTCGGCTACAGAGAAGGCTGAAGCTTAATTGTGGCTAGGAGGAATGGCAAAGAAGGCAAAAAGAAAAAGAGATTGGCCAATTTTAGAAAGGTCCACATATTGTCAATTTAATTTATTTAGCATTTATTTCTTGTTTTGTGTTCAAGATAATGGTGCTGGGAAGACTCAAATTCATTGGTTTGAGATACCTGTACTTGCTGCAAAAACACATAATTTTGGGGCCCCCACCCCCCCCAAAAAAAAGAAAAAAAGAAGGGAAGAAAGTCGATCAGCAAGGTTACTTTCAAATGCATGTACTGTAAACCAACAGATTTATGCCGCATATTCATTAATGTGACTGGTACACATAGCATATTGTATGCTTTACAGCACGTTTTAGATGGCTTTGTAACCTAAATAAGGGAGTAGGAAGCCTTCTGTATATGTTCCTTTTAGGTTTCATGGAACTATAATTATTTTTCTGTTACTGATATTTCCTTTCATAAACTATAGCAGGCTCTGAAATCCTGCCTCCTAGTCAATGCTCCTTTGCTCTATAGAGCTGCTAATCATGTTCCATTCTCAGTTCTTAAGTATGCAATGACCCTCGATGGTAAGCATGATATCATTTTTCTAAACTATCATTGGTTGTGTCAAACTAATGATGTTCCATTTGAGGACCTCATTTTTTTCAATGAAATCATTGCATATGACAACAGGAAAGATTGCTGCAAATAGTGGACATGCAGCATGGATTAGCAGTAAATGGTCTAGAAGTCGAGTGTTTGAATTACGAGGCAGAAGTGATGCTGTGATTGTTGGAGGAAATACTGTACGCAGAGATAGTATGAATCTTTATTAGCCTTTTTATTTTAAAAAATTATGAAGATATTGAAATCTGAAAAGCTTTCTTGCAACTCAGATCCACGTTTAACTGCAAGGCATGGAGGTGGTCACTGGCCTAGAAGAATCGTATTGTCGCAAACTCTTGATCTACCTGAGGAGGCACATCTTTGGAATGTCAATGAAGTACCCACCATAGTTGCTACTCAAAGAGGTGCAAGGAGGAGTTTCCAGAAGGTTCTTGCATCCAAAGGTGTTGAAGTCTTGGAGTTTGATATTTTGAACCCCAGAGATGTTATGGACTACTTCTATGATCGTGGTTACCTTTCAATCCTCTGGGAATGTGGAGGGACACTAGCTGCATCTGCTATTGCATCTGGTGTCATACACAAGGTACACACTATCACAGGTTTTTTTTCTTTTCTTTTTTTTTTCCTCTGTTGAACTATCGCAGTTGTTAGTAGCACATCTTGCTGTGAGTAGTACATTCTGCCTTTCCAATTTGCTAAACTGCTTTTTGCTTTTTATAATGTTTAACTGCTCTATCTTTACCTTTAATGTCTGTGTATGGCTTCTTTTTTTTTTTCCCCTTTTCTTTTTAATAGATATTCCATGCTTAGGAACATTCTGTATGCTATGACACTATATTACAGTGAAGGATTATTTAGTTGTTCCAAGGACAATCTGGGTGATACTTGGACTTTGGGATATTAATTATTGGTTTCTAACTAAACATTTTTTAATGCAGGTTCATGCATTTGTTGCACCTAAAATTATAGGTGGAAGGAATGCACCAACGCCTGTGGGTGAACTTGGGATGGTTGAAATGTCACAGGCCATGACATTAATTGATGTCTGTTATGAGCAGGTTGGATATTTCATTGATTTAGTCATATGGATTTCAAACCCCCTCACTTAAATTGTTGAACCACAATCTAAATTTTAATGGGTAGTTGATTGCTGTTAAAAAAAAAGAAAAAAGAAAAAGAAGCTATCTTCAGTTTGGCCGGGTACTCACAGTCCTCCTGATGCCCCTTTCTACTGAATCTGCTACAAGTATAAATCTCTATATGTGGAAATACTATGAACACGACTTTATGCTGAAATTTCCAAATTTTACGAGGTTTAAACATCTGTTGTAGATCTAACACAATGTATCTTAGGTGTCTTTAAGTGCCAAAATAATTTAAAGGGTAGCTCATGGTCTGGTAGGGCCTATACATTTCTGTCTGAGTAGATCTTTGTAAAGATGCATCTTGTGGAGTAGAATCTTGGTGCGATATAAATCAAGGCTCTGGTTATTTGAGTGATTTTATGATGTTTCTCTGTTCACTTTATTTGTCAATTTCATTTGAGAAATTCTGAATGATAATAATTTGTGGTGGTTCTGGTTATTCACAATATTTGTTTTTTAGTCCGACTGAGGATGTTGAGTAAAGCACACTGTAGAATGATACTGCAATTGTATTCAATTCTCTGTCGCTCTCTAGGGTGGAGGGCATTCTGGTTCTTGATAAATTTTCTTTGCATAATAATTCTTGTTACAAGTTCAAATCCAAAGATCCCTGACCTTGTCAATTGAATTCAAAAGATGTTCCAACCATTAACTTATGAAGCAGAGAGCATTACTTGCGTGAATATTCACTTGTTTCTTTGAAGATTCTAAAGCTGTGCCTTATTTGTAATTGTATACATTTCTTTGTATAATGATAAAAGGATAAGCTTTCTCAGTATACAGCAGTAAATTTGAAATATAATTTTCTTAAAGATCTGCAAGGTCTAGAAATGCACCGTTCAAGAATGATGTAAAGAATTTTTTTTTTTTCAAAATACTTAGAACTTCTCAAGGATTGTCAAGATACTATGAACAATTTATGTCTAGTTATCAAATCTAACAAAGCCCTAAAGAACCCAATATGTGATTCAACTGTAAAGAATGATTACTCATTACCTTTGCCTACTCCAAAATGGGAAAATATGGTGAAAGAAAACATTCCTCTCCTAGCTAAATGCATATATAAATGGCCAAAGTATTTCTCCACAGACTCTCTCTTCATCTTGTTTGTTGCTCTGATATTCGTTGAACCCTGTTCTTCATATTTTACTAGGTTGATTTGAGGACTATTTAATTCTTAACTATAGGCATTTATATTCTATCAATTTCCTTAGAACAGATGGTAGAAATTTAAAACTTTGGTGTATCTGCAAGATTAGAAATCCTATCATATCTTCCTGTTTGGCTACTTTGTATTGTGGATATTTTATCTAACTTTTGATTTATGTGTTTTCAGGTTGGACCTGACATGCTTATTAGTGGATTTCTTCAGCCTGTGCCAGACCTTACCCCCATTATACCATCAGTAGAGGAAACCTGTGCAGTTGATCCGAATGTCTCTCCTTATGAATCAAACATCATATTCTTTTATAAAACATGGGACCGTTATGGTGCTTTTTCAAATTTCTCTCCACATCCAGTCCAAATGCTTGATGAAAATGGAGATTACACCACTTGGTCAAGCGTAGAGCATTATTACCAGGTTGCATCAACAAGGCCATATTGGCACCTGCATATTTTTAGAGCACATGTATTTGCTTTATTATGTTTCTGAATTCTAAATGTACTTGACCACACAGGCACAAAAATTTGTTGGAGTTGATGATCCTGTAGCTCGAAACTGTTTAGATGACATAAAACATGCCAGAAGCCCGGAGGAAGCAGCACGGATAGGGAGAAGAATGCAGAGGCAACGTCCTGATCTGGTAAGAATCTCAACATGAACTAGGAAGATGCATGATCTGGTAAAAATTTTAATCCAACATAGTTTCAACATTTCCAATTAATTTTTTTTTGCGTAAATAATTTAGATGATTTGCAAGAACTTAGTATTTCTAGTGTCGGTAATGCAGGCTCTTCTGATACTGTGACTTTGCTTCCTTCTACTAACTAGAAATTTCAATGCAGAAGATAGCTTGTACCCACTCTATTTAGTCCCAAACCCACTCTAATTTCAATTACTCCTATTTACATGTAATATGTTTCTTTTATACTTAGTTCTAATTTAAATGCGCATCTTCTTCTTCTTATTATTATTTTTTAAAAAATTTCAGTTGCTTAACATTCTTGGCCTTTTCTTTCTTGTCAGGTGAGATCTGATTGGGAGTCTGTCAAGATTGATGTCATGTATAAAGCCTTAAAATGCAAGTTCTCCATTTATCCACATCTCAACTCCATGCTGCTATCCACTGCAGGCTCTGTTCTCGTGGAAGCATCACCCCACGATCTATTCTGGGGAGGAGGTCGTGATGGAGAAGGTTTAAATTATCTTGGACGGCTATTGATGCAATTGAGATCGGAGTTTCTGGGTGACTTCCCAACATCAAAGGATGAGTCAATAGCCGCAAATGAAGTCAGAACATCTTAGCTTAGATAAGTGAATTTTGCTTGCAATATCATTTTTCTGAAAATATTTAAGCTGGTGATAACTTGAAAAAACTGTACAGTAGGACCTTCTTTGATATCTTAGGTATTGCTGCAGAGAGAATTGAAAATATTTTTTGGGAGGTAATGAGACATTTGTCTCCAGATAGAAGGCGAAAGGACAAAGGATGTGTTTGGATATTGGTGAAAAACTATTACTTGACAAAAGTTTATAGACATCACATTTGAAGGATTTGATTCTTTAATTGTGGTTGTGTAGAAAAGTTATCTTGAGAAAGTTGGCAGAATATGTTGATGATATTTTTGCATTTATATAATCCTAAAAGAGAAGCAGAGAAAAGGCATCAACTTGTTTGCAAGAACGTTGAAATCACAAATTGGGGTGGAGAATGCTTGAAGAAATAAACCATTCACACCATAGAAAAAAGATGGGGAAGATTTGGAGGGGCCATCTAACATGAGCATCAATTTTTATTAGGGATGGCAATGAGTCCTATTACTTTAATTCATGTATAAATTCTGTCTCGACCTTAAGAGATGATTGGGGAATGGGGATAAGATTTCTTTCCATCCTCACTTATCCATCTCACTCGTCTTTAATATTTATTTTAATGATTGCTTGAATGAACTATTAGCATTTATATTTTTTTAAACATAATTAGACTTCTCATATATATATATATAATTTAATGATTGTTATACTATACTAATTAATGTGTTATATTTTAAAAGTGTAATTCATTTGATTTGTGATAAGTTTAAATTAAAGATAAAGATTAGTTTAAGAGAGTTGAGTCAGAAATCAGATGACTTCCACCCTCACATACATAGGGAGATGAGTCGAAGTCGAAAACAAGATAGGAAAGAGTCATCCTTAAGCATTATGGTAAATAGTGGTCAAAAAGTATAATTGAGGCCTTGAATAGTACTTGAATCAATTCATATCTCATCTATACTTTGTAAGTTTGCAAAAATTTTGTGTCCTCTTCTTCTTCACTGTTTTTATCTTCTCTTCTCTTCTTCTGTCTAATGTTGAAATGAATAGGCAAATAGCTATCAAACTAAGACTGTTTCTCTTTTTCTTGGTACCAAGTGTGGAGGACCATTTTGTATTTGTGAGTCGAGTCACTCGATAGTGAGGCTGCTCAATGGTCCTGTCTCCACTTGCCTTTTATATTTCTGGAGATTCTTCTTCAAAAGCTCTATTTAGAGGATCGGGGAAAATGGCTACTAATATGCATAAAAATCGGGCCTTTTATGCCTTTTTCTTTTATTTTTATACATAATTAATTTTTTAATCATCACCCTGCGATCGTATTTAAAATAGTTTAATAAATGATATGCTCATTGTCAATTTAGGTATTAAGAAACAATTACGAATGAATTAGAAGAAAAAGTTTGAAAGATTTTTATTTTGATTTTAAAATTAAATTTACTGCACGGAGTGAAGGGGGTAAAACCTAATTTTTTATGAATATTAATAAATATTTTACCGTTAAAAAGAAATATGAGAGAAAATGTGATGTCAAGATGGTTGGCCTACTTACTTTCTAAAAATTTCCTCATGCTCACATGTGTTCTTATGTAAGCAATATCCAATTCTGCCTCTCCAAATTCTGGGTAGTGTGGAGTTTCATGTCAAATGTCCAGAACCATTATATATATATATATATATATATTACAAGTTGAAATAATATATTATTGGAAAATGGAAAAATTATCAGTATGAATACAAATTTTAAAATAATTAAATTAAAATCTATTGCATCATGAAATGGTTGAAGGTTTGGAATGGTCGTTTAGTATATTAATACCGAAGGAGTATTTAAATAGCTAATAAATGCATAACCATAATTTTCTTTTTTTAAATTTCTCATCTAGTCGTGATGACACATGAAATAATTGCCATTTTTTTTTTTGCAACTTGAAATAATTTATCATTGAAAAAGGAAAAAATATAAATAATATAAATATATATTTTAAACAATTAATTAAAATAATATTGCATCACGAAACGGTTGAAGGTTGGAAATGAACCTTTAGTTAATTAATACCAAAGGAGTATTTTTTTTTTTTTGAAAGGACCAAAGGAGTATTCAAACAGCTAATAAATGCATATAAATTTTACAATAATGTTTCTTTTTTCCCCCTCATCTAGTTGCGAAGACACGTGAAATAATTGACAATTTTCTTTTCAAGCTGAAATAATTTACTGTTGAAAAAATGAAAAGAATTATCAATATGAATAGTATAATTTTCAGGTATTTAATTAAAATGTGTTGCATCATGAAATGGTTGAAGGTTGGAAATACCCTTTAGTTAATTAATGACAATTGCCAAAGGAATATAAAACTTGTTTAAAAGTCATTGTAATTGACAAATGATGGGATTTTTTTTTTAATCCAAAGGATGGGATCTTGAAAACATGATTCTCGTGGACTCCATCGGTATTCACATAACTAAACAACATAAAGATGAGTCGCATGATTCTCGATATTTGACTACAAGATGAATTATTTAGATGCAGTTCTTGAAACCTTATGGTCTCCCATGAAAACAGAAAAAAGAAACACAAAAAAAAAAAAAGAAAAGAAAAGAAAAGAAAACAAGTATTTATAAAATTTACACCATATAAAATTTATTTAAAATTAATGTTCATACTTCATCGTTTGTCAGCATGTGCTTCACTTTGATGATGAATGGTATTGAAAAATTAAGTTTGGATTAATTTTATTTAAAAGTTATTTGAAGAAATTATTTGTATCGTATAATTTTATTAGTCAGCGAGTTTGAAATTTCCTTAACATACCAATTGTACACTTAGAGCTGGACATTTGCAAATATGTCAATGTTAAACTACAAGACTTTGGTACTATATTAGAAGACTAAATTTGCACTTAATTCTATTCCCAAAAAATAATTTAAGAAAGAGAGAATTTTTTAATCTAATTTCAATGTTGTCAGAAACAGATTGGAGATCAATCTGGTCAGATTAGTAAATGACATTATAAATATGTAACATTATATATCTTAATAATTCATCCACATATACATCATACATTAGTTATGATTAAATGTAATTAAAAAGTGTAATTCAAGAATATTATAAACTTTTCAACTTCAAAAATATATAAAAAATATAAGTTCTAATAAAAATAATTAAAAAAAATTGTAAAATGGGTTAGCCAGATCAAATGACTGAGTTGACCAGTCGTCAACTGATCAGTTCAACCGGATCTTGGCTATGTTTGACCAAGTCAATCAACCTCTGATGTTATGAAAATTCGAATTGATCTATAGCCTGAGCCAATTTAACTCGTCTAATTAATCAGTTCGATTCGAACCTGATAACATTAGTCTAACTTTTATAAAGAGAAAATGTTCACTACTTAATTAGTATGAAATATTCTATGACAAAGAAAAATACTTTAATTTGTGGATCAATTTGATTTACAACAACATAGATGAAGAGGGCAAACCTTATTTAGATCTTCATCGATGAAAGATTACTTAGGAAAAGCTCATTTTTAGTGACTCTTGTCGTAAAAATTGTATTGCATATATATTTTTGAAAGATATAAATTATTTTTTTTTATAAATAAAATCAACATATGTTATTAAAATTTACTACAAGTCATAAAATTGTCATGTTCTTTAAAGGTGGGAAAGCAATATCATCAATCAGATTAGATTGGTCGGGCAATTTCACAAGTCTCTGTTGGTCATCATTTTTCATTGACAAAAAAAGAAGAAAAACAAAATCCTACGACTTGCTCGAAATAGCAGGCAATTTAAACAACAGTTTTTAATTGCCTTTAGAAATTTGGAGGCAACTTTTGACTGGGCATCCCCCATTTCTCTCTTCCCCAAATCATTTATGCTTTTTCTTTTTTATTTATAAATATTTATTCATTTAATTTATACTTAAATATAATATTTCGATTGCCCTTATTCTATTAAATTAGTGAATACTGAATATATGACAAATGAGAGGATGCTTAATGCATTTAACACTGGCCAAAGAGGTATTTTTGTCTGGCATCCTTAACACAAATTGCATTATAGTTGATTGAAGATCTTTATCTAATCTCCTGCTTTTTTGTATTTTTATGAAGAAACACCATTATGGCACACATGATCTTTTAATATATTTTCTAATATTTCTATATCACACTTTTTTTTTCTTATAGTAACTTTTCCTTAGGTCTTGTTTGGTTCAAGGATTTTGGTGTGGAAAAGAAAATGAAAGAAAAAGAAAATAAAATTTTTAGAAAACTAAAATCTATAGGTTGTTTGGTTAAATAAGGAAAAATTAAGGAAATAAAATTTCTCTTATTTGATTTGTAGATTTCGAGATGAAAATGGAAAGAGAAAAATTAAAAGGAAAGATAACACTACAAAAGATATATAATTTAGAATTATTTCTAATCTTAACAAAACATTTTAGCTCTTTATGATATTCATTTTAGATGGAGAAATTATCGTGAATTTTAGAGAGAAAAAGTGTCGTAAATTTGAGAAAGAGCGTGTCGTATGTTTTAAAGAGAGAAAGTGTCGTGAATTTTAGAAAGAGAAAGTATCGTGACTTTTAGAGAGGGAAAGTATCGTGAATTTTAGAGAGAGAAAATGAATGCGAGTTTTAGAGAGAGAAAGTGAATGTGAATTATAAAGAGAAAATTTCGTAAATTTTAGAGTGAGAAAGTGAGTGTATGTTTTGGAGAGATAAAGTGAATGTGAATTTTAGAGAGAGAAAGTGAGCGTGAATTTTAGATAGAGAAAGTGTCATGAATTTTAGAGAGAGAAAGTGCCATGAATTTTAAAGGGAGAAAGTATTCTAAATTTTAGAGAGAGAAAATAAGTGTGTATTTTATAGAGAGAAAGTAAGTATGAATTTTAAAGAAAGTGAACGTGTTTTCTAGAGAAAGAAAGTGTCATGAATTTTAGAGAGAAAAAGTTTCGTGAATTTTAGAGAGATGAAAATTGTCGTGAACTCTAAAAAGAGAAAGTGTTCTGAATTTTAGAGAGAGAAAGTGAATATGAAGTTTAAAGAGTATGGATATAAAAAATATCAAAACAAGGTTAAAATTTTCCTTTTCATTTTTCTTTTCCTCACACTTTGAACTCAATCTCTGGCGAAAAGGAGTCTTACCCTCACCTCACTTGCCATTAATTTAGGGAATAAACAAGAAACTAGCTTAACCCACCGGATCTTCGATATGAAACTAAAAATTGGGGATTATCTTAGATAGGTAAAATGTGAGATTATGTATGTTTTATAGTTTAACTTTTCCAGTTTTTATTCCATGTTGTGTTATCAAATTTTGATTTTCGTTTGTTTTTCCTTAAAAATAAATGACAAGGAAAGGGAATATAATCAAAACTATTATTGAAGTTTAAATGGTAATGTGGTAATAAAATTAAATTATAAACACGTAAAAATATTTGAATTAATAATAACAGAAAAAAACTTGTAGAACCAACAAAATGCGGGGCACTTGAGCATTGAGCTTTGAAGCTACAATTATCATTTGCCCTCTATACTTTTATCTCTAGTTCTCCACTTGGAATTGAGTAATTCCATGCATTGACGAAATGAAATTTATTTGTTTATTTTGACTGGCACTCTACAATATTAATTTTTATAAGTTGTACATAAATTTATGTTGAAAATTTGAGGAAGTAGACTTAAAAAGAGACCCACAATTTCGAGTTGGCATTGCTCGTACGTCACATGTCTATTTATATTTAGAGTAAAACTTCTTTTTTTTTTTTTTTTTTTTTTGAGGTGCTGGGTAATTTAAAGTAAACTTAGTACTATATTTTAATTTTGAACTCTATTTTGTTCCTTTATACAGATCACATACATGTCCTCTCACAAAATACGTTTTAGAAAAATCATTTTAAGTTTCAATTCACGAAATATGTTTTAGAAGAATCGTTCTAAATTTCAATTTAAAAGTAATAATTTCTCTCTTTAGCTATCTAGCATTTCCTAGAAAACTATTTATAAACTTCTCTTTTTCTAAAATTTGTCTTTAACTTTTTAACTCCTAAAAAAACATGAATGTAAGTGAAATTCAATATTCCTTTAATTTATAATAAGACAAGTTCAAACTTGAAAAATTTTACGCTAAATTATATTACGAAAGCAATCCCAATATACATATACTCCTTTTATTGTTTTACTTATGACATTTCATTATTATTGTAATTTTTACCTGTTATATTATGAAAAAGAGTAATGTCCGAACTTTAACAAGTTTAAATAAAAAAAAAAGAGCGAATATAAGAAAGAAAGAAAGACTTAACAAAAGGAAATGAATTCTAGATCTACTTGGATTGCTGTTTAATATCAATTTTTTTTCATATTTTCAATTTGAGACTTACACCTTGTTTGATAAAGTAATTTTTCTTTTAAAATAAATTAATTAAGCTTATTTAATTAAGAACTTTTGATCAGGGAAAATTTTGAAAACTTTAGATTTTTAGGTATTTTACCTTCAAGCTCCCCCAGTTTTTTTTTTTTCAATACAACTCCAAAATTTGCTATTTTATTTGTAAATTTGGAATTGTTTGAATAGTTTTGTACTTAGAATGTATCTATAAAATAGACGAAATTCTAGCAAAATTTTTATTGTATTTCAGCCCCCCAACATTTTTGTTCTGGTTCCGTCCCTGCGTTTGATAACAGATAGTTTTTAAGTACTTAATATATTAAGTGCATTTGATAACTATTTTAATTGTTTAAGATATACTTAATTGTAGTTATAAATTTTAAATAAAAAGTTTTTGCTTAACTCTGAACTTTGAAATCTAAAAATACATATTGTTTGCAACAGTATAACATATTATATATATAATTGCAACTTATTAATTAATTTAGGATTCAAATTTAGACTTTAATTTTCAGATTCAATATTCAGACTTAATATCCATAATTTAAAACTTAAACAATTCAGGCTTAAGACTTCAGTTTTATCAAAAAAAACCTTAAACTACATCTTATAAAAAATTACTTTTTACGAATCCTTTAAGAAAATCACTTTTTTTTTTCAAATTAAAACTCTATAGGAAGTGAAATACAAAGCTGAAAATATTTGGATTGGAATTAATATATATATATATATATATATATGACGAGTATTGTAATCACCAAATTAAGTATTAATTCTAAAATTTGTAAGATCAATAGTGAACACCCAGTTGAATTCAAAGAAAGTCTATAACTCCTTTACAATAAACTGAAATAAAAAGGAAGATTTTAGATGAGATATTTTGGGAATAATTAAATAATGTAAAGTGTATTCGAACCAAATATTAAACTCGATTCTCCACTTTTCAGGAACGTAAAAAGTGAAAGAATATAATTCCTTCCCCCCTCTCCCCCCTCCCCCTATCATTGCTATCAAACACCAATATATACAAACAAGAGTACAATAATCTAGCTAATGTTTAGACTATAATCAAGGATCCTAACAACCATATACCACGATTACATGCTATAACAAAGGCAACTAATATTGACAAAATATTTATAATATTTCTATAATCTATCACACTCCCGCAGTCGAAGCGAGAGGAGTACAAACACTGAGACTGTTCCGGAAATCTTCAAATAAAATAAGGGGCAATCCCTTAGTGAAAATATCCGCAATCTGATATCGAGATGGAACATGATGAACTCGAACATCTACAAGCTCAACTTTTTCTCAAACAAAATGAATATTCATCTCAATGTGCTTTGTGCGTTGGTGTTGAACGGGGTTTCCGAAAAGATAAATGGCATTGATATTGTCACAATACACCAATGTAGCTTTGCTAACTGCACAATGTAGCTCTAACAGGAGATTCCAAATCCAACAGGACTCAGAAACAACATTAGCCACCCCTATATTCAGCCTCGGCACTCGAACGAAATAGAGTAGGTTGGGGTTTCGACGACCATGAGATCAAATTGTCCCCCAAGAACACACAATACCTCGAAGTGGATCGTCGAGTGTCGAGACAACGTCCGCAATCAGTATTATTATACGACACAAGATCTGTAACTAAAGAAGAAGAAAGATGTAGACTAAAGTATAGAGTGCCTTGAACATAGCGTATGATCCACTTAAGAGCATGCATATGCTCATCCTGAGGGTCATGCATATGCAAACAAACCTGTTAAACATTATATGAGATATCTGGCCGTGTAAAGGTAAGATATTGTAGGTCACTTGCTAGACTGCGATACTTTGATGGATCCTCATACCGATTACCTGTCTGAGCACGGACCTTCGGTTTGGTATCAACCGGAGTAAATGTGGGTTTGCATAAGACCGTACTAGCATGGTCAATAATTTTCTTGACGTATTTACGTTGGGATAGTAACAATCCACCCTTTTGATGAGTCACACTAATACCTAGAAAATAATTTAAAGAACCCAAGTCCTTCATTGCAAACTCAGAGCAAAAACTAGTCATGATAGACTTCAGCAGATTATCAGAAGAAGCAGTCAAGATAATGTCATCAACATAGAGCAATCGGTAAACCATATCAGACCCATGCTTATAGACAAACAATGAATGATATGATTTACTATTAGTGAAACCAATGAGGGAAAAGAAATCAGCAAATCTCTTGTACTATGCACGAGGAGCTTGTTTAAGCCCATACAAAGCCTTCTGTAGTAAAAAGATATAATCAAGATGCACAGGGTCCTTAAAACCCATAGATTGATGCATATAGACTGTTTCTTTCAGGTTACCATGGAGAAATACATTTTTGACATTTAACTGATGAATCTGCCAATGTTTTGATAAAGAAAGACTAAGGACAGTCCGAATGGTTGCTAGTTTGACCACCGGGCTAAAAGTTTCTCCACAATCAATGCCAACCTGCTGTGTTTTGCCATCACCTACAAGACAGGCTTTATGCCTCTCAAAGGAACCATCAGACTTTTCTTTATGAGTAAAAATCCATATTGACCGACTAACATTAACATCAGGAGAACGGGGCACTAAATCCCACGTCTTATTTTTAAGAAGAGCATGAAATTCATCATCCATTGCTAATTTCTATTTCGGGTCACGAAGAGTAGCAAGCGGTTACGGGGAAGAGAGGATTTTGTGAGCGTGGTATTATGAGCCTGATGTGGGTGATATTTTGGATTAGGCTTAAAAATACCATGCTAGCTTTGGGTCACTGTGCGCTGGGCCAAAATTGGAGCAGACTTAGATGAATTTTGTGGGAGCTGATGTTGGGTAACGTTTGGATTAATAGTGGGAGTTGATCTGGGCTGTGAGATGGCTGGGCCACAGACTAGTCTGGTGGTGAAGGAGCAGCAGGTGAGGGAAAGGGAGGAGGTTGGGCCAAAGGTAATTAGACCGTAGGGGATGGATTAGCTGGAGTGTTTGGATTTGTGATAGGCTGGGCTGATTTTTGGAAGTGGTGTAGCGTATAGGTGGAAATTCCAGTATCCAAAAAATCATAATCACCTTTGCAAATGGGAAAATGCTCTCATAAAAAATTACATATCGACAAATGACGATTTTATTACTTGACAAATCAAAACTCTTATAGCCACGGTGATTAGAAGGATACCTAAAAATACACATGGGGAGGAACATGCTTGAAGCTTATTTATCTTAGGAGAAGGAACAAGCAGAAAACACAAGCACACAAAGACTTTAATGTGAGAGTAAGAGGGATCTCTTTGGTAAAGGATTTTCAGAGGAGACTCATTTGCTAATAATTTACTTGGAAGAATATTAAGAAGATATGTGGCATTTACAATGCATGATACCAAAAGGATAGTGACATCAAAGCATGATAAAGGAGAGTCTTAATAATATTATTGATAGAATGAATTTTCCTTTTGACTTTCCCATTTTGTGGGGAAGTATGAGGACAAGACAAACGAAATGAAATACCATTGGACTCACAAAATTGCAAAAAGGAGGCATTATCAAACTCTCTCCCATTATCACATTGAACATTTTTAACGTTACGTTCAAATTGAGTGCGAATATGAGCTTTTAAAGTGGAAAAGATAGAAAATACTTGTGATTTCGTAAAAATAGGAAAGGTCCACAAATATTTAGAATAATCATCCAAAAAAAGCACATAATATCGATGTCCTAAAGAACTTAAAACGGGAGAAGTTCAAAGATTACTATGAAGAATATTAAAAGGCATACATGTAACAGATGTAGAAGCAACAAAAGGCAACTTAATATGTTTTCCAAGTACATATGATTGACAAATATTAGACCCAGAGGAACTAGTACAATCAATCAATTTATTTTGTCGAAAGGAATCCAAAACTAAAGCAACCGGGTGACCCAAGCGGTCATGTCAATGAGTTGAGGCCAAAAAAAAAAAAAAAACAAAATGAGGAAGAACTGAATTTTGACTCTTGGTGATGGGGTAAATGTCACTCGAGCTATCACATCTCATTAGCCGTGTCCCTGTCTGTAAATCATGCACAAAAAATCCAAATGGATAAAAATTCACAAACACTTGATTATCAGTAGTAAACTTCCTGACTGACATTAAATTTTTAATGAGATTAGGTGCATGTAGGACATTTTTTAAGGACAAGGGTAGGTGCGGGTAAGGTAGTGATGTTTGACCATAACCACGAATTGGAATTGATTGACCACCAGCAACAGTAATACCTTTATTTTTGCTCAAATTAAAATAAGACGAGAGAGTACCTTGCATGGCCGTCATATGAGATGTGGCTCCAGTGTCCATAATCCAGTTTGGATCGGGCTGAGCAAGAGACATTGTGTGCATTCCAGACTCGATGTCTGTTGGAGCCTATTGAGTGGCGTAGGCCTGTGGCTGCTGTTGCCAAGGCTGTTACTGCTGTATAGGCCTCGGGCCCAGAATACCAGGTTGCCTAGAAGGGCAGTTTTCCTAGCCCAAGGTTGGGTGGGGTACATACAAGGAGGTAAGGTCCATGGAGAAGGTGGCATCCATGTCCACCATGGGGAAGGCTACGGCCAGCTTTGTTGCTGCGCCTGGGGACAACCACCTTTAGTCTGACCACCGCCACGAGCATCGCTGCATCCCCCACCAAATTGACTACACCATTACCTCCATGATATTTGTTGCGGTTCTTATTGTTATTGCGGTTTTTTGTGCGGGATTTGGGAAGACGAGAAATAGACGACTCGTATGAGTCCTTTGAGGCAACAACCATGGCCTCATTACTATCTGCAGCCACTTGCTTCAAGCCGGCTTCCTCCAATGCCAACATAGACCGAGCCTCATAAGAGGGAGGGAGAACCTTTTGGTGCCGAATAACAGAAGCAATACCCTGATAAGCAGGGGTGAGACTAGCCACTATGTGTAGAACAAGGCGGTGGTTCGAGACAGGAGCCCCAACATTCTTGAGTTGATCAGCAAGGGTCTTAAGGTGTTGGCAGTATGCAGAGAAGGGGAAAATTCTGTAAATAGGTCGAGGTGAATTCTTCTTCAAGGGCAATAGCACGAGAATGCTCATTATCCTAAAATAAATCACATAACCTATCCCATAATGTCATGGCTGAAGCATCAGTTTCAATGATAGTGTTTAAAAGATCCGTGAAAATAGTGGAATAAATCCATTGAATGACAGCGTCATCCAAAATGTCCCATAGTTCCTGTTCTTCATCAGTAAGAAAAGGTTCTCCTTAACTGAACCATCTTGTGGTGTTGGAGGAATAATATGGTGTAGAACCCTGTGTGAACGACAATGGACTTTGAACAACTCTGCCCAATTTGCACATTGGACGTTCTCCATTGCAAGGGTGATCGGAACATGGGTCTTGATGTTAGACACATCAAGAGCTGGATGAAAAGAAGATTTTGTGTCGCCCATATCGACAGGACGGAAGATGGGTCAGGAATAGAAGAAAAAGGTAGGATAGTAGAGATGCAGAAGCAAGAAAGGAGAAAAAACCTAATTCTATGATACCATGAAAGAATATAATTCCCCCACTTATCATTGCTATCAAACACCTATTTATACAAAAAAGGCTACAATAATCTAGCTAATATTTAGGCTATAACCAAGGATCCTAACAGCCATATACCACGATTACAGGCTATAACAAAGGCAACTAATATTGATAAAATATTTACAATATTTCTATAATCTATCACACCTCTACAGTCGAAGCGGGAGGAGCACGAGTGAGACTGTTTCGGAAATCTTGAAATAAAATAAGGGGCAATTCCTCAGTGAAAATATCTGCAATCTGATATTGAGATGGCAAATGACGAACTCGAACCTCTCCACATGCAACTTTTTCTCGAACAAAATGAATATCCATCTCAATATGCTTTGTGCGCTGGTGTTAACGAGGTTTCCAAAAAGATAAATGGCACTGATATCGTCACAATACACCAGTGTAGCCTTGCTAATTGGACAATGTAGCTCTAACTGGAGATTCCGAATCTAACAGGACTCAGAAAGAACATTAGCCACCCCCCTATATTCGGCCTTGACACTCGAACGGGATAGAGTAGGTTGGCGTTTCGACGACCATGAGATCAAATTGTCCCCCAAGAACACACAGTGCCTCGAAGTGGATCGTCGAGTGTCAGGACAACCTCCCAAATCAGCACCAGTATACGACACAAGATCTGTAATTGAAGAAGAAGAAAGATGTAGGCCAAAGTGTAGAGTGCCTTGAACATAGTGCATAATCTACTTAAGAGCATGCATATGCTCATCCTGAGGGTCATGCATATGCAAACAAACCTATTGAATAGCATATGAGATATCTGGCTGTGTAAAGATAAGATATTGTAGGGCACCTGCCAGATTGTGATACTTTGACGGATCCTCATACTGATTACCTGTCTGAGCACGGACCTTCGGTTTGGTATCAACCGGAGTAAGTGTGGGTTTACAATATTTCTATAATCTATCGAAAAGCTTTTTCCTGCTCTAATACAAATAAACATATTTGACTATCTTTAAAGCTGAAGGAATCAAACACTCAAAGACGTTTATTCGAGAACTCAGATAATCCAAGATGCTAAGCAAATTTGATTGAGAAGCAATTACCATTTATTCGATATTGTCTCAATATAAGTGTAAACCTATAATTAAATAATTGCTCATGAGCTGTAACAATTGACTTAGTCCTACTTCCTCCTAGGAAATTAACCTTGTAGCAGAAGACTGTTTAGGCAGTTCACTTTGCTTTTATACCAATCCCTCTTCACAATGAAGTATGTGAAAGGAGCTAGAAAATAAATGTACAACTATTATTAATTCAATAAGGGAGAATAAAAATAGAAGAACATAAATGAAAACAGAAAAGAAGTAAATATTTTATTGAAAGGAAATAACATCTACAAATATTAAAATAACAAGAATCTAATAAGAACTTTGTTCCTTAAACACTCCACCTCTTCAATGAGGTCTAGCATCCTCTATCTATAGAGGAGGAAAAAGGTAGGAGATGATCCTAATCAGTTGAATAAAATCAAATCTAAACAAGTTTAACAAAATAATAAGATGCTATCCTAACTCAGTTAACTAAGAAAATCTACTAACTTCAAATTCCTAATAGCATTGTCCACACCGTATACAGCTCTTTAAGCCTTTTTCACAAATTTTGACAATTTGTTAACAACTTTCCTACTTTTTCTCCAATGCTGACTTTTTCTGTACAAAATCCAAACAAGAATAAAAACCAACTAATTTAAACAATTAAACTAAAATAAACATGTGACATCAATTAAAACACCATACTAAATTAGGCCCTATAGAATTCCCTCACACTTGGACACTGCTTGTACTCAAGCATCCAAAAGTCCAACATATCAATCTTTACCACCATCCTTTCTTCTATCCACTCATTGATTTATTCTTTAAACTATCATGGCTTATAGACTCTCATTAAACATGAGTAAGGATATTTGATAGATGAATTCTTTACAAACCATATATGACAAATTTGGTTAAGAATAGAATGAGAGATAAAGAACTTTTTACTTTAATCAAAGGAGAATTAATCACTATCCTTCTTCACTTCATACTATAATTGCTTTTCCTTTCTTTTCCTCTTTTTTTTTTTTTTCCTTTTTTCTTTGGCTTTTGTTTTTCAACCTTTTCTTTCAACACTTTTTTTTTTAATTACTTTCAACCTCTTCTTGAATTACACGACTCTAACAACCCCCTACAACCATTTTTCCAAGTAAATCAACTACAAGCTATGAAGTCCCATCTCATGGAATAGTGTAATAAGTAATGTATGAGGTCTTTTACTTTGTTGTTCTTCTTTTTTCTTTTTCCCGTAGAAGCTCGGTATGGTTAAAACCAAAGAATAAAGCTTTAAGCTCAAGGAGTTTATTAAGGGATAAATGAACGAGGAGTTTATTCAAAACAAAAAAATTTATCCTAATGCCCTTTTCATCTAAGTGCATCTAAATTAATTCATGTGGTCTCAACGTGCATAACAAAGTAAATTCTAGAAACATCAAAATACAAGTGGCAATCAAACCATCAAAGAAAAGAATGAGCAATATAATGAATGCTCTCAAGCTCATCACAAGGATAGTTTTGAAGTTCCACACATATGTCCTTTAAATCATTTGCCACAAAAATTATGACTACATGAAATATAAAAACTCACTACTCATGCTAAACCCCCCATATTGGTGTAAGATAATTTCATAATACATAATAGCCAAAACATCAAATAAATTAGTGGCACTAGAATCGAGAATTTTGAGAAAACCACTATGAAAAACTCAAGAAACACCTAAAACCTTCAAAATCCAAGATTAATTTTTTTTTTTAAAAAAAATCTTAAAAACAGCAAAAATAAAATTAGAACAGCAAAAACTTTTCCAAACACCCCCAACACTTAAATCATATGTTGTCCTCAATGTACCAAAATACTGCTCAACAAAAGAAAGTCCAAGAAAAATTGCTTCCCTGTAAGTGATGAGTATAGCCAAAACACATCTACATCTATGGTGGTGAGGGTGATTCTCCAACACGAAGAACCTTTATTCCAAATAGGAACTTCAAACAAAGACTTGTTTACAATTCAAAGGAATTTATAAGCAAATAATTATCTCAAAATAGAGTAAATTTCATAAATCCAAAAGAAATCCTAAAGAAAAAACAATAAAGTCCTTATTTGTAGAATAAATAATGTCTGAAAGAACATATATAAATTTAAGTAAGAATAAGTTTTTTTAAGTAAAAATAAATGTAGAGAGCAGGATTGTTTTTTTTAATATCAAATTTTGAAAATTTTTGAACAATTATCCTATAATTTCAAAAGATAACTGAATACAAAGAGGAAAAAAAAAATAGTAACAATAAAATAAAATAAAATAAAACTCTGAAAAGAATACCTTATCTGATGGCAAAAATTGGTCTCAGAAAGCTTGAATTTTCAAATAAAATAACAAACTCAGGAAGAAAAAATCGAAGAAGAAATAGACGCAGAAGAGAAGAAGACTCTTAGATGATGAGAGGGGGATTCAATTCAAATGGATTTTGAAGCTTTTGAAGTTTAAGTTGGGAAAGGATTTGCAGACACAAGAATTGGTAGAAGGATTGGTGTCTCATTTTAAAATTTTTTTAACAATCAACTTAAAGGTTTTCTTCAATTCTTTTTCTCTTTATGTTTTTATTTTTTTATTTTTTAACAAAGAAGCATTAACAGCCCCTGCGTATTTTTTTTTTTGCAAGGCTTGAACGCATGCCAGACTATTCTTAATTTTTTTCTTTTTTTAAACATTACTAATGTGTTAAAAACACTACTCTTACCTTCCAAACTCCAAAATTTCCAGCTTTCCTTTTTAAATAGGCTATAGGCATGCCTTTTGTAACTTTACCTCATTCCTTCAATTTACGTCCCACTTCTTAAATAACGAAAAATGCACAAACATGACAAGAACTAATCAAAATAAAAGTAAAATAAAATAAAGAAAAAACTAAAATTTGAAATTTAGGTTGCCTCCCAACAACGCCGTTCTTTATTGTCTTTGGCTAGAAAATTCTTGGATCAAACTTTATCGTAAATAGAATCGATCTTTCTTCCACATCTGAAGAAGGATACCACAAGTTTAGAAACATTTCTCATACAACATCTATAAAAGTCTATAACCTTCAAAATCAAGTGGTCAATAAATGGAAGTGAAAATGATTTTCGCTATGGACTTTATTTAATTCCTTAAAATCAACACACATTCTCCATCCATTTTTAACTCTTATAAGAATTAGCTCATTTTCTTTATTTGGAACCAATGTTTTCCCATCCCTAAATATATGTATTTTAAATGCTTGGGTAAATGTTTCAACTCCAATTTTGGAGCTTGGTCATCAGAAAGAAAAATCTCCTCATCAGAGGTTGAAAGTAGAATTGAATAATCATAATTCACTTCCTTCGCATGTCCATTCTCCACATTGTCAAGAACTTTTAAATCTACATCATCCTCAAAATCCTGCTCAAATGTTTCTTGCACCATTGAACAAACATCATTAATAAAATACGAAGACACAAAATTTTCAGGGACCTTTATTACATCAAAAATTTTAAATGACACCACCTTCCCATCAAACTCTAAGGAAAGAGTACCTCGATATACATCAATTTTTGTTCTTGTAGTTTTCATAAAAGGCCTTCCAAGTAAAATGTAAGAAGAAGAAGATTCATCATAAGTATTAATAATTTAAAAATCTACTGGAATGATTAACTCATTAAATTTTACTAAAACATCTTCCACAACCCCTATGGGATAAGAATTAAAACTATTAGCTAATTGAATTACTACCCTTGTTTCTTTGAAAGGTCCTAAATTCAATTTCTAATAGATAGAAAATGGCATCACATTAATGGAAGTTCCTAAGTCTAGCATGACTTTTTCTACATAATTATTAATTATACAAGGAATTGTAAACATACTTGAGTCCTTGTATTTTTCAGCAACTTCTTTTGAATTATTACAGACATCTTTCTCTAAATCTTATCTTCTCATCATTCTTCAATTTGTTCTTGTTGGTGCACAACTCCTTGAGAATTTTTGCATATCTTAGAACTTATTTTATGGCATCCAACAAATGAATATTGATTTCTACCTTTCAAAGGGTATCTAGAAATTCCTTCTCCATCTCCTCATTCTTTGATTTTGCTAATCTACCCGGAAAAGGAAGTGTTATTAGTACTTTTTTTTAGAAACAGGAGCATAATTACTTACCTTTTCATTTTATGGAGAAATAATTTCCTCTTCTTTTTTATCTTTGAGCTCTTTCATCTTAGGGGAATGTTCTTGTAACTCTTTTCCACTTCGAAGGGTGATTGAACTTACATTCTCCTTCGGGTTAATCTCTGGTTGAGATGGTAACCTTTCTCGTTCTGCTTTAAGCCGGTTAACAGAAGATGCAAGTTGTGTGATTTGAGTCCCCAAATTCTAAATACTCGTGCTCTTGTGTCCTATTGAAATATTTGAGTATTAGTAGCTAAAGATTTAACAATATCTTCTAAAGACATACCTTGATTAGGTGAGGAGTAGGCTTATTGAATCCAAGGGCTTGGAAAATTTGATTACTTGGTTGCCTATATCTCAGGTTCGGATGATCCCTCCAACCAGGATTATATTGATATGAAAATGGGTCACACTTCCTTGGTTGTTTGACGAATCTTCCCATTGAATTCAGTTAAGGTGAAACATCATCTTGAAGTTGTGGGCATGCATCAGTTGAATGATCAAATGATGAGAAAATTCCACAACCCCTAGAACTTTGTATCTGTCCCAAAGCAACTTGTCTAAAAAGAGGTTAATTCATATAATTGATTTTCAATACTAAAATTACTTACCTCACTTACATTTCTGGGTAGAACATCCATTCTTAAGCTAAATTCTTGAGAATTTTATGCCATTCCGGAGATTAGCTCTTTTGTTTCATTTGGTGTTTTCACCACAAGAGCTCCTCCACTTGCAACATTGATCATGAGTCGGTCCATAGGCAGCAATCCTTCATAAAAGTATTGCAATAATAACTGATCGGAAATTTGATGGTGTGGACAACTTGCACACAATTGATTAAAGTGTTCCTAATACTTGTACAAATTCTTCCCATTATGCTGACGAATTTCACAAATTTCTTTTCGAATTGTTCCAGCTCTAGAGGCTGAGAAATATTTCTCTAAGAACTTTCTCTTCATGTCGTTCCATGATGCAATAGACCCTGGAGGAAGATAATAAAGCCAATATTTTGCTTTATCTGTTAGTGAGAAAGGAAATGTCCTCGACTTAATTTGATCCTCTGTAATTCCTTCGAGCTTCAATGATGAACACACAATGTGAAATTCTTTCAGGTTTTTATGTGGATCTTCACCTGCAAGACCATAAAAAGTTAGTAGTAATTGAATAAAATTGGATTTTAATTCAAATGTATCTTCAACATTAGAGAAATTAATACACAGATTCGCTTGATTAATGTTGGGAGTTGCCAATTCTCTTAACGTTCTTTGTCTAGCCATTTCTTGCACTAGAGGGACAAAAGTTTCATCTTCTGTAAGTGAAGGTCCCTCTTTTGATCTTGTCTCACCACTTACAACTTTTGCAGCCAAAAGGGCTTCTTCTTTTGCTTTTCTATTTGCCTTTGAAAACTTCTCAATTTCAAGAATATATACTAAAATTTTTGTTCGAGAAGATCTTGGAATACATCATTTTATGTAAAGAAATTGAAAAAAAATTTCTTGGCAACGACGCCAAATTTTAACGAGTGTCGAAATCACAAAAAATTAAGTATTAATTCTAAAATTTGTAGATCAATGGTGAACACCTAGTCGAACTCAAAGGAAGTCTATAACTCCTTTATAATAAATTGAAATAAAAAAGAAGATTTCAGATGAGATGTTTTGGGAGTAATTAAATACGGTAAAATGTTTTTCAAACCAAATACTAAACTTGATTCTTCACTTTTCAGGAACGTAAAAGCCTTTTTCTATTCTAATGCGAATAAACGATTTGACTACCTTCAAAGCCGAAGGAATCAAACACTCAAAGACGTGAATTATTAGAGAAGCCAGATAATCCAAGATACCAAGGAAACTCGATTGAGAAGCAATTAACATTTACTTGATATTGTCTCAATATAAGTGTAAAATTGTAACTAAAAAATTGCTCATAAGCTGTAATAATTGACTTAGTCTTACTTCCTTCTAGCAAATTAACCTTGCAGCAGAAGACTGTTTACGCAATTTACTAGCAAACTAACCTTGCACCAAAAGATTGTTTAGGCAACTCACTTTGCTTCTATATCAAACCCTCTTCATAATCAAGCATGTGAAAGGAGCTAGAAAGAAAATGGACAACTATCCTTAACTTAAGAAGTGAGAATAAAAATAGAAGAACATGGATGAAAACAGGAAAGAAGTAATTATTTCATTGAAAGGAAATAACTTCTATAAATCGTCAAATAACAAGAATCTAATAAGTACTTTCTTCCTTAAATACTCTACCCCTTCAATGAGGTATATCATCCTAATTAGCTAAATAAAATCAAATCTACACAAATTTAACAAAATAATAAGATCCTATCCTAACTAAGTCTACTAAGAAAATCTGCCAGCTTCGAATTCCTAATAGCACATGCCCACGCCTTATACAACTCTTTAAGTCTTTTTCAGAAATTCCAACAATTTGTTAACAACTTTCCTGCCTTTTCTCCAATACTGACTTTTTTTGCACAAAATCCAAACAAGAATAAAAACCAACTAATTTAAATAATTAAACTAAAATAAACATGTGAAAATCAATTAAAACACTATACTGAATTAGGTCCTATCAATATATATATATATATGTGTGTGTGTGTGTGTGTTATTTTGGATCTTATCATTTCTCTAAAAAAACTTTACTTTCGAAAATTGAATAAAAATTTCAAAATTTTTAATTCTAACTCCAAGATGTTTCATGAATTTTGCTAAAGAAGTTTGGTCACACCTACCACTCAATAGAAAATGGATTCAGAAGTCTTATTTAATCCATCTCTGTTTAGTATTGGTCATGGGATGTAATTATTTTTGCTTGTGCATGATTGATATGGTTTGCTCAGAATAAACTCCGCATGAAGGTTCTATCATGAATGCTAGTGCAATTGCCCTCCAAGCTATGTATTTTTCCAATGAGTTTCTGCATCTTCAGGATAATTCTGCTCCTCTGATTCAAGTGTCCTCTCTTCTTGCCTCTCCCCAATTATGGAAGCCAACTAATCTTGGGATTCTTAAATACACATGGCTTTTCTGGTGACAAGATTAGCATTGGCATTATTGTTAGGAATCATCTTGATTTCCTTGTTGGCTAAATGCATCCCTCACCCTGGTCGTTTCTCTGTAGATTATGGTGAACTATTAGGTATTATTGAACACTATATTACAACACTACAAAAAAACAGTTGAATAGCGACGGTAATATCTGTCGCATTTTTGTCGCAAATCCTTAAATTGTGACAAACATGCGACAGAATATGTCGGTCTCCATAACGTTGTCGCAAGCCAAATTTGTGACAAACATTCAGCCACATCTCCAAATAACGACAAAATAGTGACGGTCGTAGTGACCAAAATTGTACTTGACCAATTTTAGAATGTGACGAATTTGCGACGGAACGTCGTCGTATATTCTATCGCAATAGTTGCGGCAACCTTTCTATCTCAAATTCGTCACAAGTGTTGTAACCGGTTATCCGTCTCAATTCTGTCGCATGTTTTAATTTTTTTTAAAATAAATTATTTATTTCTAGACTAAACCATCCTTAGAATAAAAAAAATATGCCAACAAACTGCACAAAAAATGAATGGATCATAATGAGCTATCAAACATTAAAAGAAAAGTATATACATAAAAGCCCCAAATGATTCATCATTTAGAATACTATAATAAACAAACAAATATATATTTATATATATATCAAATGTTCAAAATGTGTAAAGTACGTAATAAAAAGTATATATAAGCCTAACTAGAAGGAGGGATCTCTTCATTCCCGACACCCTCATCCCCAGCACCCTCATCCTCACTATCGTGACTGCTATGGCCACTCGTGTCACCGACCTTGCGATTAGGCATCTGCCATTCAGGAGGTGGCTCTAGGGATGGCATCTGCGAAGGATCAAGTCCCACACTAAGGAAGTTCTGGACTGCCCACTCATGGATGATGTGATACGAGTAGCTAATCCTCCTCTCTGACTCTCGTCTCCACTCTCGCTCCATCATCTCATTGAAGACTTAGCGACTAATGGCAAATAGGGCTGTAAACAAGGTGGGTCTTAGCCGTACCCGAGCGGGTCTATACCCGTTTATAGCGGGTAAGGTTTAAATTTTATGCCCGAGGACCCGTATCCGTATAGATTCTATTAAATGGGTATGGGAAGGATATGATGATTACTAGACCCATTTACCCGTATACCATTATAATAAAATAATATATATTTATATATTATATTGTTTTTATATTTTTCTATTAATACATAATTTATATCTTTAACATCTTCTTTCTCTCAGTCTCACTCTTCACTCTTCAATTCAGTCTCTTCTCTTCTCATCTCCTTTATTCTTTCTTTTCTTTCTGTGGTCGCCGACTCGCCACTAGCTACTCTCCCTCTCTCAGGCACAACGCCACCTCCTGTCAACGCTGGATCTCCCCTCTCCAGGTATGTCATCGAACACTTTTCTTCTCCTCTGATGCTCTTTATCTCTCGGTATCTTATTTTGGATTCACTGACAAATAATGTGTTAATAGTGCAATTTCACTCCCTTATTCTACTCTTGATAGTCTGGAAATAAATGATTAGATCTAGTTTTAATTATTTATTTTTTTGTTTTAAATGTGATTAGATTTGATAGGTAGATGATATAAGTTAGATATTAAGAAATGAAAAACAATTAAAATCAGAATATTATTTTCTTAGCATTATCCGACTATAATGCGATCGTTGTACTAATTGGATTTTTTAGTTCAGTTTCTTTTCTTTCTATACAAGAGATTGGATGAAAAAAATTGATAGCTAATTATATATAATAGAATGTTGTTATGGATGATAAAGTTTATTCAGTATTCTGGGGTTTTTATTCTTTGGATCATAGTCAAAGAAAGGCCTATCACAGTGGTTTGTGGAGGCGCTTTAGTGATTTTGAAGGTTATGGGTCATTAGTATTTTTTGTCGAATTTTAAATTGATGTGAGTTTTTTTTATCATTAGCTGCACATTTATAATTCATTTCTAAAGTTACAAATTTTACATACACTTGTAATATATACTCATTTCTATGTTTCTTTTGTAGGAGACAAATAGGAGCAAACGGTCTTTAGATGCTCTGATTAATATATTGTATTGAATTAGGACTTGTGTTTTTATTGGATTAATGTACTAGTGGGGATTTTGTGTGTACGAACTTTTAATCATTTGAATTAGAGATGTTAAATGATTGTATTTGTTGAAAGAGATGTTGAGGAAATTATGTTAATCATGTTATAATATTTATTTTAGGGTTATACATTGTTTTATATATATTTTTTTGTTTAACAGGGAAAAAAATAGAAAAATATCATATGAGTACGGGTATGCCCAGACCCTACTCTAGACCCTTGAGGGTCGGGTCTGGGTCCATAAATTTTATACTTAGAGGGTTTGGGTCTGGATCTGGGTCCAAGTTTTACTATAAGAGTCTGGGTCTGGGTTTGGGATTACCTAAAGAGTATGGACTCATTTACACCCCTAATGGCAAATAGACAGAAAATTGAGCACAAATCTTATAGAATTCTTGTTAGAGTTTCATTAAGAACAACTGGTAGCACTAATATTTCCTCCCAATATAAATACATGCATAAAGCTTAACAAAAATTTCACAAAAGAAATCATCCAAATTTTCTTCAAATATACATAATTGGGAATAAAACAACACATTATGAAGAAGAAAAGAAACAAACATAATTCAAACTTACCACTTAAACAAGACCATAAGGGCGACCGGCAACAGCAGCGTCACTGGTAGAAGCGGCATGGGAAGTGGGCAGCAATGAAGGTGCTGCGTCGAGAGAGAGAGAGAGAGAGAGAGAGAGAGAGAGAGAGAGAGAGGTGGTCGGCGATGGCTATTTCAGAAAGAGAGAGGAGTACAGAGAGAGGAGGACGGAGGGAGGAGGAAAGAGGAAGGGTTAATTTAAAAATGAGGGGGAGAGGTCGATTGCGTCTGACCCTAATCTGCGTCGACGTGCGACCGATTTGCGATTCGTTGCGATTATTAAACATGCGACCACAAGTACTCGGTCCCTATTCTGTCACAAATTTAATAATCTATGCGACAACATCATACATCAATCGCATGCCCGTTGCAATTATTGCAAACAGTTAACTCGTCTCGTGGTCGTTGCAATTCTATTGGAATACTAGTGACAAAAAAAATAGCAGTCTCAACGTCCCGTCGTTATTTAACTGTTTTCTTGTAGTGCAAGCTCTCTTTTCGTGGGACATATTATTATTGAAAATGATTCACTCATAGTTGTTAGAAGTCTCTCTTCGCATGACGATGATCTCTCAGAGTTTGTATGTCTAGCTTTTAATTTCCTAAATAATGTTGTTGTATCTTTAGTCTCTTTTCCTCATATTTACAGGCCAGTCAATGGCACTGCCCATCTATTAGCTAAGGATGCTCTAATTTATGATTTTGTTCAGAAATGGACTAGCAAGATTGCTCTCCAAGTAACTCGTGCCATTTCTTTAAATTTTAATAATACATAACTCTTTTTTTTTTATTTTTTAAAAAAAGATGTATCATGAATTACAAAAAAAAAAAAAAAAAAAAATCTTTTCTCAAATTTAAAACTTACGTAAGTGGAGAAAAAAGAAATGGCAGTTGACATATCTAGGGTAAAATTTTGAATTCACAGCAAACTTTGAGTAAGCCAATTTTATCTTTAATAAATACTCCCCTCTTAATAAGTGTTCTTCCCCAATTCCCTCCATAAGCACGGAACTCATTCCAGTGACCCCTATTTCTGACACTTGAAATTGTTTCCATCAATCGTTGATCTCTATTTGAAGACAAGCCTTTATTGAAGAAACAAGGTAATAAGAAAGTTGGGGGAAGAAATTGATAGTTTTGCTCAATCAATTCTCAAAAGACTCAGAAAAATCAAAATCATAACCTTTGTATGTATATATGTATATAGTTTATAGGTACGATGGCTCCTGATATTCACTACGAACTCAGACTGCAGGGATTTTTTTTTTCTTTTAATTTGTTAATCAGTAACTCATACAAGCATGACTCGGCTTACCGTAACTCATTTTTTTATTACTATAATTTAAGTCCCAATAATAATTTTCTTTTTAAAACAAAATCTTAAGGTTCTATAATTGTTTTTGTCTCCTTTATTTATTCCGAATTCTAATTCTTTAATTTCCATTTTATCACAAAGGATTCATATTTGATTTATCACAAAATCTTAAGGTTCTATAATTGTTTTTGTCTCCTTTATTTATTCCGAATTCTAATTCTTTAATTTCCATTTTATCACAAAGGATTCATATTTGATTTATACTTTTTAAGTTTCTTACTATTTTTTATAATAAAATTGAATAATGAGAATAAGAAGAAAATGTAAATTATCATTTTTTGATAATTATTTTGCTACATAATATTAAGATAGTAGACTTGCGTAAAACATATATTTTTTTAAAAAGAGTTTCAAAGTAAGATTTTTTTACTTTGTTTTTTATTTAAAAAAAAAAACTTTCAAATCACTCTTAGGTAACAATTTAGACTATTCTCCTTTCAAACTGTAAATATCAATGTCTGGTATGTACAGAACACGAACAAAAAGGTAGGTTAGAGGACTGCTTCGTTTATAAAATAGATGCATTCCAAGTGCAAAATTATTCAAACACTTCCAAAATTACAAATAAAATAACAAAAAATAAGGGGAATTTGAACATAAAATACATATAAATTCTAAAGTTTTTAAAATTTCTCGAATGATTCAAACCCACCTGAGCCCTTTTCTGATTCTGCCCCTGGACACGACTAATTCACCGTTTATTATTTTAGGGCTTGACCCTTAACCCTCGAGTTTTGATTGCGCTAGTGCGAACAATGAATTGATTATGAATACGGAGAGCGGGCAGTGAATTGATTATGAATACGGAGATGTTTCTCATGCTAATTTGGAGTCTTGTAATTAGTTTTTGAAAGAAGTCGTCTCTGTTTTGCAATTGTTTCCTCTTATTGGGGATTGAATTTGGATGGATAATTGCATTGTTGTTTTTGGAGTTTGAGCTCTGAAAATTACTTGAAAGAAAGGATATTTTTAGTGTTCATGGGAATTTTTTTTAAAGGAAGAGACAAGTGAATTGTATATATTTTTTTATATAAAGGATATGAGTGAATGATACTTTTAAGGGTAAAGTTGGATTAATAAAAAGTTTTCTCTGATTCAAAATTTGAACTTTGGATTATCAATTTCCAAAAGAAATACTATTATTCCCTTTCGTAGAAAAAATAAAAGGTTTTAAAGTATTTAAGGATATTAAAAAATATAAATCTTTTTACACTTTTCAATTAGTATTTATTATATTTTTTCTTCTTTATTCATCTTTTTATTATTTATTCCACCTCTTCTTATGTATCTCTCTTTTTATTTATTAAAGATATAGAGAATATTTTTTTTTCAATGTTTTACTTTCTTTTCAATGCCTTTAATTCTTGTGAATAAGTGTAAAACTCTTTATATTTTTTAATTGGAAGGAATATTAAAGAAGGTTTTTTCTTTTTTATTTTCTTTTATGGAATAAGGAGTACTGAAGTATAAACATGAAAAATAGGTATTTATAAATTCAATGATAAAATTATAAATTTTCACAATAAAACCTCATTTTCTTTCTAAGTTCCTTTTCTCTCAAATCCTCTCTACCTTCCAAAGAAGATTTATGCAAATCAATTCATTGGTGCATGGCCTTGTGTGATGCACTACTCACTCCCTTTTTTTGATTTAGATTTTTTTTTAAATAATAATATAAAGGATTTAAGGTGTTTGAAGATGATTAAAATATAAACTTTTGTACACTTTTTAGTGAGTATTTATTGCATTTTTTATTTTATTTTTATTCATCTATTTCATTTATTTTATATTTTATTATCTATCTATCTTCTTATTTATAGAAGATGTAAAAGATATTTTATTTCAAATTATTTTTTAATATTTTAATTTTTGTGTATAAATTTTCATAATTTTTTTACTGAAAGAGTGCTAAAGGTTTTTTTTAAATTGTTTTTTGAATGAGTACTAAACTAAAGTACAAAGATGAAAAATAAGGCACATGTATGTGAATAAGGGGAGAGGCGGAATCCACCTCGGATACGTTTGGGTAAGAGGGGGAGAAGGGGCAGAAACACGCGTAATCACATGCCTGATGGCAGCATTCCCTATGCAGGCAGCAGGCAACGTCTCCGATGTGAAGTCTGGCACTACTTCTAGTTGTACTCTCTTGCAACCATGCATAAAAATTAAGGAAAAAAATCCCTTTCAGCTTTGGGTGGTTAATGTTTCTAATCTGCGGGTCTGGATCAGACTGTGATTCACGGATCAGTTTACAAAACCAGTCCATGATTCAAACAGTTTCGGATCAGTGTCGGTCACCAGTCAGATTTGGTTGATTCAGCTACTGTCTAAAGTAATACTTATTTATTAAATAAGTCTACCTGAATTTCTTTTTAAATTTTTAAATAACTTAAGATGAAAATAAACTTAAATACAAGTGCATATAATATATATAAATAAAATAAGTTGCATAAATGACAAAATAACTTACATAAAGTTACATAAATAATACTTATTTATTAATACATGAAAATAAAGGATGCATAATATTTTTTTATTAAGTTAGAAAACTTAAGATTTTTTATTAAATTAGAAAATTTAAGATTTTTTTAATTTTAGAAAATTTGAAATTTTTTTAAAGTTCAGAAAAAACTTAGATTTTTTATAAGTTTAGACTATTTAAATTATTTTTATTAATTTTATTTAAACTTAAGGTTTTTAGTTTTTTTTTACTTACTCTCTCTTTCCTCTCTCTAATGGGTGGATTCCAATGCGAGGAGGTCTGTCCCGACGGGATTCCATCGCCCCCCTCCTTCCTCGAAGGAGAGGGACTAATTTGGGCATAGCATTAGAAAAACCAAGAGAAGGCTTAGCCTTGACGGCAACAACATCGGAGCAGGGGATCTAATGTCCGACAAGACAAGCATGGAAGATAATATCATGGGAAACCCTTGGGGTAACCGCCTTTTCTCAAAAATTCTGCTTAAGACTCAACATAAACTTCTATCTACACAGGAGAGGAAAAACTAGAAGAAATGGATTTCAATCGCTTCTATGACAATGGGGTACATGATGAGCCCTCATCCTTTATCTGTCCTTACTTTAGCGCCTCACGGCAGGACGTGATCTAGTGGTGCAAACCATGGGGTAGGGCAATGGTACTCATGTTAAATTGTACATCTGACAGAGTCTTTTTTAATTAGATGAGTACCTAGTCTTTAGCACTAGTTGTTGCCATTGAGTGGCTCACGTTGTAACGTTGGCACTATATATTGGCAATGAAAACCCAGCAGCTAGTGCGTGGTGGAATCAGTCTTTCCTCTCTACTTTCATTTTGTTATGGTATCAAAGCCTCTTCTTCTCAGCATGTCCACCTCACCAAAACATCCAAACCCAGCCTCGCAGCGGTAGCATCCAGCTCTGCTATCTTCTTCCGACACGATCGTTTGGTCACTTGATCACAATCAAGTTGAACCAAGATAACTCCCTGCTATGGCAGGCCCAGATATTATCTTACCTCCGTAGACAACAACTCATGGGATTTGTAGACGACACCTCTAGCCCGTCGTCCAAGACCATCACGGAGAAGGACACACAGGTACCAAATTTGGCGTATCAGGCCTGGATTCTCCAAGATCAGCTCATGCTGAGCACGCTGCTGTCCTCCCTGGCTCTTGAAGTGTTGCAGCAAGTGCTGTTCCTCTCCACGTCGCGCGAGGTATGGAATCAACTTCAGGGCATGTTTGCCTCTCAATCCAAGGCTAAAACAATGTAGATCTGCCGTCAACTCTCGACGATCCAAAAGGCTAATCTCTCAATGGGCGACTATGTCCACAAGGTCAAGAGCCTCGGTGACTCCATGGTGTCTGCAGGTCGTGTACTGACCAACGACGAACTGTTCTCCTATATGTTCATAGGCCTCAGATCTGAGTATGATTCGATTGTCATGTGCTCACCACCCGTGTCGACGACCTCACCTTCGACGATGTCTACCACAACTGATGGCATTTGAAATGCGCCTGAATCAGCACAATTCCGTTACGCAGTTCGGGTCCTCGGCCAATTCTACTATATGCCACAACAACAACAGCAGTAGAGGCGGCCGTGGGCGTGGTGGGCGCAATCATGGACGCGAATGATAGGTGTCGTTCAACACCAACTCCACCTTGAGTAGGAGTAACAACAATAACAGAGAGCCCTACCAAATCTGCGAAAGGACCAATCATGCTGCACCAAAGTGTTACCATCGATTCTACCACGGCTATTTAGTGGATGAACCGCGCACTACAGCTACTGTCACCACTCCTTCGTATAACTTGGACATGAACTGGTACGCCGACACTGGTGCCATTAATCATATAACCAGCGATCTTGACTGCCTAATAATACTTGAGAAGTACACCGGTAAAGATCAGGTCAAGACAGCGAACGGTGCAGGTATGCCCATTATCCATTTTGGTCATACTAGCATCTTTACTCCAAATAAAATTCTTCGTTTGAAAAACATTCTTCATGTGTCAAATGCCACTAAAAATCTTCTATCCGTTCACAAATTCACATCTGATAACAATGTTTTTTTTGAATTCCATCCCAATTGTTATTTCGTCAAGGATCGAGCCACGAGAGCAACTCTTCATAAAGGCCACTGTGAAGGAGGTCTCTACTCGCTGTCGATGCAATACATTGCTAATCTGAAGAAAGCCCTGTTAAGAGTTAAAACCAGTTATAAATAATGGCACTGCAGGCTAGGACATCCTTCTTCATCAATAGTACAACAAGTGTTACAACTCAACAATCTCCCTCATGATAGCCACCAGAATAATTCCTCGGTTTGTAGTGCTTGTCAGCTTGTAAAAAGTCATTAGCTTCCATTCCTATATCAAATAATGTATCAACATCTCCATTAGAGCTTATCCATTCTGATGTGTGGGGACTAGGACACGCATGAGTAAATGGTTTTAAGTATTAGTAGATTTACCTGGCTCTACTTGTTAAAGAGCAAAGCTGATGTAGCAAGCATCTTTGTTCAGTTTTAATAACATATTGAGCTTCTTTTTAATAAAAAGATCATTTGCATTCAATCTGATTGGGGTGGAGAATATGAAAAACTTCACAGTATTCTTGATAAAATTTGGTATTGCTCATCGAGTTTCCTGTCCTCATACACACCAACAGAATGGTTTAGTAGAAAGAAAGCATCCTCATGTGGTAGAAGTTGCTCTTTCTCTCCTTGCTCAATCACATATGCCTACTAAATTCTAGGATGAAGCTGTTCAAACTGCTTGTTATCTGATAAATAGGTTACCTAGCAAGGTCATTCAGTCATGTACACCCATAAAAAAATTGCTTGGTAACAAACCTGATTACACTCTTCTCAAAACTTTCGGCTGTGCTTGCTTTCCTAATCTGAGACCTTACAATCAATACAAACTACAATTTCGCTCTAAGTAGTGTGTTTTATAGGATATAGCAACATGCACAAAGGGTATAAATGTCTTTATGTTTCTACTGGCAGAGTTTACATCTCAAATGATGTTATTTTTGATGAAAAGCTTTTCCCCTTCTCCACAAAGTCATCTTCTTCTGGCTCCATTCAAATTGTTGAGCAGCTCCTTCTACCTATACAAAACTGAATTAGGAGTAACCAATTGGTTAGTGAGCACTTGCCTATTTAAACTGACATTTTTTTGCAGCCGGAGGAAAACACTAAAAATACTGTAGGTGGTCACAACTGTGCTGAAGCTGATACTGCTCCGCATTCTCCTGCGATCACTACTCCTCACCACCCATCCACTGTAAGAGTGCAAATTGGTGTCGACAATATCTCTGCAACTGCTACTTCTCAGTACTCATACTGAATCTGGACCTGAGCCTGATGCTGGTGAAACAGAACAGAGCATCAATATACATCCCATGTGCACAAGGTTGAAAAATAACATCATTGTCCCTAGAAAATTTATTGATGGTACAGTAAGATATACAGCAGCACCTGTCCTTGAGGAACCAACAAGTCACAAAGAAGCATTGTAAAACGAAGAATGGAGAAAAGTAATGGATGCAGAGTTTAGTGCCTTGATGAAAAATAAAACCTGACAGCTTGTACTACCACAATAGCATATGAACTTAGTTGACTGCAAGTGGGTATACAAAATCAAGAGAAGGCCAGATAGTTCAGTTGATTGATTCAAAGCTCGATTAGTGGCAAAAAGGTTTAAACAGAGGTATGGAGTAGACTACGAAGACATCTTTAGCCTGATAGTGAAACCTTCCACTATAAGCTTATTATTTCCATAACAGTAGCAAGAGGATGGAACCTACGCCAATTGGACGTGCAGAATAAGTTTCTTCATGGTATTCTTGAAAAGGAAGTGTTTATGAAACAACCTCCAAGGTATGAGGATGCTCACTATCCACTTCATGTCTGCAAACTCAAGAAAGTACTATATGGACTGAAACAAGCCCCGAGAGCATGGCATTCCAGATTAAGCACAAACTACAGGAGATTGGTTTCATACCATCTCGAGCAGAAACTTGTTCATCTATAGGAATGGAGATGTCACTTTATACATGCTTGTCTATGTGGACGACATAGTAATCATAGGTTCGTCACCTCAAGTAATTGATCAGGTGCTTCAGAAATTGCAACAAGAATTCGCAGTCAAAGATCTAGGAAGTTTACACTACTTCTTGGGTATTAAAGTGAAATATACAGAAAAAAGATGTCACACTCACAATCTAAATATGCATCTGATCGGCTGAAGAAATCCAAGATGGACAAATGCAAACATGTGAGCAGTCCTATGTTTGCATCTGAAATATTGACAAGTGCTGCAGGTGAGCCATTGTCAGCCTAATAGGGATTCAGATACAGAAGCATAGTGGGTGCTCTCCAATACTTAACGCTGACCAAACCAGGCATTTTTTTTGCAGTCAACAGAGTATGTCAGTATCTTCAATATGTGAAGCTCACATCTGCCGTCGGATTGCGATAAACAGGTCTTGGTCTGAGCTTGTTAGTGCGTTTTCGGATGCCGATTGGGCAGGATGTACAGATGACCGACGATCGATAAATGGTTTTGCAATTTCTTCGGTGCAAACTTAGTCTCATGGAGTTCATAAACAAGCTACGGTGTCGAGATCTAGTACTGAATCGAAGTACAAAGTCTTGCTAATGCTATAGTTGAAGTAGTGTGGATTCAGTCAGTTCTTGGGGAACTTGGGATTTTTCAGCACCGAGCTCTGGTTTTACAGTGTGACAAATTGGGTGCTACTTATCTTTCTACTAACCTTGTCTTCATGCAAGAACAAAACACATTGAATTAATTTTCACTTTGTCAGAGAGAGGGTTGCTCGCAAAGCCTTGGAGATTAGGTTTATCCCAAGTCAAGATCAAGTTTCTGATATATTTACAAAACCTGTAACAGCTCGTCAGTTGCAGATGTTCAGCAGCAATCTCAATCTGATTGAGGCCGGTTGAGTTTGAGGGGGAATGTTAAATTATACATCTGACAGAGTGTTGTTTAGTTAGATGAGTGCCTAGTCTTTAGCGCTAGTTGTTGCAATTGAGTGGCTCACGTTGTAATGTGTAGATCGCATGACTCATTCATCCCCTACATTGTCGGACAAGGCAGTTGTAAGCTGGCACTATATATCGCGAATGAAAGCCCAACACTTAGTGTGTGATGGAATCAATCTTTCCTCTCTACTTTCATTTTTTTAACTCAAACTCCTTGGCCAGAACATAGCGCTCAGATTTCTCCACCAGAAGGTCGTGGATCTATGGAAATTGGACCATAGTTTTGAGATTCTAGACTTAGAAGGGGGTTTCTTCGTTGCACAGTTTTGCTCAAAAGAGGATTATTTAAGAGTATTAGAAGGAGATCCTTGGATTGTCATGGGACACTACCTCTCAATCAGTAAATGGCGGCCCAGCTTCAGACCCAATGTTGAGGAAATCTCTTCCACATTGGTTTGGGCACGTCTGCCTAATCTGCTGCTGGAGTTCCTTAACGAAGATCTATTGATATGAGGAGGAAATGGGTTAGGAAAAGCTGTGCGAGTTGATGATACAATGAGGGAGGCAAGCAGGGAAAAATTTTCCTGGATTTGTGTGGAAATTAACCTTAAAAAACCATTAATTCCACTAGTGATAATCAACAACACAAAAAGACTGTAGAGTATGAAGGTTTACATTCTATCTGCTTTGATTGCGTGCAGTATGGATATAGGGCCGCAGAGTGCTCTCGAAAATTCAACCTGGTAAGACACCCAGATATTGTTGATGAACAATCAAGAGGGGATAAGATGTCCCTACTGATCGTGGCTTTGATGAGATGAATCCTTACGGACTGTGGATGCTAGCCCAACGAACACGTCACTAGAATCCAGACGAGAAGACTGGGGGACAACCGGAGCAAGGGGCAAGGACAGGTGATGAGACTTGAGGTCATGGTTCAATGCGCTTTGACAACTCAGACTGAAACATTCAGGAAAGAAGCTGACAAGGCTGCTACCTCTGAACCTTCTTGTGACCTCGGAAGTGGAACTATCTTTCAATTTGGTCCAGGACCATCTGGTTCAAGATTTCAAGTCTTGGGCCCTAAGGAAACCCAAGAGGATGACCAAGAGCAAGTCCAGTATATAAAAATCTGATTCGGTCCATCCCAGGACCACCTGCACTTTCGAAAGCTGTTAGTAAGAAAAAGATAGCCGGTGTTACCCTCAACCCCAAAAAAAAAGTTACAATAAGGCCCAAGATGGGGATACAACCCACCAAAGGATAAGCCCGTGTAGATAGAAAGGCCTTTAAGGAATACAAATAAGACTAGATTTGCATTGGACCAACCCAATCCAGTTTTGGCCCGTCTAATTCTGGACCTAGGGAGGCAATTCAACATACTCGGAAGAATGAAGAAACCACCAGCAACATTGGCCTAGGGGATAATCATCAAATCAGGTCCACAGATAACTCACCTTCTACAGTAATTGGTATAGTAGAGGGTCTCAAAAAACATCCTTGTGATACTGATATGGCTACGGGATAATGAGATAACTATACTTTGACGAAAGTTCTGGATGAGAGTGAACTGGTGGCGATGGGTAATTCTTCCACGAGACAATTGAGGTGATTTTGAATTGTGAAAACACACATTACAACCAGAGTAATCAGGATGCTATGGAAATTTAATTTTCTCTTATGAAGATTATCTTGTAGAATTGTGGGGGGCTGGCTCCAAAATTTTTTTCAGAAATGTACAGTCATTGCTAGCTAATTACAAACCTGATGTGCTTATTTTGCTTGAAACTCGGGTCCAAAGTGCCCGTGCTGGTTGTATTTCCTCTATAGGAAACTTAATGGCTTTACATGTTCAAAAGCCAAAGGGTTTGTAGGGGGTATATAGATCTTTTGGCATAGTAGTATTATTTCTTTTGATGTTCTTTTCACTAATAATCAACTAATAACAGTAGCTTTTGTTTCTGGCATGAAAGTGTTATGGCTCTTAACTGCTATTTATGCTTCCTTTGTGGAGCACTTTAGAAAGGATTTGCGGCATTGCCTGAGAAAATTTGGCATTGCTATCTCATCCCTTTTGAAAGCGTCATAGAATCTACTTTTAGCTTCGGGTAAAGGTCCACTTTGTCGCCCAATAGGGGTCTTGTTCTGGCCCATGATCAGTTTCGCTTTAGTAGGGTTAACTCAGTTGTTGTCTACCCTGGTCGGAGTTGTAAAAAAAAGTTTCAAATGCCTTTCGGGTCCAAGTTTAGCTTAAATTCTTTCTTTGTTTTGTCACGAGCTGGACTGGAATTAGCGTTCTCCAGAACGAAATGACGTAATATAGAATAGAAAGTTATCTATATTTGAAGAGACGAACTCGAAGCAAAGGTTAGACCTTAACGGCCTCTATCTACCCAACTAGTCCTATTTGATCTAACCCGGACACTTTCGGGAAAACCCTCTATCTCCAAGCCCCTCTCCTTTACGATCGAGCATCTTTCGCCCCTTGACTAGGTCGGGCAAGCTTTGATGCCCCTACTCCCAACAAGTTCGTTTGGTCGGGATCGTGGAACTATCGCTCGAGAAGTAAGTAAGTCGGGTCCTTGTTTGGTCATAAGGATAATCGTTCTTCTTAGGTCGAGGGCGGCCGATGACGGATACCTCCGAGCTGGCACCTGGAGAAAACAGCCAACCCGAAAGAGTCGGGGCGGGGGGTCCGCGGAGAAATGCAACACGATAGAAGAGTTCGCTCCGCCGCGTAAGATTCGAGAATCTACCACGACCACCATCCGCGGTCCATTTTCGTTCTCTTCCCTGCCCGGGAAGGTGGATCAAAGAAAGGTAGCTTGCTTCTCTCCTGGACTGAAGGCGGCTTATGTAGTGGTCGGCCTTCCTACCAGAATGCCTTCTTGGTCGAAGAGCCCCTTTACTAGTAAGGGCGCAGGAAGCAAAAAAACTTGCGCGCGAAGGACGTTTTCTTCTCTGCACTCTCCTCTCCAAATCCAAAAGCCAAGGGAGAGACTGCATCCCTTTCCTTCGGTAGCTCTTTTGCTTTCCCAAGGATCGCGGTAGCTGGGGCAAAGCCCGCTTTCTTCGCTCCGCGAATGAGAGAGAAAGTCAGAGGAAAAAACACGTTCTCTCTTTGCGAGATCCGAAAGTGGAGAACACATAGCAGTCTCTGGGCACATAGGATCAAACGTAAAGCAGCGCTCTCTTGGCAGAGTTTTAGGCGGCAAGAGACTTTAGGGCTTGTTGGAGCTTCTGAGCATAACGAATCGAAGCCGAAGATGGATCAAGGTAGCTTGCTTGCCAAGCCGATAGGCGAAGGGATGAAGGATGGAACATGCAAAGTAGATCGTGCACCTGTCGTGTGACCCGTTGGTCCTAAGCAATGTCTTGCGCGAAGCGACCCCGGGATTGTGACGTCTTCGAGATTTTTATTGAGCGTGATGCTGCGTGAGGTAAAACCGCATGGGTTTTTATAAACGATCGGGTTTCCGAGTAAAACAAGGACCTTGCCCCCTTTGAACCTTTTGCCTGTGCTTAAAAAGCGGAACTTGGAACTATGCTTCCAGGCTCTTGGTCTATTCTATTCATAACCGTTCCGCCTTTTCGAGACTTTAGGGCCCTTGCACGTGAACTCCTTCCTGACAGGGAGTGTGGGGGAAATCCCTCACCATGTTTTGGATCCATGAACACGTATCAATCATGACTTTTCATGTTGGTCATCTTCATGTCTTTATAATCAACGCACCTTCCCAAGTTAGATGCATATCCATCCGGCAAGTGCAACTCTTTAACCCAATCAAGCACCATTTTCTTTTGTTCCTTCGTTAAGTTGTAACATGTTGTTGGCTTCGAACACTTACCCCCACCGCTCTCTTCCATCAACAAGTCCGGTCAGTTGCAATACAGACATAGATCTGTCTAGCCTTGATATTATCCTTTAACTTCCCTTTTACATCCATAACTATGTTAAAGATATTATCAAACACATTTTTTTCATTGTGTATCACGTCAATATTATGACGCACTAAAAGGGTATGCCAATAAGGAAGATCCCAAAATATACTCATCCTGGTCCAGTTGTGATCCTTCCCCCTACCATCTTCCTTGCCCAGTTCATTTCTTGTTTCTGTGATTTTTGAAATGTCCTAGACCCTGTCCCATATATGATCTCCCAAAAGTCTTAGTGGCGGCGATGAGCAGTCTTCGTCTCTATCCTTCTTGAAAGGCCTGCAATCTCGTTTAAATTGATATCCAATGGCAAGAAATATTGATGCCAATCAAACCAAGATTGTCTTCCACTATTTTGCAATCGAAATGATTGTGTCTGTTTCATGCAAAATGGACAAGACATCCTGCCCTGTACTCTAACCATTCAACATACCATACGCCCGGAAGTCACCAATAGTCCAAAGAAGTACAGCCCGCATTTGAAAATTATGTTTCTTTACTATGTCATAAGTAACGGTCCTGAGATCCCACAACTGATTTAATTCATCCGTCAACGGTTGCAAATAAACGTCCAAGTTATTTTTCGGATTCTTCAGAATCGGGATGAGAACTGTTAAGAACGTCACCTCCTTTTTCATACAAATCCAAGGCAGCAAATTATATGGAGTTACCATTATTGACCACGAAGAGTATGTCTTTCCATTCCAATCCCATCCGTACACAAGCCAAGTATCACGTTCCTTGTTTCTACTGAAAAATCTGAGTAAGTCCTATCAAAATGCTTCTAAGCTTCTCCATCCCTAGGATGACTCATTACATCCAGCTCTTGTGAACTTGTAGAATACCATCTCATGCGTTTGGCAGTTCTTTTCGAGGTATACAATCTTTTCAATTTAGGAGTTAACGAAAAATAAAACATTGTCTTCACCTGCTTCTTCGGCACAAGTTTCCTATTCTTCCCTCTCTTCTTCCTACATACCTTCTACCAATGACTGCCACAAAACTTACATTCTATTCTATCGAAGTCCTCCTTCCAATAAAGATACAACCATTGGGACACACATCAATCCTTTGCATGGGCAATCTTAACTAAGATATCAATTTTTGCATGTGTACCAATGTTCTACCGTATTATTTCCTGGTTGCAAATGTTTCTTTATGAATGCTCAAACATCATGGTACGACTTTTGAGTCCATTGATTCTTAGACTTAATATACAACTCCGCACAAGTAGATAACACTGGATGACTATCACCGCTTTTAACCAATGGTGCCTCTACCGCTTTTAAAACGTCAAAAAACTTTTTTACGATAGGATTAGGTGATTCTTGATGATTAGTTTCTTCATGAGGGATAAAGTTTGGACCGACTCCATAAATCATCATCCATGATAGGTGTTCATTTCCTCTGGCATTTGCTGTGTACTTTCCAACCCAACATTTGATCGGATTGTACAAGAACGTTCCACAAGAACACGTCCCTCATCATGTGGCCATATTTTTCACCATGACCTATCCAATTATGATAACAATGCACAAAACCCCACTGCAAAATATGATCCTTCACACCATCTGCTTCTATAAATTCTTATTTTTACATTTTGCACATAGACATCTTATCTCTTTCTTACTTCCATTATTTGTTTCAAGACAATGTGAAATAAAAGCATTAATCCCATTAATGAATTCACTTGTAAGACCCTTAACCCTAGGCATGAGTCGTTTTCTATATATCTAACTACGATCTGGTATATTTTTCATAGGTTCTAAGAGTGATTAGGAGAAAGAATTGTTAGTTCAATAACTTCTAAGTTACGATTATAAAGTTTAAGTTGTAGACGTACTTAAAAGTCTTATATAATCTTATAGTCTAAACAAGGAGATATAACTTATAATAATTTATAGTACTTATAAACAAGAGTTTTGGGGGATTCGAGTTTTGGTTTATGGTTTCGGGTTTAGAGTTTCAGTTTTAGGTTGTAGGTTTAGGGTTTAGGGTTTATAAGATTTAAAAAGTTTCAACTTCTCCTTTCGTTTAAAATTTTACGTTAAGTCATTGCAAAAAAAATTAAGTTTTTTATAACATTGAAAAAATTTTGGCAGAGTTTCCTTTGTGTATGGACATTTCCAGGCACACAGGCCACTCAAACAAGCAACACACACAAAACCAAAAAATTAAGAGTCATGGCTCCCCCGTAAAGATTTAAAGAGTCAGGGCTCCCCCGTAAAACAAAATCTATACTAATTAAAAACATACCTCGAACATGTAGACGATGGACAATATGTCACTGAAATCCCTACGAACAAAACTATAAGAAAAAAAGAGAATAATATTAAATTTTAAACTTAAACTACTTGTGTTAGCTTATGTAAATTTCACAAGAAGGACCACTAAAAAAGTAGTACTATACTATTATAAACATCAATGGCTAGTTGAAGAATTATTATATATTTGCAGGTAGTACAACATGGGCAGATAAAAAAAAATACAATAGCAACAACCTAAATTCACCAAACCATATTAAGAGCATTCGACAAAATATGAAGGAGTAGTAAAGAAAAATAGCATGGATTACTAATGCCAGAAATCCAAGAAGAGTTGCAGATTTGATCGATTAATAGCGCTGAAGAAGGATGTGATATCCTAAAAATCTTTCCAAGAAAGCATTTTTGTGAATATACTTCTTCGATAAAATCATAACATAACTAAAGTCAACCTAAGAATTTCGGCTACCACAAGGCTTTAATGTTGAATGTTCCAAATGGCCCTATAAACTCATGTTCATTAATTCTCTTTTGTTGTACTAATGAAACACTGAGCTAAACTTCCACCAAAGAATGAATATTCTCCTCCCATCAATGAATATTGTCCTCCCATCCCCATATTATACTATGTTGTAAAAGACAACCCATGCATGCAACCTCTATACATTTTCATTTTCTCAAAACTAGACATTTTCTTTAGTAACAATGTTCACAAGGACAAATAATTCAGGACTTCACATAATAAAAAATGTGAATCCATTTGGTCAAAAAGATGGAAATAATATTATATAAGCTAACACAAATTTCCTAGTAGAATGAGAGACCAAAGCAGAACAATAATGTTTGTTCATAACTATATTTTCAAGAACTATATCCAACAGTAAAATAGTTTAACTTTTTTCAAACTAAAAACCAATCCAAATAAACCCTACTATGTACTTACATCAGACGATTACTTTGCCCCTTCATCTTTCAACTGTATAAATCTCCCATATTCATCATTCAATTTTTTCATACAACTACAATACCCCATGTCAACAACTATAAACAAAGCTCATCATTTAACCATTTTTCTCTTCTTTTTCCTCCCTTCTCTCACCCTATCCCCTCAATTATTATCATCACAAATCAACATATCCAACAACAAAAATAACAATTAAAGGAGATTTGAGCAAAATAGATTCTAACGAACTCACTAACTCACCAAAGCTTCATTCACACTTCTTTTTTTCTCTTTAATATTTTCACATTTGTTAAATCAAAACAAATATTTGCAACATCACTCATCAAATGCTCAATTTATATTAAAAAAATCCACTATCCAATTTATATCAAATGCTCAAATTACACAAGCACAAGAATAATGGCACATCTTAAACTCCACTAATCACAAATGATAACATTAGGAAATATAATGGGTCACACTGATGTTAATTAGTTGATCCAAACTAGTTTTCTAGCAAGCAAAAGAAGGCAAATAGAACATTAAAAACAATTTATGTAATTCATATGTTGCTTCCTCTTTTTCATCCATCTTATTCTGCAGGCATCTTTTTCACATGCTGCTTTATAGATTAGGGGATTTAAAGTCAACACATTTTAAGAGATTTCCAGTACAAATGCGAATTGGTGAAGATAAAATATAACCTGCAAACTGAGAGAAGCTCAAAAGCAAAACTTCCTTAAACCAACACCTCTTAAGATGTCATTATTAAGCAAGAATCTTACAATTTTTTTTAATATAAGTGAATTTAATAGGCAACGTATTGTTGTGGTGTCAAATAAAATGAGCTTTCCTCATCTAGTTGTTAATCCATATATCTTCATTATTCAACTTACATTGTTAGCAAGGTTCCTTCCAAGGCTACCTAAACATGAAGTCCATGCAACTCAAAGAATTGAACCAAGATTTTTTTTTCCAATTTCTTATTTCTAAAATGAAAGAAACAAAGAAAGTAATAATTAAAAGTGGGACTTTATGAACTAAAAAAAACTATTTACCTGTTGTTTTTCGATGCAGCTCTGGTAGCAGCAATGGCAAAGGCTCTGACGATGGTAGCAAATCAACAACAACAGGAAGAAGAAGAAAATAAGAAGTAAAAGAAAATAATAATAAGAAGAAGAATAAAGAAGAAAAAGAACACCTATGTGATAATCGAGAGAGAGAGAGAGAGAGAGAGAGAGAGAGAGCATTACCGGCATCGACGGCAGCGACGGTGGGCGTCGATTAAAGGCGTCGTCTTGTCAGTGAGATGGTGGGACGGAAATTGGCTGCAGCTTTTATGGAGAAGTAATTTGGGGAAGAAGAGAAGGGTTTGCTCGATTTTCTACATCTTCTAATTTATTAACGACAAAATTTCGACGGTAAGAACTGTCAGTAGTAATTTTTTCAATAGTTACCGACGGAAAGGCCATCGGTAAAACCGTAGGATACTAAAATTTGTAGCGTATGACTTAAAAATGCCGTCATTAACATCGTCGGTAAATTATTTCAGTCACCAAAGGACAAAATTCTGTTCCCAACACCATCGGTAATATAAATAATCCACGAGCATTTCCGTCTCTAACAAGCCGTCTTTTTTGGCTCCTAATTTCCCTCCATTTTTTATCTAAAATTGTTAAAATCCACGAGATTCCTTTGTTCGTCAGTGTCCCATCAGTGATTACCGATGGTTTATTGTGCTGTGGGTAAAAACCGTTGATAAGTTGCTATTTTTTTTTTTTTTTTTTAGTAGTGTATGTTATAGGACATCTGACTCCTAGATTTGTTGATTATACAACGACTTTTGGGGAAGGAACTTTCAGAAATCACAGTAAAGACAAGAGCGGTTAGGATATCTCAAGCAATCCTAGATAGTAAAGGATATTGTGCCGAATTGTTCTTCCACCATCCAAGTATATCAAAATCATTTGCATGATGCTGAACCCGAGCGGCGTACTCATATATAGACAACTCGGATAGGGTTGTTCTCGTAGATGATGAACTTGGGGCGGCGCAAAGATCATATATATTCATCATGTATCCAAATCCTCCTCCTTATCTTGAAGAAGATGGCATATTTCTATATTGTGAACTTGCACTTGCACTGGCACTTGACCTCTACTTCACTTTCTCTCAAATAGAAATTGAATAAGTTTTTCAAAGTTTGAGATGTATCCTCTTTTATTTTGTTTGAATTTCATTAGAAATTAAAAAAAATGAATCAAAGCGAGTATCCAAACATGAATTAAAAAAATCAACTAAAGTTTCAAACTCCTCACTTTTAAAACAAGGGTCTAAAATCAAAGCAACACAATATATGACATGTAAATTTTTGTAATACTTTAAAAAAAAATTTCCATATCAAACATCATAGGACCATACATGCATGTGGTCTAAATTCTCAAACAACACTTGCAACTTTTATCATTGTGGAAAGCATGTGATGAATAGTGGGGTAGTATTATCCAGATAAAGGTTTAGTGGTTTGTGCAAAAGTTTTTAAAAAAGAACAAATAACTATAGCTTCATCAAAAACATTTTAATCAATTGTTAGTCCATGATTTGCTAGTGTAAATTTAGTAAGTTGTTTATAAGGAACACGAGTTTGTAACATATCTCAAGTTGAGTTCCATCTTGTATATGTATCAAAAACTCTATAAATATTTTTTGTTCTCTGCAAAGTGATTTAAAATGTTATTGTTTGGTACCGGAAGATCTAAGGAACATCTAGCTTATGTGCAAAACTATTTTACAAATTTTACATCTAGCTTTATTATTATTATTCATCTTATTAAAAACATTCCAATCAAAAGATCGTTTTTTACTACTACTACCACTAGGTGCAGTATCGGAAGGAGGAGGCATCTCATTTTCTTCATTATGTTGTTCATTTTCATTACCAACAATGTCTTGTTGGTAAGAGGAAGTATGTCTTGAAGAGGAATTCATAATAATAATTACTCATTAATAATAAAGTAAACAAATAATTATTTAAAACTAATAAAGTTCCAAAATATAATAAGTAAACAAATTAACGTAAATTAAGGTAAAGAAAGCAAACTATCAATGATGAAGCGGAAGTCCGAAGAAGAATTGAAGAAGCTTTGATTTTTGTCGAATTTTCTTCGATTCCTTCCTTCCTCCGAATTTTGAACAAATAGAAAACCTCCAAAAATATTTGATTCTTGAAAGTTGATAGAGTTTAGAGAGTTTAAGGAGTTTAAGAGAAGATAGAAGAGAGAATGAGTGATTTTTGGTATGCAGAATGAATTGGTTTAGAAGGGTATCTATAGTTTAAAAAAAAAAGAATCGGTCAATTTAAAAAAAAGAAAGAAAAAAATTAGACTGTTGGATCTGAATGGTTAGATGATTTGGACTGTTAGATCTTACGGTCAAATGGTGACCAATGGTCAAACCATCTGAACCATTGAGATCAAACAGCCAAATCATCTGGAGCGGTGATCTGCAATGGTCCGCGAAGCATGGCATTAAAACTCCCAACGTTCAATTTTTTTTTTTTCTTTTTGGTTTTTGCAGTTGGCACGCATGTTGGACCACGGTCCTGTCCTGGGATGGGCTAGTCCCGAGCCAGTTTGTGTGTTGGTCCGAATTTATAATGGGCCAGGCTGATTTCAAGCTTGATATGGGTTAGGTCGCGGCCCAAGTCGCATTTCACAAAATCAAAACCCACCATAGACTGCTCCTCTTGGACCGCTTGCATGCGGGCTAGGCTGGACCTAACCGGTCCCTGGACGAAACGGGTCGGGCCGAACGTATTTGCGGGCCAACCCGTCCCAATAGCCATCTGTGCTTCCAACAGAAAAAAAGAAAACAATAGAGTTGTTTGAATTTAAAAGAAAATGAATTAAATTATCCTTTGACAATAATGAAAGTTTCTATATTATTATTTAGTTTGATCAAATATATATAAAGTATCATTTAATACGTCTTTATTCTTTATTTTTTATTTTTTCTAAGCTTAATACTTCTTTAATTTTGTTTGAGCGATACTTTTTTAAACAAATATATATATATATATACGTAGGTGACAGATAATATGAAATGAAGATCGAATACCATACTGGTGTGTTTTGATTATGGTTTGATTTTAAAAAGTGAGTTTTTTTTATTTTTTATTTAGGAGGTTGTAAAAATTCAAATTTTATATGAGAGAAAGTGTGGGACAAAAACAGTTTGAACATAGTTTCTAAATACACACGACATGTACACGATTACATATGGGTTCCTCTCTTTGTTCTTTTGACTTGTCAGATTTTAGATATTATACTCTTTAAGAATATATGAAATTTTAAATGTTTCTTTTTGTGTAAGATACAATATTCTTCAAGTTATTTCTCAATTTATTATTATTTTATAAATTTACATGACAAAAGGAGTGAGAATTATTTTTTTATAGAAGAATATAGTAAGAAAAACTAATTAAAGGCTATATTATTTTCATAAATATATAACAAGTAAAGACAAGATTAATGATGAAATGTAATAAGTAAAATAAATTGAGGGAAGTACTTTTTTAGAATTCAAGAAAAAAAAAAAAAAGAGTTGTTACCAACGATAAGAACATTACCATTGGCATTTAAGAATCCCAGCAAAAAAAATGGAGGAAAACTGCGCGCTAAAAAATGACAACTTGGTACCGACAACGGAAGCCGTCAGTTAAGCTAGGTACCGACGGGATTTCCAACGGCCATTCACCGACAGTAAGTAGATAACACGTCTGATGGCCTTACTAAGGGCTTCGTGCATTGTATCGATAGTTAATTTTTTTTACCTTCAGCTTTATCGATGAGCTTGCCGTCAGTATGTTTTTATATAATGTTACCAACAGCTAAACTATTGATGCGCTGGTAATAACTTCATAGATATTCAAAATTGGGAAAATCCTTATCCTTCCCCAATTCATTTAGCAGCAAAAAACCCTCCCAACCTCTCCCATACCTTCCACTACCGACGACATCCCCTTACCGATGTCTCACCACCGATAGCGAAGCCATCTCCGGTGCTTTTGCCCCACTGTTGTTACTCATTCTCTCTCTCTCTCTCTCTCTCTCTCTCTCTCTCTCTCTCTCTCTCTCTCTCTTCTTCTTCTTCTTCTTCTTCTTCTCTTGCAGTTGCTGAGAGGCCGCCAGATTACTGCTATTAGTTGGAAAAGTCCGATGCTGGTCGATTTATCTAGTGTTGCTACTATTCCATCGTATTGCGTTTTTTCTAGTAAGATCAAAATACTCAGTTCATTTGGAGCTTTATGATGAATTATGTTAGTTCATTTGATGAAAAGTCCACTTATTCATGTTCATGTTCATTTTAAAGATATTCATGTGTTTTCTTTTTAAAATTTTGAAATTTTAAAACTCAATTATAAGATAAAATTGTCATGTTGGGTGTTTGTTTAACATTAAAAAAACAGCGGAACGTTATGGTTAACTAAAATATCAATAATGATTGTTGGTTAGTAGATTAATCTATTCAATTAAGGATAAAATTGAGAAGAAAATGAAAAAGGAAAAGAATATTCATTTTGCCCTTCTTATATCCCTTGTGAAGAGTGGGTATGATCAAAGAGTTAGTGGGTTTACTTACACATTATGAGATGATCTTCATGTTAAGTATAGGGAAATGTGGTGGAAGGATGTGTTTATTTGCTGTATTTTCTTGATACTATTGTGAACTATCTTAAAGCCTTTACTCTTTTAAATTAATTTTTGCTCCATGTGGGAGATCGAGTTGAAACTTCTTGCAAGGGACATGAATTTTTGAAGGATGATGAGTCGTTGTAAACTTTATTGATTACAAACATAAGTTGTAAACATGAGCCGTTGTAAATTTTGTGAACTTGAAAATGTGGGACTAAATTCCCTCATTTCAAGTGTGAAGTGGTAAAATCTTTAAAGCACAAAAAGTGTTCTTTTTTTTCTTTGAAGCATATTTCATGAAGATGTGTTTTAATTGTCGTTGTGTTTTGAAAGAAGAGTATGTTCGAATTCCGAAGGCAATTCTTCAACACCAAGAAGTTGAAATATTCTTGTTTTATCATCTTCATTTTGAAGAATTTTGTTTCAAAGCATCATTTCCTTGCGATTCTTGCTTTGTGGTAAAAAGAAAGTGCATAGACTTGTCTTCTTCCTTTCTTTATTAATCAACCTTTTGTTTGGATCTATATAAACTATCAAATTGTTTTCATTTTGTGGAATCCTAAATATTTTATTCTTTATTTTTACTCAAAGAGATTCAATGAAACTGCAAACTTTACATTTCATCATCCATTCAAAGAGTCTTGGGGATTTGCAATTTCATCATCCATTCAAATGATCATCATAATTTTATTTCTAATTTTTTGAAAGAGAATCATTTCCATAACTTGGAAGTTCCCTTGACATTTTCTTTCCATAATCTTGTCTTGAACTATTTTGTGCTATCTTTCGAAAAATTCCATTTTCAACAAAGATGATGATTTGAGTATATTTTAACAGAAAATAAAACAATATTAGATTGGATGTTTTGTTTGTGTGTGAAATATTCATATATAATGGAAAACATACCAAATTAGTGAAACCTTCAAGGAAACAATATTTCTTATTTTCTTTGTTTCTCATTTTGATGATTGTATCTTTCTTGGTGGCAACAATATTTTTAAAGAAAACATTTCTTTTTATTTTTTGGAAATTAGTGATGTTTTGTTTTGCTTTTCTTTACAACCATCATAGGAACTCTTTGATTGTGATGTTTGTTTATGTGAATTTTCAGACAAATGTATGCTAAGATTGCTTCCTTTATGTGGTCATGCTTTAGTTTATGAACATAAAAGGATAAAAAAATCACTCTTTGAATATTTTGCAAATCGAATAAATAATTGATGAATATGTTAAAGAATTTTTCTTTTTATAGTACATTTTGAGCAATAAATGAGATGGTAGATCAAACTTAAATATTTCTCTTACTTGATAAAAAGAAAAATTTACTAACAAAGTTATTTCGCATTGTTCCTTTAACCAACTAAGGATCTACTTGAATTGCTATTTTTTTTTAGTTCAAATTTTCACTTTGGATCCCGTTCTTCATGATGATTTATATTTTTTCTTCTTACTTTAAGTTTACGACTTTAAATTAAGTAGTTTAAGTTTAAAATTTAATATTATTCACTTTTTTTCTTATAGTTTTTTTTCGTGAGATTTCAATGGTGTCCATCATATACACGTTAGAGGCATGTGTTTAATTAGTTTAAGTTTTGTTTTAAGGGAGAGCCCTGACTCTTTAAAGTTTAACGGGGGAGCCATGACTCTTTAAAGCTTCACGAGGTAGCCCTAACTCATTAAAGCTTTATAGGGGAGCTCTGACTCTTAATTTTTTGTTTAGTTCTGTGTGTGTTGCTTGTTTGTGTGGCCTATGTGCTTGGAAAATGTCCGTAATACAGAGGAGACTCTGCCAAATTTTTTTCAATCTTATAAAAACTTAGAATTTTAAGTAATGACTTAACGCAAAATTTTGAATGAAATGAGAAGTTGAAACTTTTCAAATCTTTTAAAGAAAACTTGGTTAAGATTATAAACCCTAAACCCTAAGCCCTAAACCCTAAGACCCTAAAGCTTAAACCCTAAACCCTAAACTCTAAAACCCTAAACCGTAAACCCTCCTAAACTCAAAACACTAAAAACCCTAAAAAAGGTATGTGTTTCTTTGGTGAATTTGGTTATCTCCCAACGATTATGGGTTGCTTTCTTCTTTATTCGGATATACCATAGACAAAAATTAGAGTCACTTTGATGATAACATTTTGTTGTTCATTGAAACTTTTCAAATCTTTTAAAGAAAACTTTGTTAAGATTATAAACCTAAACCCTAAGCCCTAAACCCTAAAACCCTAAAGCTTAAACCCTAAACCCTAAACTCTAAAACCCTAAACCATAAACCCTCCTAAACTCAAAATACTAAAACCCTAAAAAAGGTATGTGTTTCTTTGGTGAATTTGGTTATCTCTCAACGATTATGGGTTGCTTTCTTCTTTATTCGGATATACCATAGACAAAAATTAGAGTCACTTTGATGATAACATTTTGTTGTTCATTGATTGCTTTTACTTTTAACAACTCTAAACTCTCGTCCTATCCGAATAGACCACTTTTGAACTGCACTAATTACTTGGGTTTTATCAATGAACCTCATTCCTAATTGAAGATCAGTCGTTGCATCGTTTAAATCCAGCAATCTAATAGTGCCTAATTTATAAGATCATCTATCTACTCTTCCGAACCTATATCTAGAAAGGATCCAAATGATGTGTGATCATATGGAGCGTTATTGAACCATTGACTACTTTGTCATTGATTCATTGCAGTTGAAGACAGAGGGCTTAGGGGAGTGCTAATTTCATCTTCCTCATCGTTATCACTATTGTCGTCGTCAAATGCACTTGATACGTCATAATCTGTATCAGCATCGTCATTGTTCTCATCGTCTTCCTTTACATCTGGGTACAACATTGACGGTTCATCGAAAACCATCTGTGTTATTGCCGTGACATGTTAACGAATATTTGAATAATCCTCATGGTCAATAAATGAGTATGCTGAACATCTGAAAATATCTGTGACTGAATCGGTTCAAATTCAACTACAATGGAATGCCTTCCTTAGATACATCAGGTCTAATAGTCCAAAGATAATACATCTCATCATCATTGTTCATGTTGTACAAAGTATAATTAAACATTTGATGCTCTTCATAAAATAAAAGTACCCTCATTGTCATTCGAACATGCCATTGATTTGGACCCATTCCTTGATGCTTAAAAATTATTCTAACAAGTTGATCATATGTCACCATTTGGGTAAAAGTCCATATTTTCTTGCTACTCCGGTGAAATAAGGACCGAACGCATCTCCGGCATGCTCCGAATCCCAAAATAATACAACTCTAACAGGGTGAGTTGTATCTATGTTCAATATTTGTAATGAATGAAGAAAATGTATTAAAAGTTTCAAAAATAGAATAGAAGGAAAATGCTTCAAAGTTGTTGTGTTATAAGAAATTGGGTGAAGTTCAATCCATACATATAGGCATATAAAGTTTTTGGCATTTTTTATTTGAGCTTATCAGAATTAAAAGCTTCATATAGGTTGTCGGATTTGAATTCAAAAGTATTCAAATTCGTCCATTATTTCGAGTTGTCAAATAAAGTGATTAAATGCATTTTGCATTCAAATCCGTCCATTATTACGAGTTGTCAAATAAAGTCATTCAAAAGTGTCACATGGGGTTGTCGGATTTGGATGTTTCTGTATTCAAATCCGTCCACTATTTTGAGTTATCAAATAAAGTTATCTGAAAGCGTCACATGGGGTGGTTGGATTTGAATGTTTCGTCCATTATTTCGAGTTGTCAAATAATGTGATTAAATACGTCACATGAGGTTGTCGGAAATAATATAAAGAAATAATATGCAAAATATAACAAAGCATCATAACACCCTAACGATAATCAGATGCAGTAAATCTAGTAGTCTTCGACCAACACGATGTCTAAAGCCAAGTCGCTATGCTGGTGTAACGTCATCCGTTGGCTCATCACCATGCTCTTCTGAATCAGATGAAGATGCCCCGGATATAGGCCTATGAGGCACGGGTGAACCTGCTACACTCGGAGGTGGAGGTGCATCAAATGACAACCCTACTGTACTCGTGTGATATCCCGATACCATCTAATGTAATCATTTCAAGGTGATGATAGCTGCTCCACTGGTAAAAGAAAGTCGTCTCTAATGCGTTGTCTCCACTTATGCCAGACTTCCACATAATTATCATGCTTTGTCGACCAATACGTGTGATCATTCCTCTGAGCTGTAATCGATGCAGATCCAGACAAATATCACAGGCAATAGGTATAGGCTGATCCTTCCCAAACTATCGCATCACGAGGCCTAGATGGTGGTACTCCACAATCTCTTAATATATTAGCGGCACCTCTGACCGCCACAAGTCAAATAGCACCAGACCACGCTCAGGATACTGTAGCTAGACAAACTGTGTAACAAATTTAAATATTTAATAATAATCATATTTAAAATAAATAAAAAATAAAAATATAATTTACAGTCGTACCTGGTTTGATGGTATGAAATCTAACTGATCTCTATTAGTAAGCAGGACATGCGTAGGAAGCTGGCTGAGATCAAATGATGTGATCCACATAGTACTAAGTGGACCACCAGGGTCTTGTTTCATATGCCTATCTAAGTGAGGACACACTACAAGAATATGCAACCAAGCCCAAATCTGAAGTTGCACAAGGGCTCCTCTATCTGTCGTGCACTCCCTAAAGTTATCCCGCATAGACATCTATACAAAAACCCTAACACACAACTCCCCCAACTGTAAGTGTGGATGGTATCAAAATCCTCTAACAGACTGATGTACCGTACATGAATCAAGCTACTCGATATATCATGAAGCATATGACCTCCAAGAAGTAACAAAATAAAACCTCGGGCATGCATGATAAGGTCATCATTAGCCTCTAATCCGGTAACTCTCTCAAAACCCAAGTCGTTAAAGATTCTTTCTTTACCTTACATCAGGAAATGTGAGTAAGAGACAACTGAATACTAATAAGCCTCTCAATCATATCAATCCAATACAGCTTATGATGTATACTCCACTAGGACGTATAATAGGCAACCCCTCTATCTGTAATCCCCATAAGATATGCACATTCTGTAAAGTGATTGTGGCCTCACCGCAAGTCATGTGGAATGTGTGAGTCTTAAGCCTCTATCGCTCAACTAAAGAAGTAACAAGTGCGTGGTCAAGGCCTATGTAATCACATCTAAAAACTCCCTCTAACCCCGTCCTATCTATAATATTACTCAATCTACAAGGAGCCATACTATAAGCCTGAAATAGATTACGACCGAAACATCGTCGCTGAATATCAGTAATACATGCATCAAGATCCCCACTCCATATTAACCCACCTATGCTCATGCTGCCTCGTCAATATATCAGGGTTTATAGGACCCGAATGCACATATGCTGGAACTTCATCTACATTGCATCATAAGGTTTTAGGGTTAAGGTCTAGAATTATATACTTTCTAAATTAAATCCTTATGAATTTAGAATTTTAAAGTAAAATATTTTTTTATCATTACACAGTTTATAAATTTTAGGGTTTAGGGTGTTAGGGTTTAAGGTCTTAGGATTAAGATGTAGCATTACACACTTTCTAAGGTTTAAAGTTTAGGGTTTCAAGGTTAGGGTTTTAGGGTTTAGGATTTAGGGTTTTAGGGATTACGGTTCAAGATTTAGGTTTTAATTTTTATCATTATGTACTCAATATTTTTATCATTATGCACCCTAAAGTAATTTAATTATAACTTTTGAGGGCTATAATAGACATTTTTCTAAATTAAAATATAAGAATGAATATTCAATTTTAGAGGAAAATGTATATAATATTTAGTCTCTTATAACTAATTATTGTCTCATGAGCTCTTGATTTGGGTAATACAAATTGTTTTTTTTTTAATTAGAAACTTCATCAAGTTTTTTAGATTAGGATTTCTGGGTTTAAGTTTTATAGGTTTAGAGAAGGCTATATTCTCTTTTTTTTCTAACAAAATCGAAATAAAACAGTTTTCTTGAAATATACATTTATATGAAATTAATAGAATGATATAAATGCTCACAAATGTTCACAAAGAATAAACAATTAGGGTTTAGGACAAAAACAAAATAAATTATACAACCCATGTTATCTTCATAGCAAAATTGTAAGTAAAATTATTAAAACCCCAATTCATCAAATCACATTCCAATAGAAAAACACAACTAGTCTAACAAATAGAAAATAACCATAAAAACTACCTCTAGAAAAATAAATTACAACAAATTGAGAAATAACCCAAATAAAATTCATCAAGAATATTCACAATCACAATAAACAACAATTTTCCTTTAGACAATAGAAATCAACACATAGTGCAAAAGGATTAAAAATAATTAAAAAGTAAACTTGACAATGAGAAATTTACCGAATGTTGAAATAAATTGGAATCAAATGTTGTTCTTTGTTGGAATATTGGACCTTACTCTGTCGTTGCTCTTTTCCGTTATCTTTGTACTCCACGGCTTTTTCGTATATCTACTTCAAGAAATCAACACAGCAAGGAGAATAAGAGAATGAGAAGAAGAGGAAGAGAAGAAGAGAAGGAAGGAAGGAGAAAATGAAGAGAAGAAATGAAGGAAGCAAGAAGCAGCGGTGGAGAAGGAGGAAGAAGAGTGCAGCGGCGGTAATTTTTTGAACAAGGAGGAAGAAGACTGTGCAACGGGGGTTGTCGGATTGTTTGAAGAAGGAGGAAGAAGATGGAAAGGGTTTAGAGTTTTAACATTCTTGATTCAGATAACACATAGCATGTGCGTTAACAGTAAAAATAATGCATACATCGTGTGCATCATTCTTATTGATAACGCATACACAGGATGGGTTATCATCCACCTCATCAGCCACACTGCCACGTCAACAATTACATCATTAATCTTGCATAATTACGATTTTTAATTACTGAATAACGATAAAGCACACGCTATATGCGTTATCATTAAAAATAACACACAAAACATGTGCATTATGGCCACATTAAGATTAAAAAAAAATTGCGGCCACTTTAATACCTATTTTTTTAAGGGAAAAAAGGGCCAAATATAATTAAAAAAAACTATAGAATTGCTTCGATCACGTTTATAAATGTTGAGGAAGAAAAATCATTAAATTGGGAAAGTAAAAATGTTCGAGTTACTTTTTAGAAAAATTTGTGATGAAACTTCCGCCACTTAACATTCACGTGGACATTTGCTTTTCATAACTTTATCATATATTGATCGAGAATCTTATTTCAAAAATAATTTAATTGTCGAAATATATTTAAACGTATGAACTTTATGAGATATCTATATAAAATCTATACTAATCCTATCACGGTAAAACGTTAACTTTACAGTTTCAATTATTTTATCATCTGTGTATAAAAAATAAATTATGTCTTTAGATAATTGTTTATAAATTTTAAACTCTCTTCACAGTCCTTCCTATCTTATGTCTCTTTTTACATGAAGCTATTTCATTGTTCATTTTCTTTTCTATATTGCAGGTTTGACGGACTGGAATTTTGGTGTGGACGCATGCACACGAAAATGCAGTTGCTATTCATTTTGCATTTAGCTATTTTCTTAGTTGAATTCAATTACTATACTCCTATTTATTTTTGGCTATTTTATTTTTCTTCAACCTTCTTCAGTTCTTTCCCCTCTTCAATATTGGATTCAAAATACAAAACCAAATCAACCCAAACTTAATTCATCAGTATCTCATGTCAAACAGAAAAATAATCACTGGAGACATGTATTTTACATGGCTTTATTCAACTAATGATGCCAACAAGTCATTATTTTGGATCAACAACCTTGAGTACATAAGGGTTTGTTGAAAAACAAAATTAAAAAATGTATATATTGATGAAAATTTACA